>LPNX010998543.1:498418-634715 GCA_001517045.1 Pseudotsuga menziesii | reverse complement strand
GCAAAACTCGGGACGGCCATAGCTTGAACCCGGTTAGCTATGGCTTGAGTGAAATGTAATGTTAGAAAGAGGCCTATCACATTGGCGCCAAAACCCAAATGGTTAAACTACACAAATATATGGTGTTGTTAAATTGTTAAAATACACTAACAATATTCAAAATTGAACCCTTTCGAGCCCTTCAAAGGGATAATGGTTCTATCATTCTTAGAAGTGTAAAGTTAAAATTTCCATTAAAACAAAATTAAAACCTAATGTTTACCCTTCTAATTAAGAAGGGCATAATTTATGTCAATATTTCAAAAGAATGGCAACATTTGAAATTACCCATCCATATAAATTTCTCAAGATATTGAAATTCCTATGCTATAAATTTTAACTTGTCATTCAAAATATTGGAAATTTGATAAATTATAATAACTCACTCACTCATGTCATGCACTCAGTGCTTAGCTATGCAAGATGACAAGTAATCACTGATCACTATGAGGCACTAGCCATCAAGATGTGACTCTGACTCTCGATGGGGTTGCAATCTAAAGTGTGGCAATGTTTCAATGACTACGACTATAACAACAGAGAACAACTACTAGTATACTACTAGGCACGAAACAAACTGAAAACTTTGTTCCTACTACCGATGTGAACCTCGCGACCAATGTCCACTCTTTTTTCGTCAAAATGAGATTCAAAAGGCCAGTTTGATGAGTTCTCCTCTACAAGACTTCATTTCTTGCATGAATATCATGGACTCACGACAACTATAAACAACACTCGATGTCATGCAAATACAAATAATGGCATGTAGCTAAGATCACAAACTGTACATAGGTTGATTTATGCAATGCTATAGAGAGGTGTCATTGGGCACACGATATTGAGAAAAAATGAGTTAGAAAAAACATTTGGACCAAAGCACCTACACAATGGTTATTAATAAAATTAAAAAAACAATTGTTGGCTCAAGAATAGTCTTTCAATTTGATGGGTGGCATGTTCATGATTTATTCTCCCTCCGTCCTTTTGTACATCTGTGGTTTCTCACAACAATTGTCCTCAACGGTCACCACCAAAATACATATAAAAATCACCTATATTTACATCCTCTTCTCTATAATCCTCATCTCATAGTCATAACTAAGGATTATTATGCATGCACATCCTTGCATTATAATATCAATTAGGTCAAGGCAGAAAGACAACCATAAAATATCAAATATGTCAAGATGAAAAGAGTAAGAGACGGTGTTGTCGCTATAGAGACGGTCAGGCATGGATACAGCGACGTCAAAGAGTTTAGGCGTGGATACAGCGACGTCTAAGAGTCCAGGCGTGGATACAGCGACGCCTCGTTCCTGTACATAGGATTTTACACCAAAAAGTAAGAAACGTGGAAAACCTCCATGGAAAAATCCGCGCTTTTGTACTAGTGTCCTGTGTAAAGAATGGCCACCAAATCCATTCTTTGATAACCTTAAAAAGATATTCCCACATAAGAATATGGGCCTCTTGTGACCAAATTTGGTCATTTATCTTCATATTTATCTTAATTTCATTTAAGTGTGATAAATGACCAATTGTTATGTGGTCATTAATTCCTGTGACCAAATTTGGTCATTTATCACACTTAGTTTTTTTCATGGGACCAAAAGTGGTCATTTATCACACTTAGTTTTTTTCTTGGGACCAAAAGTGGTCATTTATCTTGGTCGTTTTTAGTTAGCTCACTTAAAGTGACCAATTTTGGTCATTTATCCCTTGAAAAAACCAATGGGGACCAAATTTTTTGGTCTCCTGGTCACTAATTACTCATTTTGTATTAGTGGGTTGTTACTGATGATGATGATGACATACTGATTGACAGATCAGAATATGATGATGATGATGTTGCTGATAAAACAGTCAAAGTGATGAAGATGTTGCTGATTGAAAGGTCAAAATGCTGAAGATGTTGTTGCTGATCGAACAGTCAAAGTGCTGAAGATGTTGCTGATCGAAAGGTCCAAGTGCTGAAGATGTCGTTGCTATTTGAAAGATCAAAATGCTGAAGATGTTGCTGATCAAAGACTGAAGATGTTGTTGATGATGAAGACTGAATATTATAGATGAGACTACATGATGTTGAAAAGCTTCCAATGATTTATAGATGTGTTACCCTGCTAATGTTGATGACGTCCCCTATCTCTGCTCTTGTTGTTGTTGATGTAGAATACCCTTCTTGTTAAGGGGGAGTGTTGAAATATTGTAACTTTGAAGAATATTATTTATGTATCTTTTGTGGTCCCCGATGGTCCAACCAGGAGAACCACTTGTATTTCATTGTACCCCGATGCTCCTAATCGGAAGAACTAATAAGAGTCATGAGGTAGTCCCCTCAAATTGTAAAGGTGGGTCATCAGCACCCCAATGTGGTTACTTGAGCCTACATGTGTAACTCGAGCCTACATGAGTTAACTTAAGCCAACATGTTAATTGAGTAAACTTTAAGTGAACAGATGAATATAAATAGAGGTGTAGTGCTCCTCACTTTAGACATACACACTCACTTGGAATAGCACACTTGTGGAGGAGAGAAGTTGTTGGAGAAGGAGGAGAATCAGGTTTTTGATGTCCTTGTTGGTTTTACCTTTTTCCCTTTTTGGGGAATCTATATTGAGGAAGATTTCGTTGGGTTTTTCCCTTTAGGGTTTTCCCAGGATAAATCTGTGTTGTTCTTGTGATACTGTTTCTTTCAGTGATCCTGTTTTATATGCTTTTATTATGAAAAATGAAATGATATACTAATGTCTTAGCTAAGCATATGAAAATTTAACAGAAGGAACGACTCAAACCCAAATCCTGTCAAAGGCATGCCCACCAAGTGAACGACAAAAAAAAAAGACAAGGTAGTGGGAGTTAAGGAGAGGAATTGGTCACCATGTAACATTTTTGGCTCACTTTCCCGAAAAAAAAGGGGCCCATCAGGAGTGTCCAAGGAATGGATCAAACCGAAATCCCATCACAGTCATGCCCTCCTAGTGAGTGATAGGAAAAAAGACAAGCTAGTGGGAATTAAGGAGTTGGATTGGTCACCAATTAACATTTTTAGCTCACTTGCCTAGCAAACGAAGGGTCCCATCAAGAGTGATGAAGGAATGACTCGAACCCACATCCTAACAAACCCGTGACCACAAAGTGAGCAACCAACAAAAAGACAATGTAGTTGGAGTTAAGGAGAGGAATCGATCACCACTTAACATTTTTAGCTCACTTGCCCGAAAAAATGAAAGGCCCATCAGGAGCACATAAGGAATGGCTTGAATCAAAATCCCATCAAAGTCATGCCTGCTAAGTGAGTGATAGAAAAAAAGACAAGCTAGTGGGAGTTAAGGAGTTTTATTGGTCACCACTTAATGTTTTTATCTCGCTTTCTCGGCAAACGAAGGGTCCCATCAAGAGAGACGAAGGAACAACTCAAACCCAAAGCCAGTCAAAGTCATGCCCACCAAGTGAGCGACCGAAAAAAAGACAAGGTAGTGGGAGTTAAGGAGAGGAATCGATCACCACTCAAATTTTTTAGCTCACTTGCCCAAAAAATGAATGGCCCATCAAGAGCGCAAAAGAAACGACTCGAACCGAAAGCCCATCAAATTCATGCCTACTGAGTGAGTGATAGGAAAACTGACAACCTAGTGGGATTTAAGGAGTTGGATTGGTCACCACTTAACATTTTTAGCTTGCTTTCCTAGCAAAAGAAGGGCCCCATCAAGAGCTCCAAAGGAACAAATCGAACCCAAAGCCTATCAAACTCATGCCTCCCAAGTGAGTGACCAACAAAAAGACAAGGTAGTGGGAGTTAAGGAGAGGAATCAGTCACCACTTAACATTTTTAGCTCACTTTCTCAAAAAATGAAGGGCCCATCAGGAGTTCCTAGGGAACGACTCGAACTGAAATCCTGTCAAAGTCATGCCCATTGAGTGAGTGACATGCAAAAAGACAACCTAGTGGGAGTTAAGGAGTGGGATTGGTCACCACTTGACATTTTTAGCTCACTTGCCTAGCAAATGAAGGCCCTGTCAAGAGCGCCCAAGAAACGAATTGATCCCAAAGCCCACCAAAGTCATGTCCACCAAGTGAGTGATCAGCAAAAAGACAAGCGAGCGGGAGTTAAGGAGTCGGATTGGTCACCACTTAACATTTTCAGCTCGCTTTTAGGGGAAAGAAAGGGCCCTTTAAGAGCATCAAAGGAATGGATCGAACCCAAATCCCCTCAAAGTTGTGCCTACCAAGTGAGTGACCAAAAAAAAGATAAGGTAGTGGGATTTAAGGAAAGGAATTGGTTGCCACTTAACGTTTTTAGCTCACTTGCCTGAAAAACGAAGGGACCATCAAGAGTGCCCAAGGAACAGCTCGAAACGAAATTCCATCAAAGTCATGCCTGCCAAGTGAGTGATAGGCAATAATACAACCTAGAAGGAGTTAATGAGTCATATTGGTCACCGCTTAATGTTTTTATCTCGCTTTCTTGACAAACGAAGGGCCCGTTAAGAGCATTGAAGGAACGACTCGAACCCAAATCCCGTCAAAGCCATGCCCAACAAGTGAACAACCAACAAAAAGACAAGATGGTGGGAGTTAAGGAGAGGAATTGGTCACCACTTAATTCTTTTAGCTCACTTTCCTAAAAAATGAAGGGCCCATCAAGAGTGCCCAAGGAACAGCTCGAACCGAAAGCCCATAAAGTAATTCCCGCTAAGTGAGTGATAGGAAAAAAGACAAGCTAACGGGAGTTAAGAAGCCAAATTGGTCATGAATTAACATTTTTAGCACGCTTTCCTAGAAAATGAAGGTCCCATCAGGAGCGCCCAAGGAACGGCTCAAACCCAAATCCCATCAAAGTCATGCCCACCAGGTGCACGACCAAAAAAAGGACAAGGTAGCCGGAGTTAAGGAGAGCAATCGTTCACCACTTACCGTTTATATCTCACTTGCCAAAAAAATGAAGGGCCCATCAGGAACGCTCAAGGAATGGCTCGAACCAAAATCCCATCAAATTCATGCCCACAAATTGAGTGATAGGCAAAAAGACAACCTAGCGGGAGTTAAGGAGCCGGACTGGTAACCACTTAACATTTTTAGCTCGCTTTCCCAGCAAACAAAGGGCACTTAAATAGCGTCAAAGGAAAGACTCGAACCCAAATCCCATCAAATTCATTCCCACCAAGTGAATGACCAACAAAAAAAAAAGGTAGTGGGAGTTAAGGAGAGGAATTGGTCACCACTTAATGCTTTTAGCTCACTTGCCCGAAAAACAAAGGGCTCATTAGGAGTGCCCAAGGAACGGCTCAAACCGAAAGCCTATCAAAGTCATGTCTGCCAAGTGAGTGATAGGCAAAAAGACAACCTAGCGGGAGTTAAGGAGTCGAATTGGTCACCACTTAACATTTTTAGCTCGCTTTCTTGGCAAATGAAGGGCCCATCAGGAGCGCCCAAGGAATGGCTCAAACCCAAATCTTGTCAAAGTCATGCCCACCAAGTGAGCAACCAATAAAAATAGAGGGTAGTAGGAGTTAAGGAGAGGAATTTTTCACCACTTAACACTTTTAGCTCACTTTCCCAAAAAACGAAGGGCCCATCAAGAGCGCCCAAGGAATGGCTAGAAATGAAATCTCGTCAAAGTCATGCCCGCCAAGTGAGTAATAGGAAAAAAGACAAGCTAGAGAGAGTTAAGGATTCGGATTGGTCACCACTTAATGTTTTTACCTCACTTTCCTGGGAAATGAAGGGCCCATCAAGAACGTCGAAGGAATGGATTGAACCCAAATCTCTTCAAATTCATGCCCACCAATTGAGCGATAGACAAAAATACAAGGTAGTGGGAGTTAAGGAGAGGACTTGGTCACCACTTAACATTTTTATCTCACTTTCCTGAAAAACAAAGGACCCATCAGGAGCGCCCAAGGAATAGCTCGAATCAAAATCTCGTCAAATTCATGTCCACTAAGTGAGTGATAGGAAAAAAGACAACCTAGTGGGAGTTAAGGAGTTGGATTGGTGACCACTTAACATGTTTAGCTCTATTTCTTGACAAACAAAGGGCCCATCAAGAGCACTGAAGGAATGAATCGAACCCAGAGCCCATCAAATTCATTCCCACCAGGTGAGTGACCAACAAAAAGACCAGGTAGTGGAAGTTAAGGAGAGGAATTGGCCACCACTTAATGTTTTGAGCTCACTTTCCCGAAAAACAAAGGGCCCATTAGGAGCACCCAAGGAATGGCTCGAACTGAAAGCCCATCAATGTAATTCCCACCAAGTGAGTGATAGGAAAAAATACAGGCTAGCGGGAGTTAAGAAGTTGGATTTGTCACAAATTAACATTTTTAGCTCACTTGCCCAGAAAACAAAGGTCCCATCAGGAGAGCCCAAGGAATGACTCGAACCCAAAGCCTGTCAAAGTCATGCCCACTAGGTGCATTACCAAAAAAAGGACAAGGTAGTAGGAGTTAAGGAGAGGGAATTGGTCACCACTTACCATTTTTATCTCACTTGCCAAAAAAATGAAGGGCCCATCAGGAGTGCCCAAGGAATGGCTCAAACCGAAATCTCGTCATAGTCATGCCCGTAAATTGAGTGATAGGAAAAAAGACAACCTAGCAGGAGTTAAGGAGTCATATTGGTTACCACTTAACGTTTTTAGCTTGCTTTCCCAGCAAATGAAGGACACATAAAGAGAACTGAAGGAAAGAATCAAACCCAAATCCCTTCAAAGTCATGGCCACCAAATGAGCGACCAACAATAACCAAAGGTAGTGGGAGTTAAGGAGAGGAATTAGTCACCACTTAACGTTTTTTGCTCACTTGCCTGAAAAACAAAGCATCCATTAGGAGCGACCAAGGAACGGCTTGAACCAAAATCCTATCAAAGTCATGCATGCTAAGTGAGTGATAGGAAAAAAGACAACCTAGAGGGAGTTAAGGAGTCATATTGGTCACAACTTAACATTTTTAGCTTGCTTTCCTGGCAAACAATGGGCCCATCAAGAGTGCCCAAGGCTTGGCTTGAACCCAAATCTTGTCAAATTCATGCCCACCGAGTGAGCGACCAACAAAAACATAAGGCAGTAGGACTTAAGGAGAGGAATTGTTCACCACTTAACGTTTTTAGCTCACTTGCCCGAAAAATGAAGGGCCCATCAAGTGCTCCCAAGGAACGGCTCGAACCAAAATCCCGTCAAAGTCATGCCCACCAAGTGAGTCATAGGAAAAATGACAAGCTAGAGGGAGTTAAGGAGTCAAATTGGTCACCATTTAATGGTTTTACGTCTCTTTCTCGGGAAACAAAGGGCCCATCAAGAGCGCCGAAGGAACGGCTTGAACCCAAAGCTCATCAAATTTATGCCCACCAAGTGAGTGACCGAAAAAAAGACAAGGTAGTGGGAGTTAACAAGAGGAATTGGTCACCACTTAACGTTTTTAGCTCACTTTCACAAAAAATGAAGGGCCCATCAGGAGCGCCCAAGGAATAGCTCGAACCAAAATTCCAACAAATTCATGTCCGCTAAGTGAGTGATACGAAAAAATACAACCTAGTGAGAGTTAAGGCATCTGATTGGTCACCACTTAACGTGTTTAGCTTGCTTTCTCAGCAAACAAAGTGCCCATCAAGAGTGCCGAAGGAACGATTCCAACCCAAATTCCATCAAATTCATGCCTGCCAAGTGAGCGGCCAACAAAAATACAAGGTAGTAGGAGTTAAGGAGAGGAATTGGTCAGCACTTAACATTTTTAGCTCACTTTCCCAAAAAATGAAGGGCCCATCAGGAACACCCATGGAATGGCTCAAACCGAAAGCCCGTCAAATTCATGCCTGCTAAGTGAGCGATAGAAAAAAAGATAAGCAAGCAAGAGTTAAGGAGTCGGATTGGTCACCACTTAACATTTTTAGCCCGATTTACCGGGGAAATGAACGGCCCATCAAGAGCACTGAAGGAACGGCTCGAACCCAAATCCTGTCAAAGTCATGCCTACCAAGTGAGCGACCAACAAAAATATTAGGTAGTGGGAATTAAGGAGAGGAATTGGTCACCACTTAACGTTTTTATCTTACTTTCCCGAAAAACGAAGGGCCCATCAAGAGCGCCCAAGGAACGACTTGAAATGAAAGGCCGTCAAAGTCATGCCTGCCAAGTGAGTTATAGGAAAAAATACAACCTAGCGGGAGTTAATGAGTTAGATTGGTCACCACTTAACGTTTTTATGTCGCTTGCCCGAAAAATGAAGGGCCCATCAAGAGCGCCAAAAGAACGACTCGAACCCAAAGACCGTCAATGTCATTCCCACCAAGTGAGCAACCAACAAAAAGACAAGGTAGTGGGAGTTAAGGAGAGCAATTGGTCACAACTTAACGTTTTTAGCTCACTTTCCTGAAAAATGAAGGGCCCATCAATAGCACCCAAGGAACGGCTAGAACCAAAAGCCCGTTAAAGTCATGCCCGCCAAGTGAGTGATAGGAAAAAAGATAAGCTAGTGGGATTTAAGAATTCGGATTGGTCGCCACTGAATGATTTTAGCTCACTATCCTGGAAAACGAAGGGCCCATCAGGAGTTCCCAAGGAATGGCGTGAAACTAAAGCCCATCAAACTGATGCCCACCAAGTGTGCGACCAAAAAAAGACAAGGTAGCGGTAGCTGAGGAGAGGAATTGGTCACAACTTACCATTTCTAGCTCACTTGCCAAAAAAGCGAAGGGCCCATCAGGAGCACCTAAGGAATCGCTCGAACCAAAATCCCATCAAAGCCATGCCCGCAAAGTGAGTGATAGCAAAAAATACAACCCAATGGGAGTTAAGGAGTCAGATTGGTCACAATTTAACATTTTAGCTCACTTTCCCGTCAAATAAAGGGCACATCAAGAGCGTTGAAGGAAAGAGACAAACCCAAAACCCATCAAATTCATTCCCACCAAGCAAGCGACCAACAAAAACAAAAGGTAGTGGGAGTTAAGGAGAGAAATTTGTCACCACTTAACGTTTTTAGCTCACTTGCCCGAAAAACAAAGGGCCCATTAGAAGCACCCAAGGAACGGCTCGAACCAAAATCCCATTAAAGTCATGCCCACCAAGTGAGCGATAGGAAAAAAGACAACCTAGCGGGAGTTAAGGAGTTGGATTGGTCACCACTTAACATTTTTAGCTCGCTTTCCCAACAAAATAAGGGCACATCAAGAGCACCCAAGGAACGATTCGAACCCAAATCCCATCAAAGTCATGCCCACCAAATGAGCGAACAACAAAAAGACAGTGCAGTAGGAGTTAAGGAGAGGAATTTGTCACCACTTAACATTTTTAGCTCACTTGCCAAAAAAATGAAGGGCCCAGCAGGAGTTACCAAGGAATGACTCGAACCAAAAGCCCGTAAAATCCATGCCCACCAAGTGAGTGATAGGAAAAAAGACAATCTAGAGGGAGATAAGGAGTCGGATTGGTCACCACTTAATGTTTTTAGCTCTCTTTCCCAAGAAACAAATGAGCCATCAAGAGCACCGAAGGAATGCATGGAACCGAACACCTATCAAATTCATGCCCACCAAGTGAGCGACTGACAAAAAGACAAGGTAGTGGGAGTTAAGGGGAGGAATTGGTCACCACTTAATGTTTTTATCTCACTTTCCCAAAAAACGAAGGGCCCATCAGGAGCACCCAAGGAATGTCTCGAACCGAAAGCCCGTCAAAGTCATGCCCACCAAGTGAGTGATAGGAAAAAAGACAACCTAGCGGGAGTTAAGGAGTCAGATTGGTTACCACTTAATGTTTTTAGCTTGCTTTCCCGGAAAATAAAGGACACATAAAGAGCACTGAAGGAAAGACTCGAACCCAAATCCTGTCAAATTCATGGCCACCAAGCGAGCAACCAACAATAACCAAAGGTAGTGGGAGTTAAGGAGAGGAATTTGTCACCACTTAACATTTTTCACTCACTTGCCTGAAAAGCAAAGCGCCCATCAGGAGCACCCAAGGAATGGCTCGAATCGAAAGCCTATCAAAGTCATGCCTGCTAAGTGAGTGATAGGAAAAAAGACAACCTAGAGGGAGTTAAGGAGTCAGATTGGTCACAACGTAATATTTTTAGCTCAATTTTCCAGCAAACAAAGGGCCCATCAGGAGTGCCCAAGGAATGGCTCGAACCCAAATCTCGTCAAATTCATACCCACCAAGTGAGCAACCAACAAAAACATAGGGCATTAGGAGTTAAGGAGAGGAATTGTTCACCACTTAATGTTTTTAGCTCACTTGCCCAAAAAATGAAGGGCACATCAAGTGCACTGAAGGAATGGCCCGAACCAAAATCCCATCAAAGTCATGCCCATCAAGTGAGTGATAGGAAAAATGACAATCTAGATGGAGTTAAAGGATTTGGATTGGTCACCACTTAATGTTTTTACCTCTCTTTCCTGAGAAACGAAGGGCCCATCAAGAGCACTGAAGGAACGGCTCGAACCCAAAGCTCATCAAATTCATGCCCACCAAGTGAGTGACCAAAAAAAGGCAAGGTAGTGGGAGTTAACAAGAGGACTTGGTCACCACTTAACATTTTTAGCTCACTTTCATGAAAAATGAAGGTCCCATCAAGAGCGCCCAAGGAACAGCTCGAACTAAAATTCCATCAAATTCATGTCCGCTAAGTGAGTGATACGCAAAAAGACAACCTAGTGGGAGTTAAGGCATCTGATTGGTCACCACTTAACATGTTTATCTCACTTTCTTAGCAAATGTAGGGCCCATCAAGAGCGTTGAAGGAACTATTCAAACCCAAAGCCCATTGTTGTACAGGATAATACACCTAATAACCTAGGTCTGGGGGTTACCAACATACTCATTCACTTGCAGACAATTTGACCTTTAGAGTACAGAATAGGAAATAGGAAGTTAGAAGGACTTACTTGGTTAAACGAAGGTCGATCCTTGCTTAGCTTCTCCCTCTCTGCTTCACTCCAAAAGTCTCCAGGATAGTTCCTCTTTCACCTGTCAAAGGACATTCTTCCAGATGCAAGATGACTCATATATGTATTAGCAGGTTAGATAAATCACATATAATGCTGAAATGTAAACATTTATCAAACTACAAGATATGAAACACATATGGAAGAAGTAATCTCTTTATTAACAGTAATAGAAAGAGTTTAGGTTACAACCCAATGCCTGAGACAAGGACTCCTCTGTCACCAAAGGATTATGAGTTCTCTGCTCCAAATATTTATGTAGCCAATCCACCAGCATAACTTTGCTCTCCAAGTGTTACTACCAACACCCTCCCCAAGGCCTGTATTTATATGGGTGAAATCAGGCAGTTCTCGAAGGTTAGGGAGGTTATAGTAGTTAAGAGGATTAAGGTAAATGACATAACTAATCCCCCATTAGCGCGTGGTTTTGTGTTTTAAGGTTGAGAGACACATTCATGGGTCAGTAGTAGAGCAACCCGCGAATGATTCGCGACTATGCAGAAGAGCAACCTGCGAATACAATGATTCGCGACTTGCTGTGAAGGAGACTCGTGAATGATGCGCGAGTTGTCAATATAGAGAGTTGCGAATACAACTCAAAATAGGTAAAAATGGCAAAGTAACCAGCTGGATGTATAGGGAATGTACCTCATCATAAGCCAAGGTATAGTGAATATGGGCAACCTCAATCCATAAGTGTCCTTTTGTGTGCCGACCTGAGGGAAGTCAGCACTCGGACGGAGAGGTGTCATTCAGGCGTATAACAGATGCCCCCTAATGTGTGAGGTCAGAGGGGAACGATGGCCGAAATACATTATAATATTTAACTCTGGAGAAACTCAGAAATCCAGTGGAGCAGAAGGAGTACCTGAAACAAATACATAGTAATGTCATATACAAAGTTATATCTGAGGATGCTATGTTCAATTTACTGGAACACTAGCTCCTTTACAATATTTGAGTACATCATATGATACGGGTAAAAACAACGTATTTACACAGGTGGATCGAAGCCACAATACAATAATGATGAGTCTTCAAAGATCTGGAAGCTGGATATAGAAATGGAACATAGTCTTGCGCAACTTAGTTCATGTGTGAGGAACTAAGGTCTTCATAAAGGATCCCAAAGAACCAGGACAATCCAAGCCATATGAATAAGGGTAAGCTGAAGTCGAACATGGAAAGGATTCAACAGTTTGTCAACCAATAGATGATAATTGACAACTGAAGCAAAGGAGTTCACCAATGATGAAAGTGAATCCAGAGGTACTATCCTCAAAACTCTAGGTCTTCGTCATCAAGAAATGCTAAAACGGAACCATACTGTGATAGGGAAGGCAATAGATCCTCCAACGGATCACAAGAGTGACTAGGAACTGGGCAAAAGAAGATAGACACAAGGAAACGGATAGCAGATATAACAATGATGGAATCAGGCTATAGATCAGACAGTGGGAAGAATCCTTGAACAGTGAGCACAGCACAGAGATAACCCAAGGCAGCGTATAACAGATAGATAGGACAACTAGGCTTATCTGTCATGTAAGAGACATGATCAGATTCCCCAGGTATAAAGGACAAGAGGAGGAGCAGAAACTCGAAGTGATAGCTGAACACAGGTGTACACTGAAACATGGATATCGGAAAGCAAAGAGTGCTATGTTCAAGGATGACATGCTGCCATTACTGAAAACAAGAGAAAACTCCTTCCTTACCTTCCCTGTTAAGTTTTAACGAGTCCAAGAAAGTCAACTCGGTTCCCTCTTCATTTTTTAACAAGCTTGAAGAGATGGGAAAATAATGCTTGATAGGATCACTAATTCGTGTATTTAATGAGCCCGAACTAGTACATGCTCATTCGGTGTTTTCACATTTAGAGAGTCTAAAAACGCCAAAGAAGACTCCATGGGGGGTCCTTTTTCGTCCAATTTAGTCTCTTGAGGCCGAAAAAGTATAAAACAAACCACAAAAGAACTCTCTTAACTTCCGAAGAAGAAAAGGTGAACCTTTTTCGTACTTAGTCGGGAAGGTCCGAAAAAGGTTAAATTACCACCTACCCAACGCTCTTTCCAGAACAACATAAAATAGCTTGAGTTTTACGAGTGTGAAGGAAAGCAAGATCACTCGGAAAGATCCATTTGGTTACGAGAAATGGGGCTTACAACAATAAACTCATTGCTTTGTTCTTGAGTGTTTAACGAGCATGACAAAGACACAAAGTACACTCGGAATCTTTTTCATGTTTGGGTCCAGAGCACGAAAAAGAGAAAACTAAGCTCAAACCGGGTGTTCATTTTCCGTAAATTTAGTCCCTCAGGTCCAGAAAAGTGATAAACCTATACCTGAGAATACTCTTCTCAATTCCAAAGAAAAGAGAGTGATCATTTCTCGTACTATTCCGCATGGTCCGAGAAAGAGATAACCTACCACCAATGTGGATGCTCGTTCACATATTCTTAACGAGCTTGAATGGACGAGATAACTCGGTAGTCAAGTCTGTTTTGAAGGAGTCAAACCTGGGCCTAAAGAAACTCCATAAGGTCGGGGAGTCCTATAAAGGGATAGCTTGTAAAGAGAGATTCATGAGAAGCTCTATTTGGCGTGAAAAAATAGCTATGAGGAAACCTCTAGGCCTGAAACAGTGACGGAATGAGTACCAGAGGATGGCAAAGGCATATAAAGATGATACTCATGAAAAAGGGATCCTAGCCATGGAAGAACAATGGTAGAGACAAGGGACTAATGGCTTAGAAAACCATAGTCCGTGGAAAAATGTTGCATACTAAGGTTAATGTGGAATGATAAGATGCCAACAAGTGTTGAAAAAGAGCAAAAACCACCCTATAGAAGCATCAACATTTTGTAAAAGGAGATAAACCTGTTCTAGGGCACAAAAGGGGTGATATTAGTCAATTGAGATTTCAAACTATAGAAAAAGACCCACTTTACGAAATATTATTTCTATAAATAGTTTGAAAATTAAAACATTTCTCACCATTTGCACTTTTTGAACCAAAAAGGAAAGTTTTACCCTCTATCTTTGATCACTTGCCGTGGACAATTGGACCGTCGGAATTCAGATCCGTCAGCTTCAGGTAAATCTACACCCTAAGCTCTTCAATTTGATCCAAAAAAATTTTAAAATTCATGGTCAATTCAGTATATTTCATCATTTTAAAACATGGAAAAATGCATTCGCGGGTTGCTAAACTGGAAAGCTACGAATACACGTTACATGCGCGAGTTGCTCAATAGGAAAGTCGCGAATGGCTCACGAGTTTTCCCAATGGACAGTCGCGAATGCTGCGTGATAGGGAAATGTTTTAAAAATACACAAAATTTTTAATTTTTAAGGATGGATTATTGAATCAACTTATGTTTATTTGCAGGAAAAAACATGGTGCTAGAGTGGAGGGAGAGGGAACATGAGATGATGGACCAAGCGGCTCTCCAAAGTCCACCTACCATCCAAGCATTGCAGAATAGTGGGCTAATCAAGTTCTTTTGCACATCACCAATGTGGGCCAATGTTCACATATTAGAGTTTTTGGTCAACTATTGGGACCATGACCTAGGGATGTTCAATATCCAAGGGGAGACTTTGGAGCTTACCGTAGAGGACATCTATTTTATAACCGGGTTGTCACATCGGGGAGCACCGGTGAACCTGGAGGGCACTGGCAAGGGTGGTGACCCCTTGAGTGTCTAGAACTATGTCGATGTATTCTGCAGGCCAGGTACTTAAAAGAAGGGCAACAATGTTCTCATTGCATATATTCAGGACGTGACACTACAGGTATTAGCCAGTACTATTGTCAGACTTTCAGGTTCAGTAGGGTTGCATTTGGCCACTAGGACTCAGATGAGGGTGGCGGTTGATTGCTTCAGAGGCACACTCTATGACTAGCACTCGGGAATTGCCCCCATTATGAAGAGGTAATTATCCGACTGTAGGAGGGGAAGACGCAAGAACTTCGGTTATGCGAGTATATTGGTTGCGTTCTTCTTTGAGAGGGTGCCAGCTATGAGCCCTACTGTACCATTACAGGTCTCTCATCCACGTCAGCCGAGGCTGAGCAGGTGGGGAGATATCTTCCTCCGCCAAGGAGGAGAAGACGTGGTACATAGCATGTACGATGATGATTTTTATACATGGTGGGAACGGCAGGTTCCAGTGTTGGAGCAGTTTCCATACGCAGGAATGGATTTCCGAGTTGACCATGACCTAGTCCTCCCTCTAGGAGGAGCATGGGGAGAGATGGGTAAGTAACTTTTTTATTTTTTATCATTATCAAATTTTTATGAATTTTCTAATGATAGGATATATACATATGCACAAGTCTAATCCTACTCACATGTCAAAATGCAGATATTGGACCAGTCCACCCTGTAGGGCACCCACGTACCTTCGTACGTCCTGTTGTAGGGGGAGACCCCGGATTGATCAGGTTACTCGAGACAAAGCTAGGCAGACTGACTGAGTGAGTACCCATGATACGGATAGAGCATCTCCCTATGGCTATGTAGGAGTTCGTAGTTGGGGTTCCACCGGCCTGGCTACGTCTTTTCAGACGGGTAGTGAGAGCAGTAGTTGTATACAGGGATGCGGTGGAGGCTGCCCAAGCCAAGGAGGCTGAGGAAGCCAGGGGGCACAGAGATCACGGGGACCAAGGAGGTCCCAGTGGCCATGGCGGGTAGTCATAGTTCTATAGCATTTTGATGGATGATGATCCATTTTTTGTATATTTTGTATATTTTGGATCTACAGATCAGACTCGATCTATCCTATGTATGAACAGATATTTACATATATATATATATATATATATTTGTGTGGTTGTCAGCTTATTTACAAGTGTTTTTTATGTATGTGCTGTAAATTTATGAAGTGTGTGTGAGATTCCAATCTAAAATGTAATTAGCGTATGTGTTAGACAATGAATTTTGATGTCTTGGAATGTGATTAAAAGTAATAACTTCAAACTGTCTTTCCAATAAACGAATTTCCATGAATTGACGTAACAATGTAGGATTTTGTACTTGATAAGCTCGATTGAGCTGGGAAACAACCAACTGAGAGTCTAGATGGACTTCTAGTCGGGTAATGCCACGTGACGAAGCATCCCATAAGAGCTCAATAACAGCCCTATATTCAGCAACATTATTAGAGGTAGGACCTAGGCAAGCGCCACCCGCGGCAACAAGCTGTCCTGTGGGAGAATAGATAACCCATGTTGCCAAAGCTAGGTTACAAGTGTGGCGGCTAGCGCCATCAGCGAAACCTACATACATTTCGGAAGACATCTGCAACAACCAGTAGATAGTATAAAAAACTAAACTAACAACCTAATGTACATAAAAATAAATACACTAATATACAAGAAAAAGTGCTAAGCCTAAGCGTAGTACTTCTTCAAGTAGAGCCCATTTCTAGGCTCAGGCAGCTTATTCCCATCATAATCTACTAATTCATATGCGCCTTTACTCAATACTTTAGACACGACATAGGGTCCTAACCACATGGCCTTGAACTTTCCTGCCCCCAGAGGTTCTTTATCTTGGTCCCAGAGCAAGACAAGTTCCCCTTCAGAGAAAATCCTAGGCTTGACCGATTTATCATATTGAGTTTTAACCCTATTTTTGTGAGCCTAGTTAGCAGTCAGCGCATCTCTACGCTGTTCATCCAGGTGCTCTAAGTGGACCAAGTGTTCTTCAAGATCAGTCGTGTCAGGTAACACATGAATAGCTATCTGCAAAGATGGGATTTCGCATTCAATCAGTGTAATAGCTTCCACCCCGTGAACGAGTTGGAAGGGGGGAAAACCCGTAGCAGTTTTGACATTGGTTCGATAAGCCCAAAGAGCAGGATATAACATGATGTGCCAATTTGAGCGGGCTGCATCAATAGTACGTTTAAGAATAGTTTTCAAAGTCTTGTTTACAGCCTCAACTTGACCATTTGCTTGCGGATAGTATGGAGAAGAATGTTCTTGTCGAAATCTGAGCATGGTGGTCAGTTCTGACATCATGTGATTTTGGAAATGATTGCCATGGTCAGTGACAATCACCTTTGGAATACCAAACCTAACAATAATCTGATTGAAAATGAAGAAAGCTGTTGTTTCCCCGTCGGCTTTAAAAGTAGGCGTTGCCTCTGCCCATTTTGTAAAGTAGTCTACAGCGACAATGATGTATTTGTGCCCCCCAGCCGAGGCTGGGTTGCATGTCATATAATCTATCCCCCACTTCATGAAGGGGCCTACCGAGACAACGGGAAACAAGGGAGCAGGATTTGTCCTCATTTTTCTGGTGTAAAGCTGACACGGATGACAGCGCTTCACAGCTTCCACACAATCTCGAAAGATCGCGGGCTAGAAATAACCGGCACGCAAGATTTTCTGGGCCATTGCTAACCCAGATAAATGACCCCCACATGCTCCATTGTAAGAATCATTTAGGACAACATCCACTTCCTCATGAGTAAGGTAGCGACGCAAGATAGAATATACCCCTCGTTGATATAAAGTATCTCCTATTATGAGGTAGTTTTTAGCACGAAGTCTTAACTTACGTCAGTCTTCCCTAGAGTAAGCGGCAGGATACTTCGAAGTCTGGAGATATATAAGAATATCTCCATACCAAGGATTAGAGGTGGATATAAGGAAGATGTGCTCATCTTGGAATGAGTCATCCTCGATCACTACATCTTCTTCCATAGGAAACTCTGCTATAAGCTCAGCAAACACTAAGGAATTTTTGGATTTAGCGGATTGGAAAACCAAGTCAAACACTTGGAGAATGACTATCCACTTATTGAATTTTCCCCCAACAATCCATCGGGATAAAACATACTGGAAAGGGTTTACATCCACCACTACAGTAGTGGTCCTCAGTAATATATAGTGTCGCAACCTCTGTATAGCATAAATAGCCGCTAAGGCTAACTTCTCGACGTGGGAGTACTTAAGCTCAGGCCCAACCAAAGCACGGCTAAGGTAATAAACAGCATGCTCAATGAGCTTATCATCCTCCTGAATAAGCACTACCCCAATGGTAGACTCCGACGCGGCCAGATACAATATAAAATCCCTAGAATAATCTGGTGGATGTAATAAAGGAGCCGACAACAAGGCTTTTTTCAATGCCTCGAACGCAAGTTGTGCGGTTTCATCCCATACAAAAGGGGTGTCCTGTTTGAGCAGGCGCATGAAAACTTTCGTGATCTTGGCATAACTAATGATAAAACATCGAAGGAAGTTAGACTTTCCTTGTAGACTCTGAAGTTGCCTGAGAGTACGAGGGGGAGGCAGATTGACAATGGCCTCAACCTTTAGTGGATCCACCTGGATGCCTCTACTTGAAACAATGAATCCTAGTAATCTCCTTGACTCGACGCAGAATACACACTTATGGGGATTCAAGCGAATTTTATAGTATCTGCATCTCTCAAGAATCAACCGTAAATGATCTGGATGTTGGATCCTCTTGCGAGAATGAGTGGGCAGATCATCTAGGTAAGGCTCGACAATGGCTTTTATATCGTGAAAAGCAAAGTTCATGGCTCGTTGAAAGGTGGCCCCTGCATTTTTCAATCCAAATGGCATTTTCCTATAAGCGAATGTACCCCAAGGGAAAATAAAAGCAGTTTTATGCTGGTCTTCCGGTTTGATTTGGATTTGATTGTAGCTGGAAAAGCCATCCATAAATGAAAAGACTTCACTCCCCGCACAAGCATCTATGATCTGATCAATGAATGGTGTGGGGTAATTGTCCTTGGGACAATCTTTGTTAAGGTCTTGAAAGTTAGTAGAAACGTGAATAGTCCCTTGATTTTTATCAACAGGAACTGGGTTGGACACCCACTTAGTCAAAGCAATGGGATATATAAAACCTGCTTTCAACAGCTTTTCAACCTCTGCCTTCATAGCCGCCGCTTTATGCAGGTTCACGGGGCGTAATTTCTGCCGAACCGGCTTGGCATCAGGGTAGGTATGGATTTCATGTTGGACAATAGATGGATCAATGTCTGGCATCTCCTCATATGACCAGGCAAAGACATCGCGAAATTCCTTGAAAAGGGCAGTATAGATAGCAATCTCCTCTGGAGAGCAGTTTGCTCCTATATAGATGTTTTCCACGACATCTGGGTTGACGGAAATGTTGATAGGTATAGTAGCGGAAATGTTTGCCATATTCCCCTCGGCAAACACTCCTTCCCTAGGCAAAGGGTTAACAGGTATATCAACATCTCCAGGCAGTCTCACATGAAACTCTTGGTTTTCAATCTTGCTTAGCTCTGGAAGGAAATAAGACCGGTGATGAAGATCCTCACATATCTTCTCACGTGCACACATAGCTTCCAGAATGGCTTCGTCGAAAGGTAAAACAGTTTCTAAGAAATCTATGGAATGTAAAGAGTTTTCCGCCCATGCGGGCAAATAGACTTCATCCAGATCATCCGATACTGTTAGAGGATCTGGCATAGAATCAATAGTGGCTTGGGTAATAGCTTGATATGCCACTTCCACTGATAACAAGGGCACTTTCGGTTCTTGGGGGGTTGGGAGAACCCAAGGATCATTCCTATCCACCACCGAAGTGATGGAATTCCCCACACTAGTGGAACTGATATAGTTAATCGGGGCTGGTATATCAAACGTGCCCATCAATGATGTATACAGTCCAGCCCCCGAGCTCAAAGCAGCAGGCTTGCTTCGATCAACCAATGGTACATTGGATTCCTTAGACTCTAAACGACCCTTTTGAGTAAAATCAAGTTGGTCAACAGTAACCAACTTGCCCTCATGTGCGAATACCACGACACAAAGAACAGCCAATGCAACAGCAGTCATTGCATAAGTCCAATTCCTACCCAGAAGCAAATTGTAGTCCAAGGGAGCATCAATCACTTCAACTTCAATAGACACTGCTTTTCCTGCCAACTTAATCTCGAAAGCTGGCAAGATAACATGTGGACGGAAAGACCTTCCATCGAAAGCAGTAAGTAAAGTGGTTGATGGGACCAGCTCTGGGGATCCTAGAGCTTTCCAACAAGCCAGGGACATGACACATGTAGAGGATCCCTCATCAACAACAGCTCGTCCAATGGTCTTACCACCATGGAAAACATCGATCGATAGGGCTACATGGAAAGGGAGGCGAATTTTGACATCCGATAAAAGAAAAATTCGTCGTGAGACTCGTAGAGTCCATGCTACCTAAAGCTGCCAAGAGGGCATCCCGCTGGGTGGGACAACTCTGTAGCACCTCCAAAGCTGACATTGCACATGGGGTTTGAGCTAGGTCTTCAACCACTGAGTAGTTGGAAGCAGCCCTATTGGGATTATGCAAAGTCTTCTTAAAGATACCCTTGGGTAACTTTCGCATTATTTCCGTAGGTTTCTATATAGTGAGAGGGTTAGAAGGTTCACCTACAGCTTTACCCGTCTCAGGAGTCTCTTTCTCATAGTTCTTGTTCCTGGTTTGCAACAAAGTTGAGGATCTGACCATGTTGATATAATTAGGGTCAGGAGTAGTTTGACTGCCCCCTGCTACAGTAGAAGCTGATGCGGAATTCTGTCCTTGGGGAAAAGGATCCTTCAGGACAGCCGTTGGTTGAGTTTTTAACAGCTTCTAAGCTTGTTCCATGAGGGGACAAAGGTGGGTCAAATGGTCTCCTTGGCACAACTTACAAGGAAACTTGACTTTCTTCTTATCCTTTTTTCCCCCATCAGCATTGTTTGTGGGCTTAGGCTTGTTTTGGTTTTGGTTTCCCTCTCCTTTTCTACCCTTCTTCTTCTTACCGCCGAACTGTTGATTTCCATTTTGAGAAGTTTGAGCAAAAACATTTCCATTTTGGGGAGAGGGGGCAACCTTTGCTGCCTCCGCCATAGACTATTTGACAGACAATTGGTGAAGTTGTTTTGTCAAAGACTCTACAGTGGGAGAATCAACGAACCCAACCACACCATCGGCATGGGGTCCAGGTTTAGGTTTCTCGGCCTCATGAGAAGGCCTAGGTGCCTCAGGGATGATTTCATATAATATCCCAGACTGTGAATAAATCAAGTCCAACTGCTGGGCCCTGAGTATGGCTTCTTCCTCACTAGTCACTCCTGATGTGGAAACATCCTTAGATATATAGGGAAATAATGATTTAAAGAACCATTCTAATAGAAACTCAGGAGGAATGGTGGCTTTGATAAGGCTCTTTCACCTCCTCCACTCTTGGATATGATCTGAGACGTGGGTAGCCTTGTTTTGTCTAAAGGTGGACAATAAGTCTGTTCCGAAATCGTATCGGACTGGAAGCTGAAAGTGGCTAAGGAAAGCAGTAGCCAAGTCCCAGAAGCTACTAAAGGAAGCAGAGGGCAATTCGATATACCATTTTGCTGCAATGCCTGTCAAGGTCCTCTGGAACAGCCTTAATCTCACTGAATCTTCATTCAATGAGTTGGAAGAACACCATAAATGGAAGGTGGTGGCATGTGCCCTAGGATCTTCACTAGCTTTACCTTCGAATTTAGGGATATCCGAGGGCAATTTGGTGGGAACAGGTGGCCACAAGGGGTCATGCCTCACCGGATCATTCATAAACTTTGATAAGTCTGGCAAGTTTAAAGTTGCCAGAAAAGGATGTTTGGGCCTAACTGGTGTACTAGATGTGCCAACTTGGGGATTCAAGGATCCTACCCCCGAATGCCCAAAGGTAAAAGAGGGGTTGCCCCCAGACACCGGTTGTGAAATGGGAAGGTTGCTTTGGAACGGATTCCATCTGTAGGTGACCAGATTATGGGTGGGAGGTGCAGTGTAAGTGGTTTGGTCCATCCCCATAGAAGTAGGGGTCTGAAAGAATGGAGCAGGTATCCCTCCACTAAACAAAGAGAAAGGGGAGCTCGAGTATGGGACTGAAATAGGGGTTTGGAAGTTTTGCCCATAAGAGGTGTTGCTTCCAAATTGCACTCCTACATATGAAGGAGGTGGACCTACATATGGACTGGATGGGGGAATGTGCCCCCCATTCCAAGGGAATCCTTGGACAAAGGCCGAGGATCCCACCGGACCACTCTGGGTAGTGTAAGGGAAGGAAGAAGGAATTGTAGGTATACTGGGGATCCCAGTAACCATATCACCAAAAGTACCTCCAATGTTCGAGTAAACCGGTGGTTAGACCACCCGGCTTGCTGGAGTTAAGGCTGTGGAAGGTAAACTAGATATAGGGGTACTAACTGGGGGAGGTATTACCCCTTCAACCGGAAGGGTTGAGGTGAAGACAAATGAACTTTCTCCCGAAGAAGACATGACTCTACCTAGAGGGACACCTAACACTGGTGAACTAAAAGGTCTAACCTGCACGATCACTGGATCGTTCAAATCAGTCAAGGGGGTATTATAGTTTCTTGCAAACTCATCAGTTTGCAATTCTTCTACCTCAACTGTGTCTAAGTCAAAGCGGTTAGCTATTAACTCTGGTTCACCAAGAACCTCACTTACTCCTACTGGTTCAAGAGAACCGCCTGTGCTTAATCTCCGCCTTTGAGGTAAAGGTGGAGGCTCCAATGTGGTGAGAGGAGGAAGGTTTCTCAACCTTCTAGACCTTCTAAGTAGTTGGTCCTCCAGAATTAAGACTTTAACTAATCACACCCTAAGGCCAACTAAACACAAGCAAACCACAGAGAATACACTAAAAAGATCCTAGAGTCTCAAGCAATCAAACCAGACTATAAAGATATGCTTTCCCGAAGAAAGCTGATGAACAATTACTTGGCGTCCTTGAGGGGTTCTTAGGCACAAGCAGAGGAATCACCCAACCGCCCTCCTACACTTTCCACAAGGGTTACCTTCCAAGTCCATTCAAGGTGAACCAGAAATAACCTTCTAGTTTACCTGGGTATGATCCCTAAAAGGCAAGAGACTAAGGCTACCTTGATAATACCTACTGTCTGGGGGGACAGTCGTCAGCTGAACTCGTACGCATGGGCAGGGTAGCTGAGCCCGAAACTCTGTCTAGGACAGAATCCCCAGATGCGCAAAATTCCTGGGTTACGTTTTGACAAGGATTCGGAGGGCTATCTCCTCTGTCCAAGTCTCCACGCGGCCTAGTGCTTAACTCCCGTTGGAGAGGAGCTTCCCAGATACAGCGATAGAATCAAGGATTTACCTAAAGAATGGTCCACTATGTCTGAGTTTATAACTTGTGGGAAGTTTACACTCCCTAGCCCATAAGTCTAGCCTAAGCTAGTAGGTGAAAAGGCACTAGAAATAAAAACTTGCTAATAAATTTTAAATTAAGCGTTTATTTTAGAGGGTTGTTTCTTACTCAAAGGCAATGGATGTGATGGACTGTATGGTGTTTTGACTCAACATAAAATAAATGAAATTAAAAGGAGCATTCAAAGCAAACTAGCACTATAAAATAAACTTCTTTTCATTTTTTTCAAATATGTATTGATGAATTAAAAACACTAATAAGAGAAACTAATCCTATATTTTTGTATTTTTCTGAGATTATATTCTTTAAACTGAAATCAAACACTACTTATGCAAAAATTACAATGCAAAAGATTAACTATGTTTTATTTTTCACTCAAAAAATGCTCAAAAAAACTACTGTGCATCTATAATGCAGTATGCTTGAGTAAAATTGAAATTTATAAACTGTATGAAAGATACAAACTGAAGTAGACAGGTAGACAGGACCAAAAACCAGCAAAAGAAGTAGGCTAGGATCCCTAGCTTGGGTGCAAACAATGACACTAAATCACTGCAGACTTAAACAGGCAAGTGCAAACCAACAACTGACAGTAAGCAGAATGAAAAAGACAGAGCCCAAGACCCTGATCACTGATCCGAACTAAGACACTCAACCAACCACCCAAACAAGCCAGAACACTTCAAGATGCAAATAGTAAATAAAACAAGTAAAAAAGAACTCAAGGGATTTCAAAAAGCACTAAGATGTGATCACCTAAGACATTCAAACAACACTACAGCACCCTTAAATAAATTCTTCACAGGAAAAAGGAAATATAACAAGTAAAAGAACAAGCAAACTTTTACTTAAAAATCACAGTTTCCAAATGTATACGCGACTATCTATAAGGACAACTCGCGAATGATTCGCGACTGTTCAGTAGAGCAACCCGCGAATGCAACTTTTAATTCGCGACTGTCCAGTGGGACAACCCATGAATGGGTATAAAAAATTTCTCAAAGACAGAGAAAAAACCAAATACCTTCAAGCACTGAAGCAAGCAAGAAACAAGATAAAAATCGCAAACAACTATCAAGCAAATACTGGTCAGGAAGGTAGAAAAGGACCTACAGTAAACTAGGCATCCCCAGCGGAGTCACCAGTTCTGTTGTACAGGATAATACACCTAATAACCTAGGTCTGGGGGTTACCAACATACTCATTCACTTGCAGACAATTTGACCTTTAGAGTACAGAATAGGAAATAGGAAGTTAGAAGGACTTACTTGGTTAAACGCAGGTCGATCCTTGCTTAGCTTCTCCCTCTCTGCTTCACTCCAAAAGTCTCCAGGATAGTTCCTCTTTCACTTGTCAAACGACATTCTTCCAAATGCAAGATGACTCATATATGTATTAGCAGGTTAGATAAATCACATATAATTCTGAAATGTAAACATTTATCAAACTACATGATATGAAACACATATGGAAGAAGTAATCTCTTTATTAACAGTAATAGAAAGAGTTTAGGTTACAACCCAATGCCTGAGACAAGGACTCCTCTGTCACCAAAGGATTCTGAGTTCTCTGCTCCAAATATTTCTGTAGCCAATCCACCAGCATAACTTTGCTCTCCAAGTGTTACTACCAACACCCTCCCCAAGGCCTGTATTTATATGGGTGAAATCAGGCAGTTCTCGAAGGTTAGGGAGGTTATAGTAGTTAAGAGGATTAAGGTAAATGACATAACTAATCCCCCATTAGCGCGTTGTTTTTTGTTTTAAGGTTGAGAGACAACCCGCAAGTACAATGATTCACGACTAATTCGCGACTATGCAGAGCAACCCGCGAATAATTCGCGACTATGCAGAAGAGCAACCCGCAAATACAATGATTCACGACTTGGTGTGAAGGAGACTCACGAATGATGCGCGATTTGTCAATATAGAGAGTCATGAATACAACTCAAAATAGGTAAAAATGACAAAGTAACTAGCTGGATGTATAGGGAATGTACCTCATCATAAGCCAAGGTATAGTGAATATGGGAAACCTCAATCCATAAGTGTCCTTTTGTGTGCCAACCTGAGGGAAGTCAGCACTCGGATGGAGAGGTGCCATTCAGGCGTATAACACCCATCAAATTCATGCCCACCAAGTGAGAAGCCAAAAAAATACAAGGTAGTAGGAGTTTAGGAGAGGAACTGGTCAGCACTTAACATTTTTAGCTCACTTTCCTGAAAAACGAAGGGCCCATTAGGAACACCCATGGAATGGCTCAAACCGAAATCCCGTCAAAGTCATGCCCGCCAAGTGAGTGATAGGAAAAAAGATAAGCAAGAAGGAGTTAAGCAGTCGGATTGGTCACCACTTTACATTTTTAGCTCGATTTCCCAGGGAAATGAATGGTCCATCAAGAGCGCCGAAGGAATGGCTCGAACCCAAAGCCCGTCAAATTCATGCCTACCAAGTGAGCAACCAGCAAAAAAGATTAGGTAGTGGGAATTAAGGAGAGGAATTGGTCACCACTTAACATTTTTATCTTACTTGCCCCAAAAATGAAGGGCCCATCAAGAGCACCCAAGGAACATCTCGAAATGAAAGCCCGTCAAAGTCATGCCTGCCAAGTGAGTGATAGGCAAAAATACAACCTAGCAGAAGTTAATGAGTCAGATTGGTCACCACTTAACATTTTTAGCTTTCTTGCCGGAAAATCGAAGGGCCCATCAAGAGCGCCAAAGGAGCGACTCAAACCCAAAGACCATCAAATTCATTCCCACCAAGTGAGCAACCAACAAAAATACAAGGTAGTGGAATTTAAGGAGAGGAATTGGTCACCACTTAACATTTTTAGCTCACTTTCCTGAAAAATGAAGGGCCCATCAATAGCACCCAAGGAACGGCTCGAACTAAAATCCCGTTAAAGTCATGCCCGCCAAGTGAGTGATAGGAAAAAAGATAAGTTAGTGGGAGTTAAGAAGTTGGATTGGTCACCACTTAATTTTTTTAGCTCACTTTCCTGGAAAATGAAGGGCCCATTAGGAGTGCCCAAGGAATGGCGCGAACCTAAAGCCCATCAAACTCATGCCCACAAAGTGCGCAACCAAAAAAAGACAAGGTAGTAGTAGCTAAGGAAAGGAATTGGTCACCACTTATCATTTTTAGCTCACTTGCTGAAAAAGCGAAGGGCCCATCAGGAGTGCCCAAGGAATCACTCGAACTGAAATCCTGTCAAAGTCATGCCTGCAAAGTGAGTGATAGGAAAAAATACAATCCAGTGGGAGTTAAGGAGTTGGATTGGTCACAACTTAATCTTTTAGCTCGCTTTCCCGTCAAACAAAGGGCACGTCAAGAGCGTTGAAGGAAAGACTCAAACCCAAATCCCATCAAATTCATTCCCACCAAGTGAGAAACCAACAAAAACAAAAGGTAGTGGGATTTAAGGAGAGGAATTGGTCACCACTTAATGTTTTTAACTCACTTTCCCGAAAAATGAAAGGCCCATCAAGAGCTCCCAAGGAATGGCTCGAACCAAAATCCCATCAAATTCATGCCTACCAAGTGAGTGATAGAAAAAAATACAACCTAGCGGGAGTTAAGGAGTCAGATTGGTCACCACTTAATGTTTTTAGCTCATTTTCCCAACAAAATAAGTGTTGGACATGGATTGGGCAGACTCGGGTTTACTATAATTGTACCAACAAAACCACTAGCTTACTGGCCCTTTTGGCAATAGACCATAGAACGGCCTGAAGTCTCACCTGAAGTGATCTTGGATGGGGTGGCTGAAGACTCAAGTGTCCTCAACCGGGTTCTGTCGCATCCTAGTGCTTCTTATCTCTTCTTATCCAATAGGACCTCCCTCTGCGAGGCTGCTTCTCTCCTCCTCACTGAGCCTTCTATGGGACTGGCTCTTATCGCATCGCAGCTTCTAGGACACTGCACAAACTATCCCTTTTTCTTAACTTGGATCTTGTGATATCTCACATCCCAGCTCCTCTCACGGTGCGATATCACCTTTCTATGCCACGATATCTCCTATGGCAGTACTTAATATGCTCAACAACTCGCAAGGTCTAAGGGTCTTCTCTCTGGGTATAATAGCTCAGATGTATTTCATTAAGGTGTTAAACAACTTCTTGTTAGCTTCTACAGTCTAACACACTTAACATCACTTATGCTCAACTTACTGAACTAAATACACAGGAATCACTTAACACAGTAACTGTTAATTGTCATGAATCAAGCACTAATAACTCATATACAAGACACTTGATACATCCACCTCACACTTAACCTTCTATGTTACTGTAAACGGGAAGATAGCATACATACATTCACTAACTGATATACAGCATTCATGTAACAGATAACAGATAGCGCATAAGTAAAGCACAATCACATGAACAGTCACACAACACATGGATTTTACATGGTTCACTTCCAGGGGGGAAGCTACGTCCACAAAAACTAGTTTATATATTATATCTTGAGGGAGTAAACACAATTCCGCTGCAACCTATTATGTAGCTTGAGATCTTCTGGGAAACTCCGCTCACACAGCCTGGAGCCCTTCTCTCCTAGATCTCTTCTCTTCCTATATTGCTTCTTCTTACAATATACTCTTCCTCTCTCTCTCTCTCTCTCTCTCTCTCACAATCCCTGCAGATTGTTACATTCATACTCCAGGAGCCAGCTACTGGTTACAGTAAGATAACTACAGACTAAATAACAGAACCAGAGCTTGACTCTTACAATACAATTGACTATGAGCTAATAGACCAACTGACTACTTGACTAGCTAACCTTTCATAATACAAAATACATGCTTTTATAGGCAGGTCGAAGGTCTCACCATTACAACACTGTGGGCCTTTCCCAACAGTAACCAAAAAACCCTAATTTGTGATAGTCAGCGTATCTGTACTTTGAACTGTCGCTTTTTGTCACACCACAGCTTTCTACAGTCTTCCACACTTCTCGGCGTTGATCGTGGGTACAGGTGCCGCTTCCTCGGTCACTTCCCTTCTATCCTTTGTCTTCAATACCTTGGCCCATTGCTCCCTTTTCCATTTATGAGGCTAGCTGAGCCCTCCTGTCTTCGCCGCTACCTTAACTGCAATGGTTGAGCTCTCTCTTCTTGGCCGCTGCCTTAAGTGCAGTGGTTGAGCTCTCTCTTCTCGACTACTCAGGTATTTTTTCCTTTGACTTTCTTGTCCTGATACAGCAGCTTTTCCTGTAGGTATGGGGCCCTACTCCAACAGTCTCCTAACACTTACTTGTGGCTCGTCCCTAAGCCACTAACAGTTGGCTTCTCTTGATGTAGCTTCTCCTTGGCTTCCTACGAAGTCCTTGTAAATTTCTCTTGAAGTCCTACGACTTCTTTGTCCATAGCTTCGACACACTCTTGTGTCATTTCAAGCATAGATTTACTAATGATGGAGTCTTCTGTGTCATCAATTTCACTTTTGTTTGTAGTGAAATCCTTGACCTTCTACTCAGCCGCATCGACCAGATCTGCGATTTGTTCCTGATACGGTTGAAGCAGGTTATTGAATTGTATCTCTTTTTATCTTAACCATTGCGCTTCCTGTTGCAAACAGTTCATCTCTGTCGTCTTCTTCATTTTTGCAAGAGCTCCTAAGCTCTTGACTTCTTCCTTCATTGTTGCTATTTCATTCTCTATCTTTTGGATGCTCTGCTGCAACTCCAGTCTTTCTAGGAGCTCATCTAGCTCTGACCATGTCTTTGTTGCATTAGCT
Organism: Pseudotsuga menziesii; assembly: GCA_001517045.1. Lineage (NCBI taxonomy): Eukaryota > Viridiplantae > Streptophyta > Pinopsida > Pinales > Pinaceae > Pseudotsuga > Pseudotsuga menziesii. The sequence goes on along the minus strand of LPNX010998543.1, from coordinate 605,775 downwards.
AGTAATGACTGTGCATCATCTATGCAACTCTTCATCTATGTAGATGTGAGTCTAAAGGTCTCTTCCCTTGCTTCCTTGTCTGCCTGAGGTGTGCCTGTGGTTGAGCCTCAAGCTCAGCAATCTACACCGTGTGGTCTTCCTCCATCTTGGTCACTGTCTCTTCCAGAGCCTTTGCTCTGTCTGCAATTCTTCTTACCTTCTGTGTTAGAGGTAAGGCAACCTCAATGTCACACTGGGGTAACTCTGATGCGATGTTCTGTAGGACCTGGCTTAGATCATGTTCTTTGTCTTCATATACTCTTAACTCTTTCACCTTTTTCTGAAAGCCTGTGGTGAGATCTGCATTCTATTGTCTTGGCTGAGTGTTTTGTTTATACATCACAAGCTCTCTATCCCTGAGCTCTGTAGCTACCTGCTGCTGGATCATCTGTAGTTGATCAACGGGGAACTGTGCCAGATTAACCTCAATAGGTTGTCTAACCTATATCTGCACATCACTCATCAAAGCATGGAATCGGATGCTCCCTGACGGTATCAGCACTGTATTGATGCGATCCTTTGCAAGGAATTCCTCGCGGGAAGTCGATGGTGTTGAGCTTTCTCTTGTCGTCACCTTGACTGGCTGAGTCTACATCATGGCATTCTTCTAAGTTAATTCTTTCAGCTCCAGAAGCTGCTTATCTACTGTGCTCTATAGCTTGTCCTGCGATGTCTGCATTTCCTCCTGCAATCTTGTTGTAATGAGTTCATAGTCATCTTCTTTTAGTGCGGTCTCTGTAGTTTGTTTTAAGGCTTTTGATTTTTTCTTCTTTGGTGCCTCTGGTGGCACCTCTTCTGCATCTTTCCTCTTTTGTGTTGCTGGTGGCACTTCTGCTGGATCTTTCTTGTTGGAACCCACCTTATCTTTCCCTTTGTCTAGTGGATCTATGGGTGCGGTATCTGTTGGTACATTTCCTGCTGCGGCATCTTCTAATGCCTTCTTCCATTATTCACCAAAATATTTGATGATATCCTCTACATCCTATGCTATCATCCTGAACAAACCATTTTCCCAGTGGTGATACCCTTTGTTGATTGGCTAGTCTCAGATGGATAGGTGATCTGGCTAATTTAGGGCTACCCATCTGTTCCCATGTCTACTTAGTCAGAACATTTACCTCTTATCCTAAATCTAGGATTACCTCATCCATTTCAAATTCTCCAACTTGAGTTGTGAGTCTCATCTCTCTTCCTATTCTTGTATGTCCCATAATATTATGAACAACACGTTGCGCACTACTCATGGAAGAAGACGGCTGACACTGATCTATCATGGGCTGAAGCTCTTCGATAGCTTTCTCATTTCTCACAAGTTTTAAGCAACTCCATAGGAAGGAGTGTACACTTCCTGTCGACTCATCCTCTTCGCACCTTCCTGATGTGGTAGACTACGATATCTGCATAGGACTGACACCACAAGGTGTTTGCTGCAGCACGCCCCTATACGGCAGTACCTGCGATCCCGATGGTATAGGGTCGACAAAGAAAGTTTTAGCTTTCTGGAATGTTTCTTTATTCTTCTGCAGGTCAAGTGGTGTTGATTTATAAGTGGCTTTACACACCCACTCCGGACCTGTATTCTTTTCAGCATCCTAGGATGTTCTACTAGTAGAAGCACCGCTGCGAGTCACAATATTGACTCTTGGTTCTAGTTCTTTCTGCTCAGTAGCAATAATCTGAATATTCTGGTTGATTGCTGGCTTAGGATCCCTTATCTTAGCTATCAAGGTAGGACATTCTTCTATAGTGTGATCGTAGGATTTGCAATAGTTACATGTTGTATTAGGGTTCTGACAATCCCTAGCATAATGTCCTACAACTCCATAGTTGTAAAAAGTGATCGGTCCATGGCCACGGCCAAAGCCTCCTCCATGGCCTCATCCTATGAATCCTCCTCCACGACCTACATGAGTTAGTTCATGTTGTGGTCCTGCTATTGGACCTGGTGTCTCTGACTGGACTCTGTATAAGTCATGTTTTCTTTCTATCATGAGATCATAAGCTCGACAATTATTTTCATCATGTCCTACTGAATTACAGAAGTTACAGTATAAGTTCTTAGGGGTTTGTACATACTTCTGAAGTAAAGGGCATTCCTGGGGTCTATGTCCTCTTGTTCTGTAGAGTTCACACCATGGCCCTTGATTCTATATTAAGGGGTTAGGAGCCCCACTTGCTAAATACTCGACAAATACTAGACAGTTATCTTTAGTATGGCCCTGTCCTTTACACTTTGTACACCATAGTTCTTGTGCAATCTCTTTTCCTTTCTTAATCTCATGCAGTTGTAATGTGAGATTGGCTAACTGGTTTTGTAAGCTTGTCATACCTGTACTAGTCTCAGCTAGAGGTGAAGCCTCTAGTTTCATTGCCATCTCCAATGCTTCATCCTGTGTACGGAGTCTCTGCTGCATCAGTGGGAGTCTGATGTGAGGGAGCAGTGCTGCGATAAACCATTCCTTATGCTGCTCTGGCGCAAACTCAGAGCTAACTTGGTCTATAAGGGCTTTGAATTTCTGATCAAAGTCCCATACTGACTCTGAGGGTAACTGTTTGATGTCTTTGAGTTTTGTGATACACTGCGACTCAGACTTAGGTTTCTTAAATTATTTAATCATGGTGGTCCTGACCTGTACAAGTGTTATGGGATGCGTTGTTGTATACTTCATATACCATGTTAGAGCTCTATCTCTAAGTGTGGTGGCCAACTGGACAAGTTTGGCATTGTCATCCTGAATCTGTTTAATAGTCCATACTACTTCACATAGGAACCCATGCTGCTCGGGGTCTTCTGCCCCTGTACCCTTAAAGGTAGGTAACTTCATGTCATCCCCCATTCTGTTTCTACGTGGTGGATGCTGATTTGTTGTATTACTACCACTCGGCGGTATAGATGTGGGTAATGTAGCGGTAGTATGTGTTGTGGGTGAACTACTAGATGTAGTTCTTGCGAGATTATTCTGAGTCCCGGTTGTTTTCTGTGGGGTATAAGGGTGGTAAGGGATACCCCCTAACATTCTCTCTATATTATTCTAGTTTTTTTCTCTAGTACTATCTGAAATGTCTTCAAGGAAAGAAGATATGAAATCTACTTTATATTTCTTACCACTACATTTACATCCGATTTCTTCAAAATCACTCTCAAACTCTTGTGACATTACACTTTCTTAACTTATTCATCCAAGAATATATCTAGTACTCATCTTTCATGTAATAACATCTTAAGAGACAAATTTAAAGAGTTCAAGTACTTACCGTGATATCCTTTGAAGAAGTACCTCTCGGCTTCACTGAAACTCTTTCTTTGATCAACTGCAAACTCTGTAGTGAAGCCTTCCAGCAAACTCGCAAGCCAAAAGTCAACTGCCTGTGAAACGGGATTATCTACGCTCCTCACGGTCTGAATCAGCTCTGGTGTCTAGACAATGTTCCTTTTCTTCTTGAATATATTCTTATAAGTCAACTTCGATAATCAGTCATACAACTCATTTGCATAGGTCACAAAAAATATCTCATGCAGGTCTGTAAAGATATGTTTTTGTAACCAGTCCTCTGTACTCAACATAGGAATCTTGTTTTGTTTCTCACCAAATTCTCTTTCCTTAGACCCAACCCATTGGTTGAGTTCATCTTTAGTAGGATTCCAACAGAACATTAGCTCTTCAATGTGTTCAAATCCAGAAACGAAACCATTTGTTGGACACGGATTGGGCAGACCTGAGTTTACTATAATTGTACCAACAAAACCCCTAGCTCACTGGCCCTTTTGGTGACATACCACAGAATGGCCTAAAGTCTCACCCGAAGTGATATTGGATGGGGTGGCTGAAGGCTCAAGTGTCCTCAACCGGGTTTTGTCCCATCCTAGTGCTTCTTGTCTCTTCTTATCCAGTAGTACCTCTCTCTGCGAGGCTGTTTCTCTCCTCCTCGCTGAGCCTTCTATGGGACTGGCTCTTATCACATCAAAGCTTCTAGGACGTTGCACAAACTATCCCTTTTTCTTAACTCGAATCCTGTGATATCTCACACCATAGCTCCTCCAACGGTGTGATATCACCTTTCTATGTCGCGATATCTCCTATGGTAGTACTTAATATGCTCAACAACTCGCAAGGTCTAAGGGTCTTCTCTCTGGGTATGATAGCTCAGATGTCTTTCATTAAGATGTTAGACAACTTCTCGTTAGCTTCTACAGTCTAACACACTTAACATCACTTATGCTCATTTTTCTGAACTAAATACACAGGAATCACTTAACACAGTAACTATTAACTATCATGAATCAAGCACTGATAACTCATATACAGGACACTTGATACATCCACCTCACACTTAACCTTCTATGTTACTGTAAACAGGAAGGTAGCATACATACATTCACTAACTAATATACAACATTCATGTAGCATATAATAGATAGCGCATAAGTAAATCACAATCACATGACCAGTCACACAACACATGGATTTTACATGGTTCACTTCCAAGGGGGAAGCTACGTCCACGGGAACTGGTTTATATATTATATATTGAGGGAGTAAACACAGTTCCACTACAACCTATTATGCAGCTTGAGATCTTCTGTGAAACTCCACTCACACAGTCGGGAGCCCTTCTCTCCTAGATCTCTTCTCTTCTTATATTGCTTCTTCTTACAATATACTCTTCCTCTCTCTCTCTCTCTCTCTCTCTCTCTCTCTCAATCCCTGTGGATTGTTACATTCATACTCTAGGAGCCAGTTACTAGTTACAGTAAGATAACTACAGAATGAATAATAGAACCATAGCTTGACTCTTACAATACAACTGACTATGAGCTAATAGACCAACTGACTACCTGACTAGCTAACCTTTCATAATAAAAAATACATGCTTTTATAGGCGGCCCAAAGGTCTCGACATTACAACAATGTGGGCCTTTCCCAACAATAACCCAAAAACCCTAACTTGTGACAGCTGGCGTATCTGTACTTTGAACTGCCACTTTCTGTCACACCACAGCTTTTTGCAGTATTGCACACCTCTTGGTGCTGATCATGGGTACAAGCGCCACTTCCTCGGTCTCTCCCCTTCTATCCTTTGTCTTCAATACCTCAGCCAGTTGCTCCCTTTTCCATTTATGAGGGTAGTTGAGCCCTCTTGTCTTCATTTCTGCCTTAACTATAGTGGTTGAGCTCTCTCTTCTCGGCCACTGCCTTAAGTGCTGTGGTTGAGCTCTCTCTTCTCGGCCGCTCAGGTACTGTTTCCTTTGACTTTCTTGTCCCGATATAGCAGCTTTTCCTGTAGTTGCGGGGCCCTGCTCCAACAATAAGGGCCCATCAAGAGCACCCAAGGAATGATTCGAACCCAAATCCCATCAAAGTCATGCCCACCAAATGAGAAACCAACAAAAAGACAGTGCAGTAGGAGTTAAGGAGAGGAATTGGTCACCACTTAACATTTTTAGCTCACTGGCCAAAAAAATGAAGGGCCCATCAGGATTTCCCAAGGAACGGCTCGAACCAAAAGCCCGTCAAAGTCATTCCCGCCAAGTGAGTGGTAGGAGAAAAGGAAATCTAGAGGGAGATAAGGATTCTGATTGGTCACCACTCAATGTTTTTACCTCGCTTTCCCGAGAAACAAATGACCCATCAAGAGCACCGAAGGAATGGCTGGAACCGAAAGCCCATCAAATTCATGCCCACCAAGTGAGCGAACGACAAAAATACAAGGCAGTGGGAGTTAAGGGGAGGAATTGGTTGCCACATAACATTTTTATCTCACTTTCTTGAAAAATGAAGTGCCCATCAGGAGCACCCAAGGAACGACTCGAACCGAAATCCCGTCAAAGTCATGCCCGCCAAGTGAGTGATAGGAAAAAAGACAACCTAGTGGGAGTTAAGGAGTTGGATTGGTCACCACTTAACGTGTTTAGCTCACTTTCCCAGCAAACAAAGGGCCCATCAAGAGCACCAAAGTAATGAATTGAACCCAAAGACAATCAAATTCATGCCCACCAAGTGGGCGGCCAACAAAAAGACAAGGTAGTGGGAGTTAAGGAAAGGAATTGGTCACCACTTAACGTTTTTATCTCACTTTCCTGAAAAATGAAGGGCCCATTAGGAGCGCCCAAGGAATGGCTCATACCAAAATCCTGTCAAATTCATGCCCACCAAGTGATTGATAGGAAAAAATAAAACCTAGTGAGAGTTAAGGAGAGGGATTGGTCACCACTTAACATTTTTGGCTCACATGCCTGGAAAATGAAGGGCCCATGAGAAGCGCCCAAGGAATAGCTTGAACCCAAATCCGGTCAAATTCATGCCCATTAAGTAAGTGACCAACAAAATAAAAGGTAGCGGGAGTTAAGGGGAGGGATTCCCCACCACTTATCACTTTTATCTCACTTTCTTGGGAAACGAAGGGCTCGTCAGTGGTGCACACAAGGGGCACCCAAGGAGCACCCACAAGGAGTGACCAAGGAGCACCCATGAGGAGCACGAAAGGAGCGCCCATGAGGAGTGCACATAGGGAGTGCCCAATGGATGACTCAAACCCAAATCCCATCAAATTCATGCCCACCAAGTGATTTACCAACAAAAGGGAAAGGCACTAGGAAATAACGAGATAGAGTGGTTACCACTTAACATTCTTAGCTTACTTGTCCATTAAAAGAATCACCCAAGGAGATCCCATGGGGAACCCATGTGGAGTGCCCATAAGGAGCACCTAAGGAATGCCCATAAGGAGTGCCCAAGGTGCGGTGACAAGGAGTGGCCATGGAACGCCCACAAGGAATGCCCAAGGAAGATCTCAAACTCAAAGCCCGCCAAAGTCATGCCCACAAAGTGAGTGACCAGCAAAAGGACATGGTAGTGGGAGTTAAGGAGATAGATTGGTCACCACTTAAGGTGTTTATCTCACTTTCCTAGCAATCGAATGGCCCAAGGAGCACCCAAAAGGAGCGGCGATGGGGAACCCACGTGGAGCGCCCATGGGGAATCCACATGGAGTGCCCAAGGACAGCCCACAAGGAGTGCCCAAGGAACAACTCGAACCCAAAGCTCCTCAAAGTCATGCCCACCAAGTGAGTGATCCTCAGAAAGACAAGGTAGTGGGAGTTAAGGAGAGGGATTGGTCACCACTTAAATTTTTTACCTCACTTTCCCAACAAATGAAGGGCCCACAAATAGTTATAAAGGAATGGCTCGAACCCAAACCCTGTCAAAGTGATGCCCACAAAGTGAGTGACCCACAAAAATGAGAGGTAGTGAGAGTTAAGGAGAGGGCTTGGTCACCACTTAATGTTTTTATCTCACTTTCCTGACAAACAAAGGGCCCATGGAGCGCCCTGCAACGAGCACTCAAATAGAATCTCCAAGGACTACATAGAAAAGAGCACCCAAGGAGCACCCACAAGTAGCGCCCAAGGAGCAACCAAGGAGTGCAAAACAAGGAGCACCCAAGCAACAACCACAAGGAGCACCCATGGAGCACCCATAAGGAGAGCACACAAGGAGCGCACAAGGAATGGCTCGAACCCAAAACTCATAAGAGTCATGCCTAGCAAGTGAGTGACCAACAAAAATACAAGGTAGTGGGAGTTAACGAGAGGGACTGGTCATGACTTAATGTTCTCAGTTCACTTTCCCGATAAATGAAGGGCCCAAGGAGCGCCTAAGAGCGAGTGGCCAGGAGGCAATGCCCAAGGAGTAGCACCAAGGAGCACCCAGGAAGCTGCACCAAGGAGCACCCAAGGAGCATCTTGGAGGGGCACCTAAGAAGCAACGCCCAAGAAACAACACCTGAGCGCCTAGGAAGCAACACTTAGAGTGCCCAAGGAGTGCGCACAAGGAGCGACCAGCAAGGAGCACCCCAGAAATAATGCCCAAGGAGCACCCAAGAAGCAACACCAAGGAGCACCCAAGGAGTTCCCACAAGGAGCGCCTAGCAAGCAGTGTGCACAAGGAGCTCCCACAAGCAACGTCCACATGGAGCACCTAGGAACCGTCCACAAGGAGCACCCTGTGAGGAGCGACCATGAGATGCGCCCAATTAGTGCCCATAAGGAGGGCCCAAAGAATGACTCAAACCCAAAGCTCATCAAAGTCATCCCCACCAAGTTAGTTACCAATAAAAAGGCAAGGTAGTGGTAGATAGGGAGTGGGATTGGTCACTACTTAACGTTTTCATCTCACTTTCCTGGAAAATTCCCAACAAGAAGCACCCAAGGAACGCTGAGCAAGGAGTGCCCACAAGGAGCACCTAGGAAGTAGCCCCAAGGGGCACCCACAAGGAGAGCCCACAAGGAGCGCCCAGGAAGTAGCCCAAAGGGGCCCACAAGGAGCGTCCAGGAAGCAGTCCGAAGGGGTTCCCACAAGGAGAGAATAAGAAGCATCTCTAAGGAGCACTCACTAAGGAGCTCCCAAGGAGTCCTCAGCAAGAAGGGCCCAAGGATCGCATAACAAGGAGCACCCAAGGAGGAATTCCCAAGGAGCACCTAGCAAGGGGCACCCAAGGAGAGCCCAACAAGGACCGCCCGAGGAGCACCCAAAAAGGATCTCCCAAGGAACACCCAGCAAGGAGAGCCCAAGGAACACCCGCAAGGAGTATCTTCAAGGAGTGCCATGGGTGCCCAACAAGGGGAAACCCCAAGTAGCACCTAAGGAGCCACTCCATGGGGTGCCCAATAAGGAGTTCCCAAAGAGTGTCCACCAAGGACTTCTAGGGAAGCAACCCCCAGGAGAGCCCACATGGAGTTCCCACAAGGAGCACCCAAGGAGCACCCATAAGGAGCGCCCAAGGATCACCCAAGGAATGCCTAAGTAGGGCCCAAGAATGCCCAACAAGAAGTGCCCAAAGGAGCAGCTCCAAGGAGCACCCAGGAGGGAACGCTAGAAGGAGCATCTCCAAGGGGTGCCCAAAGTAGTAGCTCCACGGAGGGCCCAGGAGAGAGTGTTGAAGGAACGAATTGAACCCAAAGCCTGTCAAAGTCATGCCCACCAAGTGAGTGACTAGAAAAAACACAAGGTAGCGGGAGACAAGGAGAGGGATTGTTCACAACTTAACATTTTTAACTCACTTTCCCATCAAACGAAGGGCCCAAGAAATGCCCGCACCCAACAAGGAGCTCCCGATGAGCACTCGGAAAGGAGTTCTTGAGGAGCTCTAGTAAGGAGTGCCCAACAAGGGGTGACTTAGCCAATTTTTTTTTCTTCTTCCCCGTGGGAAACCCCAACCTTCCCCACAACTCAGCCATTTTTTTTCTTCTTCATCCCCATCGCTTAGCCATTTTTTTCCTTCTTCCTCACGACTTTGCCGATTTATTTTTCTTCTTCCCTACAAGAAACCCCAACCTTCCCTACGACTTATCCGCTCTTCCCTGCAGGGAACCCCAACCTTCCCCGTGACTTATCCGCTCTTCCCTGTAGGAAACCCCAACCTTCCCTGCGACTTTGCCAATTTATTTTCTTCTTCCCCGTGGGAAACCCCATCTTTCCCTACAACTTTACCATTTTTGTTTCTTCTTCCCCACAGGAAACCCCAACCTTCCCCGTGACATTTTTTTTCTTCTTCCCTATTACGGAGAGAAACACATTATAATTCCATCCCAGAAGTGGAGTGATGAAGGATCGCAAATGGAAGACCAGCCACCCAATCAGCATAGTACAATTATACAACTCTGTACATGACTACAAATACATATAGAAGTCTCGGATACATAAGAGTACAATGGCCATGAATTGGCATGATACACAATATCACATAAGTGGTCATCGCCACGTACAATATACATAGATCAAAATCTCCATGATGAAGATATACAAAGGATCATGATCTCCTTAATGGCTGAAGATATACAATGGATCAAGATCTCCATAACAGCTGGAAATGTCTGACATATACTGGAATCAAGTCACGAGAGCTAAAATCTCATGAACACTGGCATGATCAAGGAGGTAGCATATAAAATATGCCACCAATCTGGAAGTTCTTCTAAACAAATTGCTACAAGTACATGTCCTACTATGTGAATAGAGGTGCCGAGGTCGAACATAGTAGTCCATTGTTTGATTACCAATCATTGATGTATACCATTAACAGACACAAGATCACCCATCGATAATGAAAATGGGAATCAAGGTACTAGAGTGCAAACTAACAAGTGTGAATAAATGTGTTGAGGTCGAACACTTGAGAGGATCCATCGATTAGGGGAGATTGATGTATTCCCAAAGACTGTCGATGGCGAGAGAACCTACCACTGATGACTGCAAGTCTCAAGGCACTCAAAATGACTCTAGATTCCAATCCCAGAATAAATGATCTGAAGTTGATGGGATGAAATCCGCTGGAAGGAGGGCATTAAGGCATCCCCCATAATCCAACACGAGGTACTCAACAAAGCTGTATAATGTGGGAGGACTCGATCATAAGGTGCACGAACCAGTAACTGTACTGGGAATGGTCGACATGTAAAGTCAAGATAACTGAGGAATGGCTGACTCAGGTTTCAACTTCCTTCGAACAAGAGCATAACGATGAATGGTGACTGAATAAAGGCAGCATAGAATCGATATACAAACTGGGACATCTCTGCGACACAAGAGGCATCGACAGAGGCTCCATAGGGACTGGAAGCTTAATTAGTAAATGGAGATAAACTTACATAAACGAGTACAGCTCCTAAAATCAAACTATAAACCCAACCAATAGATGTGATATACAGTGCTATGTTCGAAGGCGACATGACTCGACCGCTGCCAAAGATAACATCTTTCCTTGTCCGGCTTTTCGGTTTTTTGATTTTTTTTAAAACTTTTTCAAATATTTAAAAAACTTGAAAAAGAATAAAACTACTTTATAGTTACAAACTAAGAGGAGATGAGTGTCATAAGGGCAAACAAACTAGTTCCAAGTAGTGAAATATACCTATGCTCAATGAAAGGACACATGTGTAGGATATCGACACTCAAGGGAAAATCCCCTCTCAGTAAAAAAAGGGAATCAATCTGCAAAAGATATATAAAATGGCTCTGCATGGCTAGACATGAGACAAGCTCAGGCTATATGGCTGAAACACAATGTCAGGGAAGTTGGCATAAAGCTCAATAAGGTAGGAAAATCTCATGATAATGCAATTACAACTTGACATAAGGGAGTCATGAGGGAAATAGGCCAACAAAAAGATCAAGAGGAGTATGAGGCTCTTGCGAAATTTCATGGCAGTATTATACAATGGACTCCCACACCCTAAAGGATAAAACGTCAGCATCGGCACCAAATGCAAATAAGGCGCTAACTAGGGTACCCATGTAAGGTCAAGCTCTACCACTCATACCATCCCACTTCTAAAACAACAAGGTTACGTGACATAATAGAGTGGGTTTGTACCTAAGGCTATGATGAAAAGGTCATAAGGTCATGCAAAATGCAAATAGTGCTTAAACCTAACCTATATGCCAATTTAGACATGATACATGAGATCGACACGAACGGGTCAATCCAACGGCTGAAACGACACTCAAACAGGTCTCCTACATCATGAATTAGGTAAAAAATGGTCCAAAATGATTAGAAATTGTCAAAACTATAGGAAAGGGGGTAAACATTTTCAAAAATTTAAAAATTTTCTATAAATATTAAACAATTCAAAACATTATAAAACATTTGAAATTTTTACCCAATTGAACTCATATTTTCAACAATGAATTCCAGGAGATCCAGCTGGCGGAATCCACTACCATTTCTTTCATGTACTTACCCATGCTCTTCTCTTCCATTTTGATGCAATTTTTATTAAATTCCATGGTCATTTGAGGTTTCTAGGCAATTCTAAAAAAGGCGTTGTGGCCCACATGGAAATCGAGGGTTTTTCTGCATATAGGGCTGGATATACGCAGAAAATGCCCTCATAGTCGTGTACATACGTGGTTGTTTGGAAAATAGTAGTGTATGCAGCCGCACATGAGGTTTTTTAAGTAATCTAATGGGAAAACTTGCAATTTTTTGTGCAGGATGGTCCTATAATGGAGAGAGCGTGAAGATGGTGAGGTAGAGGAGGCAGTAAGGGCCGATCTAATGGCTCAACAAGCTTTATGTGCATGTGGAATCTATAATTTTTGGTGTCTTGGTGGCTTGAGGGCCAAACCAAGACTATTGTAGATGCTGGTGGATTACTGGGATCCAGAATCTGAGTCCTTCCAGATAGATGCGATGTCCCTCACTATAGAGATGGAGGACATATACTTTATTACTGGACTTTCTCGATGGGGGGAAGTAGTGAACCTTCTTTCACGTGGTGGGCTCGGAGGTGGCCTGAATATCGATGAGTACATTGTGGTGTACTGCTATCCAGACACAGAGAATGTGGGGAGTCAAGTCCCAACCAACTCTATACAGGTGCTGGGCCTAAAGGAAATCCTATTGACATTGGGCTGGATAGCAGGCTTGGCTTCACTCCACTAGGCCTCATAGCCTCTGATGTTTTATGCAGTGGAGTGCATGAGACCCACAGTCTATGACTAGAGCACTACACTATTGAGCAACATGAAACATCTGCTCAGTGAGTGTAAGGTGGGAAGAGTGTGAAACTTTAGATTCAGCAGCATATTGAGCAGGTTTTTATTTGAGCGTGTTCCAAGATTGAGCCCCAGAGTTGACGTTCCTCTTCATGGGGTTCGAGATCCAGCCCAACAGCGTTGGGAAGATGTGATGCGCAGACTGGGGGGAGGTAGGGTGTCCAACCCCTATCTAGCTGAGTTCTTTCCATGGTGGTGATGACAGATAGTTGCCATCGATGACTAAACCTATGCGGGGATTGATTTCCGGGGGGACCCAGACATGCCGCTACCACCAGGATCGACATATGGCGATATAGGTAACAAATCTCAAGCCTCTCTTTAAATTTTTAAGTTATTTAATTTTTTTGTGTTTTCTGATTTTATGGAATCAAAAGACATATTTTTGTGTGACAATACATAGTGACATCTACCATTTGTATGTAGATGTGGGACCACGGTGGCCTAAAGACTTCCCTCATCACAGATGGAGGGGAAGAGGAGATGATATCATGGGTGTGGATGTGGAGCGGACACTCCAGAGCATTCATACCAATTTTGTGAGGTTGACACACAGGGTTTCCATGGTGCAAGTTGAGGACTTGCCTAAGGCTATGCAGCACCAAGTGGTGGGTGTACCACGAGCATGGGTGTGATTATTTCGGTGGCTAGCTAGAGCCATAGTGACCTTCCATGATCACAACCCCCCTCCTCCTCCATAGACTTAGATACCTGGGAGTTATATATTTTGTACTACCGTGTATTATATCTTGGTGGCTCGAGAGCCCGTTTTTTGTATCATGACACTATGTATTACCACAGTTTGGATGTTATATATAAAATATTTATGATGATCGGCTTATTTATTTACATGTGTAAAAATTTGTGTTTGTGATGAGTTTATTGTGTATGAAACAAATGCCAATCTAACACGTAGTTAGCATATGAGTTAGCAACTTGATTATTAATTCTTGGAATATGTGTTTATGTTATATTGTCAAATTTCCATTCTAATAATCCCACACGTAAGAATCTTCTCAATAACATTGGATCTATAACATGCTACAAACCATCTATCTATGACACTACTAACTCCGAATCAAGACGTACCTCAAGAGAGAGAACGCCATGTGAAATGGCATCCTGTAGAAGCTCAATAACGGCACTATATTCAACAACATTGTTTGAAGATGGCTGCAAACATACGCCTACTGAAGACAGTACCTAACCCATAGGAGTATAAATCACCCAAGCAACAGAGGCTAAGTGTTGAGTGTGATGGCTCGCACCATACGCAAATCCTATGTAGGTGGAAGATTCCATTTACATCTACCAAAATAAATAGAAACTAATCACAAACCTGATCACTATAAGAAAAAGACCTAACTATGCAAAACTGTACAATAATATACAATAACCAGCCTTGGCTGAGAATCATGCATAGTAATTCTTGAGATAGAGCCCATTTCTAGGCTCTGCCAAGGTTGTTCCCTCATAATCTACTAACTCATAAGCACCCTTCTCTAACACACGTTTGATGATGTAAGGACCACGCCACATGGGGTTAAGCTTTCCTGCCCCTAAGGGTTCTTTCGATTGATCCCACAAAAGGACCAAGTCTCCCTCACTAAACCTCATTGGATAGACATACTTATTGTACTGGACCTTTACGTGATGCTTATTTACTTCTAGAGCCACCAAGGAATCTCGACGTTGCTCATCAAGTTTCTCAAGGTGGACCAAATGCTCCTCCAATGGTGAAGTGTCTGGTAAGATTTCTATGGCTAACTTCAAAGAAGGAATCTCGCATGCAACCGAAAATATCGACTCCACTCCATGTACAAGTTGATATGGGGAAAAACCCATGGCAGTCTTAACAACGGTTCTATATGCCCACAAAGCAGGATATAACATGATGTGCCAATTATTCTTGCTCTGTGTGATGGTTCATTGGAGAATGGATTTGAGTGATTTATTCACTACTTTTACCTGTCCATTCGCTTGAGGGTAGTAAGAGGAGGAATGCTCTTGTTTGTACCCTAACTTTGATGCCAACTCTTCCATCATACGATTCTGAAAGTGTGAGCCATGGTCAGTGAAAATCTCTTTTTAAATTTCGAACCGAGTAATAACCTGGTTGAATATGAAGTGTGCGAATATCTCACCATCGGATTTAACTGTAGGCATAGCCTCAGCCCATTTCATGAAGTAATCAATAGCCACTATGATATGATGATGCCCCCCAGCTGAAGCTAGGTTGCAATCCATAAAATCAAGCCCCCATTTAGTGAAGGGACTGACGGTGATGATGGGATGTAACGGGGCAGGTTTCGAGCACATATTACATGCGAACACCTGCAAGGGTGGCACCTCTTGACCGCATCTACACAATCCTTAAATATCGACGGTCAGAAATAACCCGCTCTTAAGATTTTTTGGGCTATAGAAAGCCCGGATAAATGACCACCACATGCCCCTCCATGGCAATCATTCAGCACTACCTCATCCTCTTCATGAGTTAACCAACGTTGTAAAATGAAATCTACCCCATGGCAGTACAAAGTGTTATCCACTATGAGGTAATTATTAGACACGTGACATAATCATCGTCGTTCATCTCGTGAGAGGTGAGTAGGGACCTTCAATGTTTGTAAATATATAATGATATCCCCATACCATGGGTCTAAAGTTGAGATTAAGAAGATGTTTTCATCAACAAACGTATCTTCACAAACCAACTCCTCAGCCTTGCTTGGGAAATACGATATAAGCTCTACAAAAATTAACAATTTCTTCGATTTTACCGAAACAAATTCGAGATCGAATTCTTGCAAGATGATAATCCATTTGTTATATTTTCCCCCAATCATCCTTCGAGTGAGGACAAATTGAAATGGATTGACATGGGCTACAACCAAGGTCTGGCAAAGGAGAATATAATTTCTCAACTGTTGAAACACATGTATAGTAGCTAAAGCAAGCTTCTCAACATGAGAATAACAAATCTCTGCATCAATAAGGTTCCAGCTCAGATAGTATATGACATGCTCTTAGAGCTCCTCATCCTCTTGAACCAAAACCATACCAATTGTCTCCATGGACGCGACCACATAAAGTAGAAAATCATGGCTATAGTCTGGAGGAATAATCACCGGGGCCGCTGCTAGGGCTCGCTTAAGCGCATCAAAGGACTCCTGGGCTTACTCATCCCAACAAAAGGCGGTGTCCTTCTTCAAAAGATGCATGAAGCCTCTAGTCAAATTGGAAAAATTGACAACAAATCTCCGTAAGAAGTTTGCCATGCCTTGCAAAAATTGAAGATGATGAATATTATTTGGGGGAGACAACTGAATTATTGCCTCAACCTTCAAAGGGTTGACTCTTATACCCTCTTTAGAAATGATGAATCCTAACAAGTGACCTGACTTCACACAAAAGATGCACTTATGAGGATTTAACCTAACCAAATAATGGTGACATCTTTCGAATACCAATCTCAAGTGATAGGAGTGATGCATTCTCATACGAGAATGTGCAGCAAAGTCATCCAAAAATACTTCGATAATTGACTTGAGATCGTGGAAGATCAAGGTCATTGACCGCTGAAAAGTAGCTCCAGCGTTCTTAAGACCAAAAGGCATTTTTCGATATGCAAACATTCCCCAAGGAGAAATAAATGCAGTCTTATGTTGGTCCTTAGGTTTAATTTGTATCTGATTATATCCATAAAAGCCATCCATAAAGGAAAAAACCTTGCTACCCACACACTCATCCAAAATATGATCAATAAATGGTGTGGGGAAATTGTCCTTAGGACAGGCATGATTCAAATCACAAAAATCAGTACATATGCGGATCGCTCCCTGCTTCTTATCCACCGAAATGGGGTTTGAAACCCACTCCATCAAGGGAACGGGATAGATAAAACCGACTTTCAATAGTTTATCTATCTCTGCCTTAATCGCGGGTGTTTTCCTAGGATTCACCGCACGCAAACATTGTTGAACAGGATTAACATTGGGATAAGTCTTAATCTCATGTTCGACAATACGACGATCGATACCTGGCATTTCATCATAAGACCAAGCAAAGATATCACGGAATTCCTTAAACAGATTAGTGTATTCTTGAATCTTAGCATGGGAACATTCTACCCCAATATAGACATTCTCTATCCTTCTAGGATCATGAGAGATATTGATAGGAATCGTTGAAGATATGTTTGCCATGTTTCCATTAGCCATCGGACTAGGAGAGATTAATGGAACCATAGGGCTATGAACTCTCTCACTAAGAACCGCCCTAAATTTCTCATGCTCCAAGCGGTCAAGCTCGGGAAGAAAGTAAGATCTATGATGGAGTTCCTCCCATGGTGGCTCAACTCCCGACATGGCCTCAATAATCACTTCATCTGAAGGGAAAATAGTATCAAGGTAGTTGTGCATGTGAGAAGACTGTATTGCCCATGCCGGTAGCACATAAGGGTCCTCCTCTTCTGTCCACGAAGAGGAAGGACTGGGATCTATAACACACTCGAGATTATCTTGATAAGCTATCATAGTTGCAGGCAACGGCACATTCGTCATGATGGGCTCACTCAGAGTACTCAGTCTAGGAAGAATCCGAGGATCTTCCATATGACTCATGCGAAAAGACACCGATCTCATAGATGTTGAATCCTCATCGGAACTAGACCCTATCATAAGGATCAGTGCCGAACAACTAAATCTTCCCATGAGGGATGAATACATGCCTACACCCACACTCCCAGTTACTGCCTAAGAGTGTTCAACGATCGAGATCGAAGCTCCCAAATATGCGGTAACAAACGGATTCTTGAATGACATTTGATCAATCGTGACTATCTTCCCATTAAATGGAAAACATACAATGCAAAATAGGGAAGAAGCAATGTCTTGCATACTGTACATCCAATTCCTACCTACTAGCAAGATATTTTAGTCAAGGGATGCATCAACCACCTCGACCTCTATCGCAACGGTCTTCCCTCCCAAAAGGACCTTAAGGGAAGGAAGGATATTGTGTGGCCTAAACGATCTCCTATCGAACGTAGTTAACATGGTCACTGATTTAGACAGCTCAGGGGAACCTAAACCCTTCCAACATGATAAAGATATCATAGAAGCGGCAGTGCCTTCGTCAATCATAGTGCGCTAAATGGACATGTTAAGACATTCTACGTGAATCAAAAGAGACACATAGTAAGACAAGCGAGGCTGAAGTCTTGCGATTTCAAATTTAGTCACAGAGGAAGAATCATCATCATTCACACCAAGGGCAGAAAGAAAATAATTCATTTGCGAAGGACAACTCTGAAGCACTTCCAATGCAGACATTGCACAAGGAGTGTGGCCCAAATCCTCAACAAATGAATAGTTATGGGTGACTAAGGCATTAGGTTTGTGCCCCAAATGCTTAAGGACTCCCTTAGGAATGCGAGGTGCAGCTTCAGGTTTATCCACAGGTTTCTCAATATGCAAAGGAGACCCTGGTGGATCAGGTTCCTTTCCTGGGGTGGGTTGTGATGAACCATAGTCCTTCGCATGGGTCACAACTTTTGTAGCATGTACCATGTTAATGCAACCACGACCACTACCCTCTGGTGGATCTTAGTCACCACCAAACTGATCATGGGTCCTCGAGTTCATATTTTGAGGTAAAGGGTTAGTTAGTACAGCTGGGCCCTATGCCAAGAATCTTGAGGCTTCATCCATACAAGGGCACAAGTAAGTGAGGTGATCATCCTTACACAACTTGCAAGGGAATTTAACCTTACATTTAGCTTGCTTGTCCCCCCCAGCATTACAAGCGTTCTTTTCATTATTATTGTCATTCTCATTCCTATTCCCACTCTTACGATTATTCTTACCCTTCTTTTTATTCCATCCGGGCTGCTGGTTACCCTTCTAGTCCGATGATTGCACCGAAAGTACACTCGCCATTTGGGTGAGTTGAGATGAAGAGGTGGCTTGTCCTGAAGTAGATTGGTTGATTGATAATTGACTAACTTGTTTTGCAACTGAATCCGCAGGTTTAGCACTTGCACAACCAACAATCCCATCGGCATGTGGTCCGGGTTTAACTTTGGGGTCGAATCTAGAACGTGGAGCATTGGGAATGATCTCATATAACAAACTGGACTGAGCATAAATCAAGTCCAGTTCATGCACCCTAAAAATCGCATGTTCCTCATTTTGCACTCTGGATGTAGAAACATCCTTTACTATATACGACAATAATGACTTAAGTAACCATTCGAGGAGGAATTTCGGTGGGATAAAGGCTTTAATTAACCTCTTCCGTCTACGCCACTCTTGAATATGATCCGAGATATGTGTGGCCTTATCTTTTCAAAATGTCGACAAGATTTCAGTACCAACATCATAATGCACTAGTAGCTAGAAGTGGTTAAGAAAATTCATCACTAGGTCATCGAACAAAGCAAATTCCCCCCTAGGTAGCTCTATATACCATTTCACGGCAGGCCCTGTAAGGGTGCGTTGAAATAGCCTTAAATGGATGGAGTCCTGGTGTAAGGAATTCAAAGAGCACCATAAGTGAAAGGTAGTAACATGTTCACTCGAATCCTCTCTCGGTTTTCCCTCGAACTTGGGTATGTCCGACAGAAGCTTATTAGGGATAGCCGGCCAAGCCAGGTTATGAGCTACAGGATCATTTGTCAATCTCGACAAGTCAAGAAGATTCAGCGTCACGAGGAAAAGGAGCTTAGGATGATGAGGTTGATGGACCGCTCCCTGATAGTTCTAATTCAAATAGGTCTGATTACCACCATGGCCTTGGCCATAGTGCCCTCCTCCCATTTGACCCGTATAGGGTGGCATGGAAGCACCATAGTGTGGTGGACCTTGACTATTCAGAGCTACAAAGCCGTAATTTGGAGAGTGAGCAGGATTTTTATACCCACCCCCATAAAGTGAAGAACCTTGTCCATACTGCGTCCCATAATAGGGTCCATAATTCATCACATGAGATGTCCCATGAGACACTCCGTAAGTAGGAACATACGCTCCAGAAGTAGGAATATACACTTTGGAAGTAGGAATATACATTCTGGAAGTGGGAATTTGACCTCTAGAAGTATGGACATGACCTCCCGAAACAATGGTATCCTAATAGGATCACTAAACCTAGACCTAGGAGGAATATGTGATGTAGCTTCCACCACCGAGATGGAAGGTGAAATGTGACTAGTGCTCCCAAACCTCTCCATGTGGTAAGGAATGAGAGTGCCCCCAGGCATAATGTTAGGCTCAAACTCAGATTTGACATGAAATGCCAAATCATGTGTGGGAAAACCAGACATACCATAACTACCATAACTAGTGTTCGCGGGTTCAAAATGAGTCTCGTCATCCTCCAGCATTCCATACCGACAATGCGTCAATGGGGAATCGAACCTAGAGTAAGTAGGTCTATAATGAAAGGTTCCTATCTCAGAAATCATAGGACCTAACTCAGTCAATTCGGGTGAAGGATCATAGTTAGGAGTAAACTCCCCATCTTCTACATGAATGGGAGAAGGTGGTTCAAGAATACCTTCTATATGGTCTCCCATGGTGTGTGAATCAATGTACAAAGTAGTCTGCCTAGATTGTCTATTTCTCTCTCCCAACAGAGGAGGAGATGTAGAAGGTGAAAGTCCTTCTAAACGGCGAGAACGGTGAGGAGCCGCACCCGAATCCACAATGACTCAAAAAATAAAAAAGACTCTTTATCTACGCAAACCCTAGGCAAGCTATCATGAACAGAACAATCACCAATAAAATATAAAGCCAAATACAAGCAATCAAGGGTAGGATAAGTGAGCTCCCTAATGAAGCAAGTATGTCTCACCTAGAAGAGGCTTGAGACTCCCATACACAACAAGCGGAGGTACGTAACCAATTATTGTGGCCCTCAACTTCAACACGTAAAGCAACTGTGATGTTTGACCCCAACTTGGCCAGGACACCTATAGAATAAACCCTACAAAGTACCCCCTCGATATCCTAGGTAAGGTCACTAAGGTCACCTCAATATAATCAATGCTTAGGCAGACAGTTGCATGCGAGATTGATCATATGGACAGGGTAGCAAAGCCCGAAACTCTTGAAATATCTCCCAGATATGAATACAATCCTGAAAAATATCTCCGGTGCTACTCAGTTATGACTAGGGGTCATCCCAATCAATAACTGCTCACACTGCCTCATACTTAACTCCCTTTTGAGAGGAGGATCCTAAGAAACAATGGTTATACCAAGGATTTCACACACTCACTTAGATAGACACATACATGTTGTTGTTTCGTGGTCTTGGAGAATTTACTCACAATGAACTATTCCAAGACCCTAAAAACTAATCTTGTTGGTGAACCCTATCAAATAAAATAGTGTAGTTCATTTTAATTAAGCATTGATTTTAATTGGCTTTATTACTCAAAAGAGGGATATGGCCGTGCAACTAATGGTGTTATGACACAACATGAAGTAAAATGCACACCTAACAATCAATGTAAATGCATTCTGTCCATGAAAACAAGGTATGCTACTATGTGAAATGCACAATATTCTTCAAATGATACATGCAAGCTTTCCTATATGAAATCCTGACTAATACTCCAAACAAAATCTAGTGCAAGTACTATGAAAAATGCAAAATGAAATGCATGATGATAAGAAAATATTTTTGGATTTTTTGAAATAAAATGAGATACAAAAAGCAAAAGAATGATTCTACAACCCCTAGACTCTGCATGCACACTCAAGAAGCACTCAAGAAAAGCACTGAGGTAAAAGAAGTCTAATGCACTAATGCCAAACAAAAAATCAAAAATGCCATGACAAGAACATTCTTAAAAAAGAAATTTACCCTAAAAAAAAGCATCTCTGGTCAGAAACAAAGGTGTATACAGACTTTGGCAGTATCAAAGGAGACTCAGCAATCATCAAACTTCACCCGGCAACCATTCAACTTCCTCTAAAAGGCAAAACTAAGGGCATACACGACTGTTTGTAGTAAACCATAGTGTATACGTGGAAATGGCAGAGAAAACCACGTGTATACGCGACTGTGAGTTCAAAACTCGCGTAGAGGAAGAAAAGTGCATAAAAATCAAGGAAAATAGACAAGCTGAGACAAACTTTACACCAATCAGACACTACCAGGAAAACATGCCCCCAGACCTGACACAGAAACAAGAGAGAAAGAGTAATTCAAAGTCATTGAATGCCGATAGAAAACCCCCAAAGGACAACTACTAGGAACTCCCCAGTGGAGTTGCCAATTCTATTACGGAGAGAAATTCCTATGGCTTGGGGTACCGCAATAGATAGCTTGAATCCAGAAATCAATCCTTTCCAATATGCAATAGAAATTAAATATCTAACACTAAAGGATCAGACCTCGTACCTTATTCCAAATGGTTGAAGTAGATCCCCATTGAGCTTTCCAACTTCAACTTGAATTGATAGATTAATTCCTCAACAACAAGTAAACAATACAAGCATACTATATATATTGGTGTTAGATCTATTCTAGCATATATAATCAACAATGTATAAGCATTTGAAAACATCCATGGATAAAATATTCATTCAAACATACATTATTGGATAGGAAAAGATATTTCTATTAATATAAAATCAGAGATTACAATGAACACAACCTCTGTCGACAGGTCTACGAATCGGAGAAATTGAATTCCCCACTTGGGCCTCCACCACCTCAATCCTCCATCTCTCAATAGAAAGCTCACAAGCAAAAGGCAAGCTTAGGAAGAACACAAAAGTGCTCCAAGGGACAAAGGGATGCGGACTCAAGCATAAGTTCCAGCAACAATGGACTATAGTTTCTTTGCTCTCAATTCTCTCATATGCCTTCAATGTACCATAGAGTTCCTTATATAGCTTTTCAAAGGGGTAATGAAAGGTCGAATCCGAGTGATCTCAAGGCATATGGAAGGCCAGGATTCAAGTGAGTCAAATCCATGTCAATGAAAAATCCAGAAGGATTTGGATTATGCACACATCCCGATGTACACGGTTTTAGGGGTCAAACCCGCGTATATACACGATTAAGGGTTTAAAAGTCGCGTATAGAAATTTTCACATGTTTTTAGGGATGGTCAAGGAAACATCAAAGAAAAAAAATGGTCCAAGGGGTCTAAGGAGTCTGTAGAGGGACAAGGGAGGGCCATACAAGTATGATTCACCTGGAGTGGTAAAATCAGTTATAACATTCCCCGCGGGAAACCCCATCCTTCCGTGCGACTTAGCCATTTCTTTTTTCATCTTCCCTGCGGAAAACCCCAACCTTCCCCGCTACTTTGCCATTTTTTTTAGTTTTCCCCACGGGAAACCCCAACCTTCCCTGTGACTTAGCCATTTTCTTTTTTTTTCTTCCCTACGGGAAACCCCAACCTTCCCTGTGACTTTTTTTCGTTTTTTTTTCTTCTTCCCGGTGACTTTGCCTTTTTTTTTTCTTCTTCCCTGCGACTTTTCCATTTTTTCTTTCTTCCCTGTGGGAAACCCTAACCTTCCCCACGACTTTCCTATTTTTTTTTCTCCTTCCCTGTGACTTAGCCCTTTTTTTGTTTCTTCTTCCCCATGGGAAACCCCAAACTTCCTCACGACTTAGCCGTTTTGTCTTCTTCTTCCCCATGGGAAACCCCAACCTTCCCTGCGACTTCGCCATTTTTTTTCATGTTCCTTGCAGTGAACCCCAACCTTCCTCGCGACTTCACCATTTTTTTCATGTTCCCCGCAACAAACCCCAACCTTCCCCATGACTTTGCTGTTTTCTTTCCTTCTTCTCCACGGGAAACCCAAACCTTCCCCGTGACTTAGCCATTTTCTTTTTCTTCTTCCCCGCGACTTTCCCGTTTTTGTTTTCTCCTTCCTCGTGACTTAGAAATTTTTTTTTCTCCTTCCCCGTGACTTGGCCATTTTTTTTTCTTCTTCCCCTTGGGAAACCCCAACCTTCCCCATGACTTAGCCATTTTTTTTCTTCTTCCCCACAGGAAACCCCAACCTTCCCTGCAACTTCAGCGTTTTTTTTTTCTTCTTCCCCGAGGGAAACCAGAACCTTCCACCCGACTTGGACATTTTTTTCTCCTTCTCCATGACTTAGCCATTTTTTTTCTTCTTCCCCGAGGGAAACCCCAACCTACCTTGTGACTTGGCCAGTTTTTTTTCTTTTTCCCAGCGGGAAATCCGAACCTTCCCCACAACTTCACCATTTTTTTTTCTTCTTCCCCATGGGTAACCCCAACTTTCCCCCCAACTTTGCCATTTTTTTCTTCTTCCCTACGGGAAACCCCAACCTTCCCCACGACTTTGCCGTTTTTTTTTCTTCTTCCCCACGGGAAAACCGAACGTTCCCTGTGACTTAGCCATTTTTTTTTCTTCTTCCTCGAGGGAAACCCCAACCTTCCACACAACTTAGACATTTTTTATTTCTTCTTCCCCACAGGAAACCCCAATCTGCCCCGCGACTTAACAGATTTTTTTTTCTTCTTTCCCATGGGAGACCACAACCTTCCACCCGACTTAGCTGATTTTTTTTCTTCTTCCCCGTGGGAAACCCCAACTTTTTCCCCGACTTTGCCATTTTTTTTTATTCTTCCCTGTTGGAAACCCCAACCTTCTCCGGGAATTTTCTATTTTTTTCTCTTCTTCCCCGTGGGAAACCCCAACCTTCCCCGCGACTTTGTCGTTTTTTTATTCTTTTTCCACACAGGAAACCCCAACCTTCCCCACAGCTTTGAATTTTTTTTTTATTTTTCCCCGTGGGAAACCCCAACCTTCCCCTCAACTTTGTCTTTTTTTATTATTATTCCCCGCAACTTAGATGTTTTTTTTTTCTTCTTCCCCGCGACTTAGACGTTTTTTTTTTCTTCTTGCCCATGACTTAGCTATTTTATTTTCTTCTTCCCTACGAGAAACCCCTACCTTCCCCGCAACTTAGCCATTTTTTTTTCTTTTTCCCCGTGGGAAACTCTAACCTTACCCACGACTTTGTCGTTTATTTTTTCTTCTTCCCCACGGGAAACCCCAACCTTACTCGTGACTTTGCCATTTTTTTTCTTCTTCCTCGCGGGAAAACCCAACCTTCCTCGCAAATTAGCTGTTTTTTTTTCTTCTTCCCTGCGAGAAACTCCAACCTTCCATGCAACTTAGATGTCTTTTTTTTCTTCTTCCCCGTGGGAAACCCCAACCTTCCCCATAACTTAGCCATTTTTTTTCTTCTTCACCGCGGAAAACCACAACCTTCCGCATGACTTTGCCGTCTTTTGTTTCTTCTTCCCATGGGAAACCCCAACCTTCTCCGCGACTTGGACGTTTTTTTTTCTTCTTCCCCGTGGGAAACCCCAACCTTCCACGCGACTTTGATTTTTTTTTTCTTTTTCCCCACGAGAAACCCCAACCTTCCCCACGACTTAGCCGTTTTTTATTTCTTCTTCCCCGCAGGAAACCCCAACCTTCCTCGTGACTTTGAAGTTTTTTTTTCTTTTTCCCCGTGGGAAACCCCAACCTTCCCCATGACTGTGTTGTTTTTTTTCTTCTTCCCCACTAGAACCCCAACCTTCCCCGCAACTTAGATGTTTTTTTTCTTCTTCCCCGCAACTTAGACATTTTTTTTTTCTTCTTCCCCACGACTTAGTTGTTTTTTTCTTCTTGCCCGCGACTTTGCATTTCTTTTCTTCTTCCCCGAGGGAAACCCCAACCTTCCTCATGACTTTGTCGTTGTTTTTTTTTCTTCCTCGTGGGAAAACCCAACCTTCCCCACGACTTAACTATTTTTTTTCCTTCTACCTCATGGGAAACCCCAACCTTCCATGCAACTTAGACGTTTTTTATTTTTCTTCTTCATTGAGGGAAACCCCAACCTTCCCCATGACTTAGCAATTTTTTTCTTCTTCCCCGTGGGAAACCACAACATTCCCCATGACTTAGCCATTTTTTTTATTCTTCCCTGTGGGAAACCCCGACCTTCCCCGTAACTTACCTTTTTTTTTTATATTCCCTGCGGGAAACCCCAACCCTCCCCATGACTTCGCCATTTGTTTTTCTTCTTCCCCGTGGGAAACACCTACCTTCCTCGTGACTTAGCCATTTTCTTTTTGTTCTTCCCCGTGGGAAACCCCAACCTTCCCTGCGACTTTTATGTTTTTTTTCTTCTTCCCAGGGAATTTTTCGTTTCCTTTTCTTCTTTCCCACGACTTTGCCATTTTTTTTCTTCTTCCCCGCAGGAAACCCAAACCTTCCCCGTGACTTTCTCATTTTTTTTCCTTTCCCGTGGCTTAGACATTTTTTTCTCCTTCCCCACAAGTTAGCCCTTTTTTTTCTTCTTCCCCGCGGGAAACCCTAACCTTCCTCGCAACTTAGCCTCTTTTTTTTCTTCTTTCCCATGGGAAACCCCAACCTTCACCGTGACTTTGCCTCATTTTTCCTTCTTTCTCATGGGAAACCCCAAGATTCCCTGTGACTTAACCATTTTCTTTTTCTTCTTCCCTGCGGGAAACCCCAACCTTCCCCGTGACTTTGTCATTTTTCTTTTCTTCTTCCCCGCAACTTTGCTATTTTCTTTTTCGTCTTCCTTGAGACTTAGACATTTTTTTTTCTTCTTCCCCACTGGAAACCCCAACCTTCCCCGCGACTTGGCCGTTTTTTTCTTCTTCCCCATGGGAAACCCCAACCTTCCACGTGACTTTCCCTTTTTATTTTCTCCTTCCCTATTACTTAATCGTTTATTTTTTATTGTTCCCTGCAGGAAACCCCAACCTTCCCCACAACTTAGCCATTCTTTCTTCTTCTTCCCTGTGGGAAAACCCAACCTTCCCTGCAAATTAGCCATTTTTTTTCTTCTTCCCTACGGGAAACCCCAATCTTCCACGTGACTTAGACATTTTTGTTTTCTTCTTCCCCGCAACATAGCCGTTTTTCTTCTTCTTCCCCGTGAGAAACCCTAACCTTCCCCACGACTTAGCCATTTTTTTTCTTTTTCCTATCGGGAAACTCGAACCTTCCCTGCAACTTTGCCATTTTTTTCTTCTTCCCCACGGGAAACCCCAACCTTCCTCGTGACTTTGTCTTTTTTTCTTCTTCTTCCCCATGGGAAAACCCACCCTTCCCCATGACTTTACTTTTTTTTTCTTCTTCCCCGCGGGAAATCCCAACCTTCCCTATGAATTAGCCTTTTTTTCTTCTTCTTCCCCGTGGGAAACCCCAATCTTCCACATGACTTAGACATTTTCTTTTCTTCTTCCCAGCGGGAAACCCCAACCTTCCCCATGACTTAGCTATTTGTTTTTCTTCTTCCCCATGGGTAACCACAACCTTCCCCGTGACTTAGCCATTTTTTTCTTCTTATTCCCCTTGGGAAACCCCAACCTTCCCCGCTACTTTGCCATTTTTTTTCTTCTTCCTTGCGGGAAACCCCAACCTTCCCCAGAACTTGGCCATTTTTTTTCTTCTTCCGCGCAGGAAACCCTAACCTTCCTTGCATTTTGGATGTTTTTTTTTCTTCTTCCCATGGGAAACCCCAACCTTCCCCACAACTTTGAATTTTTTTTTCTTTTTCCCCATGGGAAACCCCAACTTTCCCCACGACTTTGTCATTTTTTCTTTCTTCCTTCCCAGAGGAAACCCTAACCTTCCCTGCGACTTTGAAATTTTTTTTTATTTTTCTCCTCGGCAAACCCCAACCTTCCCTGTGACTTTGTCGTTTCTTTTTTCTTCTTCCCTGCGGGAAACCCCAACCTTCCCCGCGACTTAGATGTTTTTTTTTCTTCTTCCCCGTGACTTAGACATTTTTTGTTCTCCTTCCCCATGGGAAACACCATTTCTCCCTGTGACTTAGCCATTTTTTTCTTTTTCCCCGCAGGAAACCCCAACCTTCCCCACGACTTTGCCTCTTTTTTTTCTTCTTCCCCGCGACTTTGCTGGTTTTTTTTCTTCTTCCCCATGGAAAACCCCAACCTTCCCTGCGACTTTGCCGTTTTTTTTATTCTTCCTCGCAGGAAAACCCAACCTCCCCCATGAATTAGCCATTTTTTTTCTTCTTCCTCGTGGGAAACCTCAACCCTCCACGCAACTTGTACGTTTTCTTTTTCTACTTCCCCATGACTTAGCCATTTTTTTTTCTTCTTCCCCACAGGAAACCACAACCTTCCCCACGACTTAGCCTCTTTTTTTCTTCTTCCCCGCGGGAAACTCCAACCTTCCCCACAACTTAGCTATTTTTTTTCTTCTTCCCCGCGGGAAACCTGAACCTTCCCTGTGACTTTCCCATTTTTGTTTCCTTCCTCGCGACTTAAATGTTTTTTTTCTCCTTCCCTACGCGGTAGCCCTTTTTTTCTTCTTCTTCCCCATGGGAAACCCTAACCTTCCCCACGACTTAGCCTCTTTTTTTTCTTCCCCATGGGAAACCCCAACCTTCACCGTGACTTTGCCTATTTTTTTTCTTCTTTTCTGTAGGAAACCCCAAGCTTCCCTATGACTTAACCATTTTCTTTTTCTTCTTCCCTGCGGGAAACCCCAACCTTCCTCATGACTTTGTCAGTTTCCTTTCATTCTTCCCCGCGACTTGATTATTTTTTTTTCTTCTTCCCCATGAGAAACCCCAACCTTCCCCACGACTTTCCATTTTTTTTCTCCTTCCCCATGACTTACCATTTTTTTTTATTGTTCCCTGCAGGAAACCCCAACCTTCCCCACAACTTAGCCGTTCTTTTTTCTTCTTCCTCGCGGGAAAATCCAACCTTCCCCGCAACTTATCCGTTTTTTTTTCTTCTTCCTCGTGGGAAACCCCAATCTTCTACATGAATTAGACATTTTTGTTCTCTTCTTTCCCGTGACCTAGCCATTTTTTTTCTTCTTCCCTACGGGAAACCCCAACCTTCCCCGCAACTTAGCCGTTTTTTTTCTTCTTTTTCTAATCGGGAAACCCGAACCTTCCCTGCGACTTTGCCGGTTTTTTTTCTTCTTCCCTGCAGGAAACCCCAACCTTCCTCGCGACTTTGTCATTTTTTTTTCTTCTTGCCCATGGGAAAACCCAACCTTCTCCATGACTTTACTTTTTTTTTTCTTCTTCCCCGCGGGAAAACCCAACCTTCCTTGCAAATTATTCGTTTCTTTCTTCTTCTTCCCCATGGGAAACCCCAATCTTCCACGCAACTTAGACATTTTCTTTTCTTCATCCCCGTGGGAAACCCCAACCTTCCCCATGACTTAGCTATTTTTTTTCTTTTTCCCTGTGGGTAACCACAACCTTCCCCACGACTTAGCCATTTTTATCTTCTTCTTCCCCTCGGGAAACCCCAACCCTCCCCACGACTTTGCCATTTTTTTTCCTTCTTCCTCACAAGAAACCCCAACCTTCCTCGGGACTATGCCATTTTTTTTTCTTCTTCCACGCGAGAAACCCTAACTTTCCCTACGACTTGGATGTTTTGTTTTCTTCTTCCCATGGGAAACCCCAACCTTCCCCATGACTTTGAATTTTTTTTTCTTTTTCCCTGTGGGAAACCCCAACTTTCCCCACGACTTTGTCATTTTTTCTTTCTTCTTCCCCAGAGGAAACCCTAACCTTCCCCGCGACTTTGAATTTTTTTTTCTTTTCCCCCTCAGAAAACCCCAACCTTCCCTGCGACTTTGCCATTTTTTTTTCTTCTTCCCTGTGGGAAACCCCAACCTTCCTCGCGACTTAGATGTTTTCTTTTTCTTCTTCCCTGCGACTTAGATGTTTTTTTTTTTCTCCTTCCCCACGGGCAACACCATTTTTCCCCGTGACTTAGCCGTTTTTTTTCATTTTCCCCGCAAGAAACCCCAACCTTCCCCACAACTTTGCCATTTTTTTTTCTTCTTCCACACGAAAAACCCCAACCTTCCCCGCGACTTTGCCATTTTTTTTCTTCTTCCTCATAGGAAAACACAACCTCCCCTGTGACTTAGCCGTTTTTTTTTTCTTTTTCCTCATGGGAAACCTAAACCTTCCACAAGACTTAGACATTTTCTTTTTCTACTTTCTTGCGGCTTAGCCATTTTTTTTCTTCTTCCCCACAGGAAACCACAACCTTCCCCGCGACTTAGCCATTTTTTTTCTTCTTCCTCGCGGGAAACCCCAACCTTCCCCGTGACTTAGCCATTTTTTTTTCTTCTTCCCCATGGGAAACCCAAACCTTTCCCACGACTTTGTCGTTTTTTTTCTTCTTCCCCATGAGAAACCCCAAAATTCCCTATGACTTTGCCATTTTTTTTCTTCTTACCCGTGGGAAACCCCAACCTTCCCCGTGAATTTGTATTTTTTTTTTCTTCTTCCCCGCGGGAAACCCCAACCTTCCCCGTGGCTTTGCCATTTTTTTTCTTCTTCCCTGCGGGAAACCCCAACCTTCCCCATGACTTTGCCGGGTTTTTTTTCTTCTTCCCCGTGGGAAACCCCAACCTTCCAATGACTTCGCCATTTTTTTTCTACTTCCCCACGGGAAACCCCAACCTTCCCTACGACTTTGTATTTTTTTTCTTCTTTCCCGTGAGAAACCCCAACCTTCCTTGTGACTTAGACATTTTTTTTCTTCTTTTTTTGAAAGTTAAGTAAAAGAAATTTTAACTTGGATGTTCAAAGTGTCAAGTGAGTTAAAGTTCAAATTGTTAAGTAAGAGAATGTTTGAAGTGTTAGAACTTAATTTTTTAAATGAGTTTGTGCACTGAATCGGGGCAAACAAGGGCTGAATCTTAGTGGATCATGGGATCAAGGCCACTCTACCACTTGAAATGCCCTATCGTGTATTTAAGTCGTTTGCAAAGGATTCTTCTCACCAACCATTTGGAATTGAAATTCAAACCTGCCCCAACCCATTTTCTCTTAGCCATAGTTTGCAAGTGACACGAGCCCCTAGGGATGTCGAAGCACCCCTACTGTGGGTCACGATACAGTCAAAGAGTGACAAGCGCCACTTCTAGCGTGGATTCTGACTTAGAGGAATTCAGTCATAATTTGACACACGGTAGCTTCGCGCCACTGGCTTTTCAACCAAGTGCGATGACCAATTGTGTGAATCAACGGTTCCTCTCGTACTAAGTTGAACTACTATTGCGGCACAGTTCATCAGTAGGGTAAAACTAACCTGTCTCACGACAGTATAAACCCAGCTAGTGTTCCCTATTGGAGGCTGAAAAATCCAACACTTGGTGAATTCTGGTTCACAATGATAGGAAGAACCGACATCGAAGGATCAAAAAGCAACGTCGCTATGAACGCTTGGCTGCCACAAGCCAGTTATCCCTATGGTAACTTTTCTAACACCTCTAGCTTCAAAATTTGAAAGTCTAAAGGATCGATAGGCCACGCTTTCACGGTTTGTATTCGTACTGAAAATCAAAATCAAATGAGTTTTTACCCTTTTGTTCCACATGATATTTTAGTTCTCGTTGAGCTCATCTTAGGACACCCGCATCATGTAATAACTCAAAAATTCGTAAAAAATTAAAAATTTTCATGTGACATAAAATGTCTAATATCACCGCAAAAGTACCATTAATGGTTAGAAGATAATAAAATAGTTGGTAAGGGAAACAAAGAGTTGCTTCTTTATAAGATTTGTATAATCTAAAGGCTTCTCCTTGATAGTTGTGTTAGTACTTTTTTTGGCTTAGCAATTGTAATTCCATGCAACCAAAAAATTTGTTTTAAGAAAATATCAACAATATTTGCAGCTTTATAAGTGGTTTTTTTTATAGGTATAAAATGGGCTGCTTTACTCAATTTATCAACCACTACCATTATTGAGTCATTTAAGTTCTGATTTCTAGGTAATCCCGTGATAAAATCAAGGCTAGTTATCTCCCATTTCCAGCTAGGAATAGGCAATGGCAGAAGTAGCCCAACTGGATGCTGATGTTTATTTTTTACTTGCTGACATTCGAAGCACATAGCAATATATTCTACCAATTTATTTTTCATATTTGGCCAGAAATAATCATTTTTAACATAGATGACAGGTGCTCCCCAGGGAGACACACTGGGTCTAATGTAATTCTTATCAATGAGTTCTTTTAACTATGACATGAGCTCATTTAATTCTAGTATATTCATCCAATAAGGATCTTTTGAGTTGGGCACTGCACCAAGTACTAGCTCAATAGTAAAATCTAATTCCCATTTCGGAGGCAGTCCCAGAATTTCTTCCGAAAATACATCAGAATATTCCCTTAGAATCGAAATATCTTATAGTTTTAATTTATCTCTATTGTTAGTAGTTTCTTCATTAATTACTGTTACGGCAAAATCCTTACAGCCTTTCTTAACAGCTCTCTTAAGCTGCAAAGCATAAATCTGCCTTATGGTTGTTTTCCTAAGGATACCCTTTACATTTATTAATTTTCCATCGTTATTTATACAAGTGAAGGTTTTATCAAAGCAATTCAGGACCACCCTATGTTGTTCTAACCAATCCATGCCAATTAACGTATCATATGAACCTAAAGGTAACACATTGAGCTTAACAGAGGTTTCAAACTAATCCATAGTTACTGCACAATTCTTAACAAAACTAATTACTTTTATCTTTGCACCAATAGCTAGCTAAACAAGCCAAGATCTTGCAAACCTTTCTACTAAAAGCTTACACTTTTCTACTATACTAGGAGAAATATAGCTTAAACTGGCTCCTAGATCAATTAAAATAGATATATGTATTTGATTTATCTTACCTTCCACTTCCACCATGGAAGTTTGATAATCTGCTTGTCAGTTCTCTAATGTTGCGTTGATCTTGGGCTTTGTCCTTGCTAGATCACCAACAACCATCTCCTCTTGTATTGTGTGTATGTTGCTAACATTCTTCTTCCGATTGGGGAAAACTGATGCATAATGTGGAACATTACATTCCCAACACTTTATGGGTTCCTTTCGTTCAAAATTCTTTGTATAGTTACTGTGGTTGTTAGCAGATTCTTTATTCCTTTGATTATTTGGATTGGTCTGTCAATTACTTTTGTTCCCTTGGAAATTTTTTCTAGGAAAATTTCTAGTGTTATTATTCTTTTTGGCCTTCCAGTTGGTCATACTTTCCTTCTTACGATTCTATTTATAACATAAATTCTCTTTTCTCATTGCTTCTTCTAATGTTTTTGGATTATCATACTCAATTCTATCTTTTATATGATAAGGTAAACAGCTGAGAAACCGCTCTACCTTAGGTTTTTCGTCCACAATATATGACACATACCGGAGCAGACTTAGAAAATCACTATTTAGATCTTTCATGTTCATTGTTCCCATTTTTAGCTCGTAAAATTCCTTATCCCTTTCCTCATAATACTATTCAGATAAAAATTTCTTCTCGAAATATTTTTTAAATGTACTCCAATTTATATTTTTCTCCCTTATACCTTTTACTCTTTTTAAGTTCTGCCACCATATATCTGCTTTTCCTGTAAGATTATAGATAGCCATCCTGGCCTTTAGTTTATTAGAGTAGTTATAAATTCGGAAGTATTTCTTCATCCCAGACAGCCAGGATTCTTCTTCTTCCCCCTTTTCAGTTTCTCCATTAAAAGTTGGTGCCTTGATCTTCTTGAATTCCCCAAAGATTTCTCTATAAGGTTTTAACTTTCTCTTCCTAGTATGGTGATTATCTTCACTACTGTAGCTAGTATAATGGAAGTTTTGTTTATGTGAATCACCGTATACTTCAAAAGATGAGCTACTTTCATTTTTAATTTGTTTATTCTTTTTATCTTTGTGCCGATAACCCATATCTTCAGGATCAGTTCTTTTATCTTTTCCCTCAGTATGAAATCTTTCCATTAATATCTGATTTAGCTCCTCCTGAGCTCTCCAAATCCTCTCATTTTATTTCTTAACTGATTCCATCTTTTTTTTTAATTCCTTAACTGTTTGTAGTAGTTTGGAAGAATTATTAGTTATTTCTTCTTGTATGGGTTCTTTTTGAAAATTATTTCTTTTAGTGTAAGGAGATTCCTCATCTACATATTCTTCCAATCTATCCATACCTGTCATTAACTCAGAAACAAAATTCTCTAGGTGTATCATTCAAAAGAAAACAACATCAACATGTTTATTTAAATTTATTGTCCCACATAAGCAAGTTGAGCTACATTCAGGCCTAGTGTTTGAACCTTGTGCTCTGATACCACATGTAACAACTCAAAAATTTGTAAAAATTTAAAAAATTTCATGTGACATAAAATAACTAATATCACCGCAAAAGTACCATTAATGGTTAGCAGATAATAAAATAGTCGGTAAGGGAAATGAAGAGTTGCTTCTTTATAATATTTGTATAATCTAAAGGATTCTCCTTGATAGCTGTGTTAGTACTGTTTTCGACTTAGCAGTTGTAATTCTTCCAAAAGTATAAAAGAAACTTGCATTTTACTGATGCTAGAAATAGTATTGATTTCTTTTGTCAAGTAGGGAAAGTTTCTTATGTGTGATCGGGGCTTAATTAGATTTTAAGCTAACACAGTGGGACTGATGGTTCCTTACAGGTTTAGCAGGTAAGCGTATGTTTCAGTAAATTAATGTTTATATTCAATTCAAGAAAATAATTCCCTAGCATGTTTATGATACTAGACTTAAAATGTTTTAACTGCAGCTTGTCTCCATAAGAGGTAATGTTGGTCTCAATTTCTTTTGCTGTCAAAACTCCATAATAATGTTTAAACAAACTACATAAGCATGGGTTAAATTGCATGATCAAATACTGTCAAAAGATATCATAAACCCTGGATGATTATGATTAAAATTCTAATGAATGCTTGCATTCCTACTTACAGTAGTTATAATTTAGAGTTTAGATAAAAGGAAATACAGTTCACAACTTGATGCATAGATCACTCAATACTGTTTGGTGTCTATCACAATTATTTTCATTTTAGGGTTCTATAAACAACATTCTCTCAATAATAACAAATTACTTTTACTTTTATCTATTTACTCATTATTTGGATGCTAGATTTACATTGAGATTCTTACATGGGTCTAAGGACTACATTTACTAGTATTCCCAAAAGAAAACTACATTAAATAAAAACAACAACAACAACATCAGCATGTTTATTTAAATTTATTGTCCCACATAAGCAAGTTGAGCTACATTCAGGCCTAGTGTTTGAACCTTATGCTATGATACCACATGTAATAACTCAAAAATTAGTAAAAATTTAAAATTCTTCATGTGACATAAAATTTCTAATATCACCGCAAAAGTACCGTCAATGGTTAGCAGATAATAAATTAGTTGGTAAGGGAAACAAAGAGTTGCTTCTTTATAAGATTTGGATAATCTAAAGGCTTCTCCTTGATAACTATGTTAGTACTATTTTCGACTTAGCAATTGTAATTCTTCCAAAAGTATAAAAGAAACTTGCATTTTACTGATGCTAGAAATACTATTGATTTATTTTGAAAAGTAGGGAAAGTTTCTTATGTGTGATCGGGGCTTAATTAGCTTTTAAGATAACACAGTGGGACTGATGGTTCCTTATAGGTTTAGCAGGTAAGCTTATGTT
Source organism: Pseudotsuga menziesii (assembly GCA_001517045.1). Classification (NCBI taxonomy): domain Eukaryota; kingdom Viridiplantae; phylum Streptophyta; class Pinopsida; order Pinales; family Pinaceae; genus Pseudotsuga; species Pseudotsuga menziesii. The sequence continues at coordinate 570,638 of LPNX010998543.1, read as the reverse complement.
CCAGTAAATTAATGTTTATATTCAAGTCAAGAAGATACTTCCTTAGCATGTTTATGATGCTAGACTTAAAATGTTTTAACTACAGCTTGTCTCCATAAGAGGTAATGTTTGTCTCAATTTCTTTTGCTGTCAAAACTCTGTAATAACATTTAAACAAACTACATAAGCATGGGTTAAATTGCATGATCAAATACTGTCAAAAGATATCATAACCCCTAGATGATTATGATTAAAATTCTAATGAATGCTTGCATTCCTGCTTACAGTAGTTGTAATTTAGAGTTTAGATAGAAGGAAATACAGTTCATAACTTGATGCATAGATCACTCAATACTGTTTGGTGTCTACCACAATTATTTTCATTTTAGGGTTCTATAAACAACATTCTCTCAATAATAGCCAAATTACTTTTACTTTTATCTATTTACTCATTATTTGGATGCTATATTTACATTGAGATTCTTACATGGGTCTAAGGACTGCATTTACTAGTATTCCCAAAAACACACTACATTAAAAAAAATGGGCCAAGAATCTCTTCTTAACCGAAAGAATTCTTCTTTATTACTTTTACAGTCCTTCACTTTGAGTTCTTATTACATGTATCTTACACTTTCATTCCTAGTGTACCCTTTAGTTATAAACTATATTTTTTTACAAGTTTGTTTAATAATCTTTTAAAATCAGGCTAATGGTTTAAAGAAAACTTGTGAGAAATTCCTAGTTAACAATTTACTCTCAAACTCCAATGAATCAAATGACTTCCATTAGATCTCCTTTTAGTATAGTTTAATATAAAAAAATATATATCTTTTAACTATGTTTACTCAAACATAGTTAACAACATAACTAATTTGTCTCGATCTATAACTAATACCCTAGAAGAATAGTCATGCCTTAACCCCATATTTAATATACTAAGTATTTGAAATAATTCATAAGTAGTATATTATTGGAAATCATAGAAAATTGAATTGTTTATTTGATTTAGGTTTTGATTATAATTATTTTAATGCAGATTGGAACTGCATTCCACTATTGTCTTGCACCCATGCTTACAAAATAATCTAAGTGGCATGTGGAGGTGTATTTTCCATGGGTTGGGTTGATTTATAATGAAACCCTAACCCTCTCCTTTCGGGTTTCAACAATCTTTCCCACTGGTGCGGCCGAGCTACAAGCTCGTGGCAGCCATGACCCTGTAAAATCCTCTGATTTGCAAGCTATCTTCTGACCAGAACACTTATGAGATGGATTTTGTGAGGACATAAGATGGTTCTTGAAGTTTTTTGACTGCAGTGAAAGTTTCTGGTGTAATGAAAACGGGTTTTGGTTACCGATTGAGAACTGAGATTTTAATTTTTGAAGCATGGTTCATTAGAGGAAATTTCAATTCAAAATGGGCCTTTTAACTTTTATTCAAATTCCATGTCATCATGTGTTAGCCAATGAAATTGCTTTAAATTTGAAATACCGTATAGGTCTTAAACACTTTTTTAATATAAATTTGGGGATAGCTATCATAAAAAAAAACTATTTTTTTTGTTTGTATTTTTGACATATCTCCCTGTGTTTTTACTCAAATTTCGATCGGGAGAGATCGTTGGATACGGAATTTAATTCCACATCCAACAAGTACCCACTCGGCATACTTTTGACGAACCCCGCTACCCCAAAAACAAGAAATACCTGAAAAAAATGGAATGATGACATCATCATTCTATTTTTTCAGGTATTTCTTGTTTTTGGGGTAGCGGGGTCCGTCAAAAGTATGCCGAGTGGGTACTCATTGGATGCGGAATTAAATTCCACATCCAACGAGCTCTCCCGACTGAAATTTGAGTAAAAACACAGGACGATATGTCAAAAATACAAACAAAAAAGTAGTTTTTTATTTTCTTCCTCCAAAATTAATAAATATTATTTTATTATTTTAACTATTATTTTATTAGTTCATTTTAGGAGGCCCATTTTGAGTTGAAATTTCCTCTAATGAAATTTGCTTCTGCCTCATATCGTTTTCTTCCTTCTTGGTGTTTGCATTACTCTTGAGGTGTCAAAATTGCTATCGTTGGTGGTTAATTCCATTATCTTTTCCAATGAGTATGCTGCCAGGTGAATCCCCAAACAAAGTTTCGTTGTTTTCCTTTTTTTTAAATATGTTAAACTATAAATATGTATATTTTTATTTTAAAACAAAACTGTAACTAACCCTTTTTTTTTCAGTGTAGGTACTTCTCACAAAAAAGGGGGTTAACTGGTAGCACAACTCTCCCATTCACAACCATACGAAACCTACTAAGCCCCAGCTGCACTAAGGAATTTCTCCTACATTGATGTGGTGGTTGGAAGGAAATAAGAGGCCTCGCTGCACTGGATATGAACTCGGCCTGGGATTTACTATTGCATTAATACTTATTCTTTTTATGTTAGATTAATACTATTTTTGAAACCATAATGGATGTTATGTGTAAAAGCTTATAGGATATAGCAGGCATGACTTAGGGTATTTCATGCCAGAGTCTTTATGGTCTGGAAGATGAAAAATATTTTTGCTTTACAAAACTCAGCTTAAGTCGTAATGGTTTAAGTTTGAAAATGTTGTTTTGTTTAAGCTTGTATAAAAAAATGTTAAACAGGTTGAAACCTCGACGATAGTTATAAAAGGCCAATGAACCATTATGCTAAATTCTAATTTGTCTCTTTTTAAACTCTTGACTGTGTTATTGAATTTAAAGTTATTATGTAATTTAAATGGTTTCCTGTAAATTATATTACTGGATCTTTTACAGTATTATTGAGTAAAGTTTGTACTCTATTTTTTGCTAAAAAGGGTTATTATTTTTGGAAAACCCTATAGTTCTGTAATAAAATAGATTTTATAGGAATATATTTTAGTTTTGGTTTTCTATTTTGTTTTCAGTAAATTTTTACAGTTGTTAAAATTTTGTATTATGGTTGTTAAAAGAAAAGTGAAAGTTTGTTCTTAGGGATAAACCCTTCCTCCTGTAAACCTTAAGTAAGTATGGAAGGTTACATTAAAAATATATGTATTGCCGAAAATATTGTAAAAATATGAACTTGAAGTAATTCATTAAAAATACCTATGGAGTACTATCTTGGTTAAAACCCTAGTACTATCTTTTTACTGTTTCTATTTTTATTTATTTAACTTTATCTATTTTGTTGATAATAATTATTAATACTAGTAATGCTTCTGTGAATAATATGTCTACAAATGATTATTATATATATTTAGTTCTTTTCCTGAAAATTAGTTAATATAGATACTTTCAGTAGCTAGAGCAAGTATTGTTATTTCTTGTAATTATTCACATACAAACTATAAAAGAAATCATTTACATTTTTCATTCAAAGTTGATAAAAAAATCATCACATCTACTTAATCAACCTGTTGTACTAGAGTACTGCCTATACAAGGCGTGGAAAAATACAGTGTGGTAATTTATTTCTATTTACTTTTCATTTATCAATAATACTATTGGTTTAAACATAATCTACAATCCCTAATTTTATCAATACACAATATTCTTTTCTGCATAAACCCTAACAAAACAAAAACATGAGAAACCAACATGGAATAAATTATCAAAGGATTGATCAATCTGACCTCTAATCTCTAAGATTCTTCAGTCTATCTCTCTTATGCATGCATCTATCCTACCCTTCAATCATTCAAGCAAATATCTAACCATTGAATTAACGATTTCAGAAAAATCTACATATATTCATGAACACGCTGAATCAACTCTGCATAGCTATGCAATTCAACATAATGCATACATATAGACACACAATCCTCAAAACACACTGCTAACTTCTATTAAACAAATAAAATTAAATGCACACAACTTTGGTTCTCTTTCAGCCTCCTCAAATATTTACAAGTCGGTAGAGACATGGGTTTTCCCACTTCTCTACAAAACTTAGTTTTACTCCTGAAAGATGGAACCCCTTATACTCTGCTAATATACCTATTTAAAATAAATTGTTAACTCCTACTCTAAGTGCTCCTACAACCAAAACAAACCACTACCGCACATACTGAGAAACGTCCCTATCACTTATGGCTTGATCTCCATGCAAGGAGTCATAATCTTCCATAATGGCTATCACTTCTAACAACTATGACTCATCAAACAACCAAAAAGATTCCTCGACAGGACTCAACTAACACGGAAAACTATCAGATTAGATACGTTATCCTATATATAATTACTAGGAAGTAAAATAATTTACATGAATTTTACAATGATTTTACAATGAACCCCTCCTTGGGCATATGTCAAGACCTTAGGATCTGACCAGAAATTTACTAGTTGGCCTTGAGAGCTAATTCTCCTACATCAAACTCCCAAAGCAGAAAGAATCATGACCTCCTAGTCATGCATCTACAACTATTGTCTTCTTGGATCCCAAACTCTTGTTTGATGATATCCTTAAGCTTCACCATCTTCATTTTCCTTTGGCTATAAACTTCCAAGCTTCCATACCTTATGTTGTAGTACTCCACTTTCTTTTCCTTCACTGTTCTTCACTTTCCAACCATCTCCATAGTGGATTGTTTCCTCATTCTGTTGTAACTCTGCGTAGGTATCTTCATTAACTTCAATAGTTCATCTATGGAACCTTTCAACTTAGTCTGCTACTACAAAAAACTCTTGTTTTTTCACTATGCCAAAGTACTCTGTTGTACCTTTCCTTTTCATCTCTAAACTGTTGGTTACCTTCTTCAACTTCTCCTGCCTTTTCTTCTGCTTTTACTCTTGATTTTACTCCAATTGTCTTCCCAACTATTGTTCTGGTTACTTCTCTAGACTCTACTCTTGATACTTCCCTCGATCTTACGCTTGATATTGTGTCCACCCTTACTTACTTTATTCTCTTGTAAGCATCTCCCTCTGCAATAACTTAGTCTGCTACTACAAAAAACTCTTGTTTTTTTACTATGCCAAAGTACTCTGTTGTACCTTTCCTTTTCATCTTTGAACTGTTGGTTACCTTCTTCAACTTCTCCTACCTTTTCTTTTGCTTTTACTCTTGAGTTTACTCCAATTGTTGTCCCAACTATTGTTCTGGTTACTTCTCTAGACTCTACTCTTGATACTTCCCTCGATCTTACGCTTGATATTGTGTCCACCCTTACTTACTTTATTCTCTTGTAAGCATCTCCCTCTGCAATACCCTTCTCATGCTCTCTATCTGCAAATTTGCTTTCCAAAAGTAATTTGTCTCTCATTTTTCTAACTGGAACAACATAGTCCCTCACACTGCTCTGCATATTAGTTAACATAACATAATTTATCCAACTAATATTTTCTTTTGTCTCAGTCAAAACTTGATGCATTTCCATCTCATTGACTGCAATCCTTTTCAACAAACTATTCAGTCATTTATCGATTACTTGATTCTCTTTAAGCACTTCTTCACTATGTTTCATTTCTGTGTCAGCAAAATTCTCCTCTGTCTCTATCTTGACAATCTTCAGTAATTGTCCTTCAACTCCTTGACCACTTCTGACATGCTATCCTATATAGAATTGCTAGGAAGTAAAATACTTTACATGAAAGTTTGCAATGATTTTACAATGAACCCCTCCTTGGGCATATGTCAAGACCTTAGGGTCTAACCAGAAATTTACTAGTTGGCCTTGAGAGCTAATTCTCCTACATCAGACTCCCAAAGCAGAAAGAATCATGACCTCCTGGTCATGCATCTACAACTATTGTCTTCTTGGATCCCAAACTCTTGTTTGATGATATCCTTAAGCTTCACCATCTTCATTTTCCTTTGGCTATAACCTTCCAAGCTTCCATACCTTATGTTGTAGTACTCCACTGTCTTTTCCTTCACTGTTCTTCACTTTCCAACCATCTCCATAGTGGATTGTTTCCTCATTTTGCTGTAACTCTGCTTAGGTATCTTCATTAAATTCAATAGTTCATCTATGGAACCTTTCAACTTAGTCTGCTACTACAAAAAACTCTTGTTTTTTCACTATGCCAAAGTACTCTGTTGTACCTTTCCTTTTCATCTCTGAACTGTTGGTTACCTTCTTCAACTTCTCCTACCTTTTCTTCTGTGTTGGAGCAGGGTCCCACAGCTACAGGAGAAGCTGCCATTTTGGCGGATAGATAGTTTTGGCGAAGATGAAGAGATAAGGTAAAGCTATGACATCGTAGCATGTTTCTAGCTGCAGAGCAGAGCCGAAAACCGTGACTGTTGGGACAGATAAGTCAAGGAAGACGACAATACTTGTGCGACTGAGAAGAGAGAGCTCACCCACTGCATTGAAGGCAACGGCGGAGACAGGAGGGCTCAACTACCCTCATAAAGGAAAAGGAGTGATGAAGCCAAGGTATTGAAGACGAAGGACAGAAAAAAGGGAAGCAGCGTCGGTACCCATGGTCAGCACTGGGAAGCATGGAAGACTACAGGAAGCTGTGGTGAAGGGAAGCGGTGTTAGTACCCATGGTCAGCGTCGGGAAGCATGGAATACTGCAGAGAGCAGTGGTGTGACGAAAAGTGGCTACTCCAAGTACATATATGCCGACTGTCACTAGTTAGGGTTTCCGAGTTACTATTGGGACAGGCCCACAGTGTTGTAATGGCGAGAACTTCGGGCCTCCTATAAAGGGATGTATTTTGTATTGTAAAAGGTTAGACAATAGGAGGTTGGTCAGATATATAGTTGTATTATAGAAGCCGAGCTCTAGTTCTGTTATTAGCTATAGCTATCTTACTAAAACCAGTAGCTGGCTCATCGAGCCTGTATGTAACAATCCGCAGGGATTGACAGAGAGGGAAGAATATATTGTAGAGAAGCAATATAGAGATAGAAAAGAGATCTAAGAGAGAAGGGCTCCAGGCTATGTGCGAAGTTACCCAAAAGATCTCGAGCTGCATATGCAGTGCAACAGAACTGTGTTTACTTGTTGGGGTGCGCACCCTAATGGTCCTTAAGGTAGGTATCTTCACGAGCTAAAGGAGTTTGTAAGCAGAGTTATGACTCAAATTAGTCTTAGGGGTGTCGGGGCTAAGTCAAAACCCTCTTTTTGTAATTAACCCATGGTGCAAGTCTGGGGTTTAGGGTTTGCGGTGCCCATGCTTTAAGTCCATGGTTTTGTAATAGTGTGATACATAAATAGGCACTTTTGTAAATAAGAAAGGTTAGGTTTTTGGATGTAAAGGGAATTAAGGCGAAGCTAAGGCTATTTTGTAAGGAAAGGTTAAGTCCTAGCTGTGTGCGTGGACGACCTCTGCAACTGTGTGCACAGAGGGTTTTGTAAGAGATTAAGGGAAATCTGCAATTGTGTAAGCAGAGGCCTGCTACTGTGTGCGCGGCTTAAGGGACTTGAAGAGATCTGCAGCTGAGTGCGCAGATCAGAACTGTGATTTTGTAGAAAGTTGAATAAAACATAGTTCTGTGGACGTAACCCCTACACTAGGGGTGAACCACGTTATATCTGGTGTTGTGGTTCTTTGTGTTATTGTCTTTATGTTCTTGTATGCATTGATAATTAGATTAATCTGATAAGTAAGATCACTGCTAATAAATAGCTTCGCTGTGAATTCCCAGTAATGGGTTAAGCAAGTCACTGTTTGTTTATTTATCTATGAAGGTGTATATATATGAATGTCAGAGCTCTGTGGTTATTGATTATAAGTTATTAAAGGCTAAGGTACAGTAATATCCCTCTCTGCTTGCAGAAACCTGATTCTACGGCACCCCATAGCTGTTTCGGGTGAGACTACAACCTGTTCGCAGGTTATTGCCGAAAGGGCCAAAACTATGGGTATTTTGTTGGTGTGAAGCAAACGGATTAAAACACGGGTCTGCCCTATTGCCTAACAAATTGGTTCCGTTGCCAGTTGAACTCAGTATGTGCTCAAGAGGGGTTTACGTCGTACCTCGAGGGCTATGTTCTGGAGGCCCTCTGTGAAGGAAATCGGTGATTGGCTTGATGAGACTTATCTGAAATTTGTTGAGCAAGAGAAAACAAATCCGCGTCATAGCGCAAGTGACTTTTTACAAAGGTATGTTTTTTGTGATGCTTATGAAATTTTCTTTGGTAGTATCCACATAGAGTTGCACCAGTGGTTATCCAGGTTAGCTGAGAGAAGAACGAAATTTCGCAAGGGGCATTTTTCTGTTTGGAGCCCTGCAAGAATTAATATATTGAAAAGCATGAACAATGAGATCTCCCGCGTGGTTGATTTATAGACCACGCAGACCCTTAAGGCCTTTGTGACAGAGTTCGCCATCGACACGAGCACTTCCTTTAGTGAAGCTGAGCGACGGTTCTTCCAAGGACCAAGGGGTAAGCTTTTGAATTTATTTAGTTTGAGAATTAAAATGCTATTGGCTGAAAAAGGAATCTTGCTATTTGAATTAGACTGTTAGACTTTGTATTACTAACATATGTTTGCAAGTGACAACACCCTCGCTGAGCAAAGTGGTTTGCTGCGAAGTGGAAAAAAGTACAAGAGAGATTTTGGATACTATTCCTTAGGACAGGATACCACACCTTCCCCTATAAATCCCAAAGAGTCAAACCCTGAAGAAAACCCTTCAGTTGGAAACCCTCCAGTCACCCCGCCGCGCAGCCCCGTTATCCCTGAAATTCCATCACAGTCTAACAGTCAACCTAGCCCAAGTATTCCTGTCACAGGCCAGTCTACCCCAGTAAATCCCCCCCCCCATCGACGTCCTGTCCCCCTCCAAACCCTCCCAGATCCACCATGGCCCACCTGGCTGATGATATTAAGCTCCCTGTTTTCAAAGGATCTGGGTCAGAGGATCCAGAACAGTTTTGGTTCTTATGTGAAGCAGTGTGGAATGCTAGGAACATTACGGATCCAGCTGATAGAAGCGGGCAACTCGTCACTTCTTTTAGGGATTGGGCCTTGACTTGGTTCATGAAATTCTCCAGTACTTAGAGCCCTACTCTAGATGAGATTAAGGCAGCTATAATCAAAGAATTTAAGAACCCCAAATCAGAATCGCAGTGTATCACTGAACTGAAAGAGATTCAGCAGCGGTGCGGCGAATCAGTGTAGGACTTTAACCAGAGATTCAAAGTTCTACTGGATCAATTTAGTTTCACCTTCGGACCTGCACAGCACAAGGAATGGTTTATTGCAACATTATTACCACATATCAGAACTCCACTCATGCAACAAAAGGTTGCTGACCAGAAAGAGGCTCTGGAAATTGCAATGAAGCTGGAGACCGCCCTTGTCGAAGATGATTCTGGTATTGCTCAAATCCAAGCACAGTTAGCAGAGATGGCCCTGAAGCTTTGCAATATGAAGAAATCTAAAACTAGCTAAGAGGATTTTTGGTGTACGCAATGTCGGACAGAAGGTCACGATAGGGACCAGTGTCCTATGGTCAAAACTTACCTAAATACGGGTGCACCAAACCAATTCAACCCCGGTGTTCTATATTGTGAGATTTGTTGGACCACTGGCCAACATCACCCTGAAAACTACCATCTTCTCCAGAGATATGTACAAGTCCCCAAGAACCCCTACTGCAAGTTCTGCAAGTCAGTAGGGCATAATGAAGAGGAGTGTCGTAGCTATGACCTCATGAGAGAGCGCACTTATGACGCCTACCGAGTGAAAAATGAAGGGCAGAGTAATGATGGCTACAGTTATCGGGGTGGTGCCTCTGGAAGGGGTGCTTTTGGAGGTCATGGCAGCGGTGGGTTGGCCGAAAGAGGTAGAGGCCAGGTCATGTGTTACAACTGTAACCAAGTTGGGCATCTGGCTCGGGACTGTCAGAACCCCACTACAACCTGTCGGTATTGCCGCGCAGTAGATCACGTGATCGAGCAATGCCCCCAGCTAATAGCTAAGATTCAAGAAAACAACAGTGGCCCTACCCAGAATATTCAGTTGATTTCCATTGAGTAGAGACCTACCACAGCCATCAATGTTGTCACCCACAGTGGAGCTACGATGCACATACAGAATAATTAGAAACAACCTGCCGAGGCGTGCGTCCGTAAGGCCTCCGAGAAAGTCCCATCACTTGATACTGCGAAAGACCAAGAGCCAGTCAAGGAGGCTCAGTGCGATATTGTTGACCCTAGCACAACAGCAGTACCTACGCAGCAACCTTAGCAGGACTCGCAGCTGCCAGATGCTTCAACGGATAAAGTAAGTACACTCTCCTCCTTTTTACAGAGTTGTATGAAACTCTTGAGGAATCAGAATGCTTTAAAGGAGTTGCAAAAAGTTCTTGCTTTCATAGACCCTCAAAGAAGAGTTGATCAGGAGAAAACTGTTAATCACGTCCGAAGAACTGGTAGGGAAATGAGATTGATTGTTCAGATAGGGGAGTATGATATGACTGATGTCATTTTGGATCTAGGATCAGAAGTTAATGTCCTAACCAAGCAAACCTGGGAACAAATGGGAAAACCTGCCCTGGCCTGGTCCCCTATACAATTGAGGTTAGCTAATTAGCAAAGGATTGTGCCCCTAGGGAGACTCCTTAGTATTCCAATAGATATTGATGGGGTCAGTACTCTGGCAGATTTTGAAGTTATTGAGATCATTGATGACAACGATCCTTATCCAGCCCTGTTGGGAATCAAGTGGGCCATGGCAAATGCTACAATCATCAACCATAAGAAGAGACAGATGACCTTCGAAGGAAATGGTCTGCGCGTTATCATACCCATAGACCCGTCCCAAGGAGAAAGATATACAAAACCACTCAGAGACGACGACCAGGATGTTCTAGAGCACATTTATAATATCACAGCGTAGGAAGAAGATTATATTGATCCTACTGCCAAAGGTGTTATGGATTGGCAATGTGACAGCTCTTGTATGACGGATTCAGATGATGGTTTAGAGAACTGGCAGAACTGACTGTATGAGCTACATGGCCATAGATGCGCCAGAATTACCAAGTCCCTCAGATGGCTTAGTTCATAGACAAGAACCTTAACCACTTTTGATGGTTCGACAGACCCACAGGAGTCCATTGTGTCAGTACCCACGCAGATGCTGGCGTCAAAGAAAGTGAAGAATCTGGATTTAGCATTAGGAGTCACCACAGCCAGAAGATGGAATGACCATAATAAGTACCTTTCTAGTTGGGAATCTTATCAGACATCCTTCCACCTGATATTTATGGCTCAGCTCCAGAGGGTGCGCAGCAGGTTCAATGGGTAGAGTAGGCTGCAGGACCACTTGGAGCATTATTATGGGGCATGGACACTTGTGCCTCGAACAGACTGGGTACCTAGGGTTAGTCATACCCACGCACCTGCGGCATAAACCCAGTACATGGAGGTTGGGCCTCGGCACGCTAATGTGTCTCGTGCTAAAGAAACAACCCAGGCCCGCCCTCGCTGGCTGAAAAAAACGCTACAGGAACGAAGCTCACAGTTTGGTCGCAGAACTTGTCTATATATGCCAAAGGTAATTATCCCGATGGAGGTCCTTATCATGATGTAGTTGTGGTACTGGTTGCGTCGCAGCATAAAATTCGGCCATTGGAACACTACCGATTTAGCGGCGCGGGTACTTTAATTTCCTTAATTTCCTGTCCTACGGGTATCCGCCAAAATTTAGTGCCATGGGAGCAGGATCTCTGTCAAATTTGGCACCTTCAATGCACATTTATGACCAATATGATCGATGGATTGCATAAGAAGACCCCCGGGCATCGGCATTTCACATTATGCAGTTTCACAATTATACCTATGTCCGTCGATCAAGAACTTCAGGACTTAGTGAGAGAATTTGAACAGACAGGTCTGCAGAACATTGTCCACCCCCCACCTGCACCTGCAGCACGTGAGGAAACCCTACCAGCACTGATTCCACCAATGCAAACATGATCTACTAGGAAACAGTTTAAGCCTGAAGTTCGTTCTAAGCAGAATGAAGACCGACACAAGCACTCTGGGCAAACATCACAGGATTCCGGAATGGATCCACCTGGTTTAGTAGAAATCCCAAGCGATGAGGAGGAGCATATTGCACCACGATGGCCACCATATGTCCCGCCTCTTTGAATAGGAGTTAAACCTCCTCGGCAGAGCAAGCAGTTCACAATAAGTACCCCTTCACTGCCACCGGGTGTGCAGCTGGTTGGGTCCATGACAGGGAAGATAGACCGACTTAAGTATTTCGACCATGATACAAGTGACCATAGCAAGTTTCTGCAGTTCACACCAGAAACATATTTGCACTATGTCAAGTACGACGAGGCGACGTTGGTAGAAGTCAAACGGTGGGCTGTCGGCTTGGATTGTGCTGGTCTGCTGAAGATGCTTGACGTCCCCCACTTCGGTCGCAGCCCACAGGTGACCATAGTGGTCAAACAGCTACTGGCGTTAGTTCATGATGGCCACTTTTGGATAGGAGACAAGAAAATCCCTATCAATGGCAAGCTCATTCAGAGGATCACTGGTTTACCCAGAGTAGGGCCTAACTCAGTGACCGAATTCCCGTCGAAGCATGAGGATACAAAGCTCGCACAGACCATGAAGGAACGTTTCAGCCTGACAAAGGGAAAACGTGGGTATCACACTTCTGTGATTCGGGAACCTCACATCCGCTTTGCAGCAAAACTCCTAGACTACAAAGTCATGTGGAAGTGCAGGCCAACTGAAGTACCTGCCCTGGTTATCAGAATTGCTATGAACTGCGTCGAGGGTTACAGCTACAACTGGGTAGACTATATTGCGAAGGAATTCCTGGAAGATGCTCACGATGCGCAAGAGAAAGGTAGGCCCTTCCATTACTCATGGTTACTTGTCCTTATCACATTGGTAGGATGGTGAGAACCTCTTGAGACACAGTTCCTTGATGCTCCAGAAAACACGTCTGGCGCAGCCAGGTACGCATCGCTATGGGTCTCCCAGGATAAAAAACACCAATAGATGACAAATTATGTCTTTGCTTTTTATATGATGGATATCCAGTTTCAGATGGCAAAAACCCTGCAGCTCAGTCATACGTTATTCTCCCACTATCACGGTGCAGTCACCTTCAGTGCCGACATGCATCATACCTTCATCCAGGCTCGCGCAGATGAACAAAATCAATGGTTCAAGCTACCATATGTAGTCACTGAGGGTGATATACGGGCAGTAGTTCAACACTGGCTGGTTGAATGGTTGAAAGATGTAGGAAAGAAACCTCACATTCCAATCCCCATAGTTACCAATGTGGGCGTAGGGCCTAGCAACACACAACAGCAAGCCCCCGTGGAAGACAGCGAAGAACAAACTGAGTCAGAGCAGAATAATAGCATCCAAGGTGGAGGAGAAGAAATCGAAGAAGATGAAGGACAGGACTCGGTCAAAACTACTCCAGAACCTAATAGGAAAGATAAGCGTAAGATACCAGAAGTAGAGGAAGTGAACAAACCACAGCCCCGAAAGAAAGCGAAGGTGTCGAAGGATAAGAACATTGACGACACTACCAGCTTGACAAGTGAGGAGCTTGATGAGGCTTTGTCAAATTCCACCGAAGTTCTTACCAAGAAATGGTCCGAGTTCATGGCTGTACACTTGCATGCCATCACTGGTGTCGCACAACACATATCGGAGCTGAACGCTTTAGCAGCACAATCGACGACCGGCACTGTAGCCAGTAGTACCCCGGTAAATGCGCAGCCCGACCTAAGGCAATGGCTAGCTCGAGAACATAAGGGCCAAGTATCCGCTACTGCCCTTATCAAAACTGATGTAGCGTCTCACGCAGAAATGACCATGCAAGTCAGAATTGATTACACCAAAATGTCCATGGTAGAACTGTATCTCTGCCAGTCCGCTATAGCAAAGGAAATTCAGGCCCGAGATCATTATTCCCAAATCCAGTTGGACAACACCAGGAAGCAGAATGATAGCCTCGTAGCACAGCTGGACGCAGTAGAACAACGAAAGAGGGACGCAGAACGTAAGCAGATTACATTGGTCCGAGTGCTGGATGAAGCATGTCGGAGTCTCCATGACTTCGATGTGCAGCTAGTGGAAGAACCAGAGCAAATACTGGCTAGGTTGAAAGACTATGCGCAGCAGTCCCGCAGTGAAATTGAGAAGCTCAAAGTAGAGCATGAGACCCAGATCATGGAGCTTCAACTCCACATCCGTCCAGAAAGTCCACCTGATGTCAAATACCAACGCCGCACAAACATTCAAGCGTCTGCAGCAAAAATTTCAGATATTGTGGGCAGCGCATCAAAGCTGTTAGAAGACAGTGTGGAGATCTGGACTACCCTACAGGAACATCCAAGAATTGGGCAACTGCAAGAAACCATTCGACAGAAACAGGCAGAATTGGATGTAGTAAAAGCCGCAATTAAGATTCTACCACCCATGGAAAAAATGATCAAGGTAAAGCGCAGCAACGAACTCCAGCAGGAAATTGAATTATGCAGAGTAAATGCAACAGACGTGAAAAATGCTATGCAACCACTTATTAGTGAAGCATTTGAGTTAAGCACTGCTGCGGACACCCAACTTAAAGTCCTGAAGGAATATGATGCATTTGCACAACAAAGGGCTACCGAAACATCAGCCGAGGTACTGCAGGAGTTGGTGGAAAAGGAACAGGTCGCTAACAGTATCATCCGTGGTCTCAACAAGCAGTATGCTATCCTTGCTGATAAAGTTCGTCTTCTAGAAGAACCGCAGAGTGTCCCAGGACAGGACACTGATGAGTCTTAGGGGCCTGTTGGGGCATGCACCCTAACGGTCCTTAAGGTAGGTATCTTCGCAAGATAAAGGAGTTTGTAAGCAGAGTTATGACTCAAATTAGTCTTAGGGGTGTCGGGGCTAAGTCAAAACCCTCTTTTTGTAATTAACCCATGGTGCAAGTCTGGGGTTTAGGGTTTGCGGTGCCCATGGTTTAAGTCCATGGTTTTGTAATAGTGCGATATATAAATAGGCACTTTTGTAAATAAGAAAGGTTAGGTTTTTGGATGTAAAGGGAATTAAGGCGAAGCTAAGGCTATTTTGTAAGGAAAGGTTAAGTCCCAGCTGTGTGCGTGGATGACCTCTGCAGCTGTGTGTGCAGAGGGTTTTGTAAGAGATTAAGGGAAATCTGCAGCTATGTGCACAGAGGCCTGCTACTGTGTGCGCGGCTTAAGGGACTTGAAGAGATATGCAGCTGAGTGCGCAGATTAGAACTGTGATTTTGTAGAAAGTTGAATAAAACACAGTTCTGTGGACGTAACCCCTACACTGGGGGTGAACCACGTTATATCTGGTGTTGTGGTTCTTTGTGTTATTGTCTTTATGTTCTTGTATGCATTGACAATTACATTAATCTGATAAGTAAGATCACTGCTAATAAATAGCTTCGTTGTGAATTCCCAGTAACGGGTTAAGCAAGTCACTGTTTGTTTATTTATCTACGAAGGTGTATATATATGAATGTCAGAGCTCTATGGTTATTGATTATAAGTTATTTAAGGCTAAGGTATAGTAATATCCCTCTCTACTTGCAGAAACCTGATTCTGCAGCACCCCATAGCTGTTTCGGGTGAGACTGCAACCTGTTTGCAGGTTGTTGCCAAAAGGGCCAACACTGTGGGTCTTTTGTTGGTGTAAAGCAAAAGGATTAAAACCTGGGTCTGCCCTATTGCCCAACATTACTTCCCCTAAGTTATAATATAGAAACACAGTTCTGTGGACGTAGCTTCCATCCTGGAAGTGAACCACGTAAAACCTCAGTGTTATGTGATTGATTCATGTGATTGCGCTTATTTATTATATCTGTCATTCATTTACATGAAATTTGATTACAGTGAATGTATGTATGTGTTATTCAGTTCGCAGCAGTATAGGAGGATAAATATAAGTTGAAGTATTTAAGTATTCTGCATCAAAGTTTGTCTGTGTTCCACCCAAGATAATTAAGAGTCGTAGTGTTAATTAGCCTTGTATGTTGAAGTCCCGTGAGTCGGACACAAGTAACTCTAATTACGTTGAGCCGCAGCGGTAGGATATCGCAGGGAAGCGATATCACACCATCAGAGGAGCTGTGGTGTGCTGTGGTTAAGGATCTAGCGTAGGAGAGAGTTACATGTTTCCCAGGACGAAGCGGTGCGATAAGGGCTAGAGTCGTCGTGAGGAAGAGGAAGCTGCGTGTCATAGAGAGAGAGATATCGCGGGCTAAGAAGAGTCGCGGGACATGCACAGGATGCAACAGAACCTGGTCGAAGACACTTGAGTCTTTGGCCAACCCATTAGAATCACTTTGGGTGAGACTTCAGGCCACTCTGTGGTCTGTCACTGAAAGGGCCAGTGAGCTAGGGGTGTTGTTGGTACATTACAGTAAACCCGGGTCTGCCCATAGTAACCAACAAATGGTTTCGTTGCCGGTTTTGAACAAACTGAACACTGATGTTCTGTTGGCATCCTACTAGAGACAAACTCAACAAGTGGGTTGGGTCTAAGGAGAAAGAGTTTGTCGAACAAGAGAACAGAAGTCCTAGACTGAGTACAGAGGACTAGTTACAAAAACATATCTTTACAGACCTGCATACGATATTTTTTGCGACCTATGGAAACGAGCTTTATGACTGGTTATCAAAGTTGACTGATAAGAACATATTCAAGAAGAAAAGAAACATTGTCTGGACACTGGAGCTGATTCAGACCGCGAAGAACCTTGATAACCCCATCACAAGAGCAGTAGACTTCTGGCTTGCGAGTGTGCCAGAAGGCTTCGTCACAGAGTTTGTAGTTGAACAGAGAAAAAGCTTCAGCGAGGCTGAGTGGTACTTCTTCAAAGGATCTCGCGGTAAGTACCTAAGATCTCTAAACTTGTCCATTAATATGTTATTACATGAAAAAGGAACAATGGATCTAGTTTCAGATGAATAAGTAAAGATAGTAATGTCACAAGAATTTGAGAGTGATTTCGATGACATTGGACGTACACGTAGTGGAAAGAAATATAAAGTAGATTTCAGATCTCCCATATTTGAAGACAGTGCAGATAATACTAGACAATAGAGTCATAGTACCACAGAAAGAATAGAAGGGGGTATTCCTTACCATCCCTACACCCCACAAAAACAAACCAGGACTCAAAGCAATCCTGTAGGAACTCCATCCAATAGCTCACAGACAGTAAATACTACCTCTACATCACCTCCACCTACACCACCGAGTAGTAGTAACAAAGAAAATCAACATCCACCACGTAGAAATAGAATGGGGGATGATATGAAGCTACCTATATTTAAGGGAACTGGGGCAGAGGACCCAGAGAAGCATTGGTTTCTATGTGAAGCCATGTGGACCATTAAAGGAATTCAATATGATAATATTAAACTTGTATAGTTGGTCACCACACTGAGAGAACGAGCCTTAACATGGTATATGAAGTATGCCACAGCGGTACCCAGAACACTTGTCTAGGTCAGGACCGCCATGATTAAAGAGTTTAAGAAACCTAAGTCTGAGTCATAGTGCATTACAAAGCTCAAATATATCAAGCAGTTACCTACAGAGTCAGTGTGGGACTTTGATCAGAAATTCAAAGCCCTTATAGACCAAGTCATCTTTGAGTTTGCACCGGAGCAGCATAAGGAATGGTTTATTGCAGAGCTGCTCCCTCATATCAGACTACCATTAATGTAGTAGAAACTCCAGACATAGGATGACGTGTTGGAGATGGCGATGAAACTAGAGGCTTCACCTCTAGTTGAAACCAGCACAGGTATGACAAATCTGCAAACCCAGTTGGTTAATCTCACGTTACAGTTGCATGAGATTAAGAAAGGAAAAGAGGTTGTGCAAGACATATGGTGTGTAATATGTAAAGCACAAGGCCATACTAAAGACAATTGTCCAGTTTTTGTAGAATATATAGCAAGCGATGCTCCTAACCCCTTACCACAAACCCATGGGATGTGGTGTGAAATATGCAAAATTCGAGGACATCCACCTCAGCAATGCCCTCTACTTCAGAAGTACGTGCAGACCCCTAAGAACTTATACTGCATCTTCTACAAGTCGATAGGCCATGATGAACATGATTGTAGAGCCTATGATCTCATGTTAGACAGAAAACATGACGTGTACAGAGTCTAATCAGAGACACAGGGTCCAGCAACAGGACCACAGCATGATCCGGCTCATGTTGGCCATGGTGGAGGATTTAGAGGATGAGGATGTGGAGGAGGCTTTGGCCATGGAGAAGGCTTTGGCTATGGTCATGGACCAGTCACTTGTTATAACTATGGATTTCTAGGACATTGTGTTAGGGACTGCTAGAGCCCCACCACCACATGTAACTATTGCAAATCTTACGATCACGCTATAGAAGAATGTCCTACCTTGATAGCTAAGATAAGAGAACCTAAGCCAACAGTACACCAGAACATCCAGCTTATTGCTGCTGAGCAGGAAAAACCAGAACCAAGAGTCAACATTGCGACTCGCAGCGGTGCTTCCACTAGTGGGACATCGCAGGATACTGAAAAGAACACAGGCCAGGAATGGGTGCGTAAAGCTCCTAACAAAGCAACACCACTTGACTTACAGAAGAATAAACAAACATTTCAGGAAGCTAAGACTTTCTTTGAGGACCCTATTCAATCAGGATCGCAGGTACCACTGTCTAGGGGTGTACTGCAGCAAGCACCTTGTGGCGTTAGCCCTGTATAGAAACCGCAGGCTACCACATCGGGCACATGCGATGAGGATGAGTTGACAGTAAGTGTACGATCCTTCCTGCGGAGTTGTTTAAAACTTGTGAGAAATGAGCAAGCTATCAGAGAACTTTAGTGCATCATAGATCAGTGTCAGCCATCCTCTTCTGTGAGCAGTACACAACGTGTTGTTCATAGCATTATGGGACACACAAGAACAGGAAGATAGATGTGACTCACAGCACAGGTTGGATAATTTGAAATGGATGAGGTGGTCCCAGATCTAGGATTAGAGGTAAATGTTCTGACTAAGCAAACATGGGAATAGATGGGTAACCCTAAGTTAGTCAGATTGCCTATCCATCTGAGATTAGCTAATCAGCAATGGGTATCACCACTGGGTCGATTATCACAGGTTCCAGTTGACATTGACGGAGTTCACAGCTCTGTAGACTTTGAATTTATAGAAATCATTGGCGTTAGTAGACCATATCCAGCATTACTAGGCATTGATTGGGTGATTGGAAACATGTCTGTAATCGACCTCAAGAGAAGACAAATGACCTTTGAGGATGCGCAGATCCGGGTCATCACACCATTGGATCCTCTTCAGGGCCCGAGATACATTGAACCCATCCAAGTAGAGGAAGAGGCACGTAACATGGAGAGTCTCTATCAAATGACTGCGAACCAGAGCAACTACATCAATCCAACCGCAGAAGGGAACATTAGTTGGCGATGCGATAGCTCATGCGCATCGGATTCGGATGTTGGTCTAGAGAACTGGCAGAATAGACTTTACGAAGTCTCAGCACACAGATGTGCGTAAATGACTAAGTCACTGCGATGGATTAGCGTAGAGATCAATGAGATTCCATCATTTCATGGTCTAACAGATATCCAGGACTTTCTTACGCAGTTTGAACAACAAATCCCTCACAAGCAGAGGATTGCAGCTATGGATCTTGCAGTACGAGCCACACCTGCAAGATGGTGGTATGCACATAAAGAGAATATCGTATCATGGGACGATCTTAAGAGATTGATGGCGATCAGATTCTCTACCGACAGAGAGTATGTCCAACAGAGATACATATGAGAAAGTGACCCCAGGTCACATATTCAGATATGTGAACAGAATTGGTCAGACATTCTCGAGGATGAATGGCTTCACCGATTCATTCACACTTTGGACACAGTTCCAAGGAACTGGTACATAGAGACTGAATTGCGCAAGGGAACGACTACATGGCCACTTATGATAGACAGCTTTCTACTCACCTTCGCTTTTGAATCTGAGTATCCAAGTGTTGATCAGGCCCTAAATGTAATAAAGAGTAAGATATTTGAGGATTGTACCCTATCAGTACATACTCAACCTGAGTGGGCCTTCCAGTTAGTAGATGCGCTCGAGTGCTATAACTTTGAAGCAGAACCAGAGGAAGGGGATGACGACCCTCGCAACCTCAACATTCCGGAGTCAGAGGGGACTCGCGATGTTGATGGACCAAAGTTAGAAATTCCAGTGATCATGGATCCCATCAAGACTAAAAAGATCAATATTGGCATAAACACAGAACCAAATTTTGCCTCTATTGGAGACTATTGGAACGATGAAACAGTTGGATAGATTGCAGACTTCCTACATGACTATCAGGACCTATTTCCCACCAAGTTCATAGAGATGAAGGGAATAGTTGGAGACTTGGGAGTAATGAGGACACCATTGAAGGAGGATGCCATACCAGTCAAGCAACGTCCTTACAGATTAAATCCATGCTATAAATAAAAAGTTAAGGATGAGATCGATAAGATGCTAGTAGCAGGCATCATTGAGCCTGTAGAAGAAAGTGAATGGGTTAGTCCCATGGTTGTACAAGAAAAGAAAACAAAAGGAGACATCAGGATCTATGTCAATCTGCGTAAACTCAACGATGCATCGCTTCATGATCCATTTCCGACGCCCTTCACTGATGAAGTGCTAGAAAATGTGGGAGGACAGGAGGTCTACTCCTTCACTGATGGCTTTTCAGGCTATCACCAGATCAGAATTCATCCAGAAGATCGATCTAAGACCACCTTTGCAACAGAATGGGGCTCATTCTAGTATATGATAATGCCCTTTGGTCTTAAGAATGCACCAGCTATCTTTTCTAGAGTAGTAGTTGCTGTATTTAAAGAATACATCCATAAATTCCTAGAAGTTTATTTCGATGATTGGACTGTATTTGGTTTAATTGACAAGCACATATGAGATTTAAGACTGATGCTAGAGAAATGTAGGTAGTACCAGATTTCTCTAAACTTTAAAAAATGTATATTCTGTGCGCCATTCGGTATTTTGTTGGGTCACATTATTTGTAGGCAAGGCTTGATGGTAGATCCTGCAAAGATTACCATCATTGAAAATCTTCCAGCACCCAACTCAGTCAAAAAATTAAGGACAGTACTTGGTCATACCGAGTACTACAAAAAATTCATCAAGAGCTACACAAATATTACAACACCGATGGAAAAACTGCTAAAGAAAGATGTAAAATTCCTATGGAATGAGGAATTCCAGTAGAGTCTAGACACACTTAAAGAGAGGATGGTTACATCACCCATCTTAGTATTTCCAGACTGGACTAAGCCTTTTCATGTACATGTGGATGCATCTGACATCACACTAGGGATTGTTTTAACGCAACCAGGAGAAGGAGGTATCAATCATCCTATTGCATACTCTAGCAGAAAGCTATTGACAACAGAAAAGAACTACACCACGACAGAAAGAGAAGGCTTAGCTATGGTGTACGCTTTACAGAAGTTTAGGCACTACCTATTGGGTGCCTTGTTCAAGATGTTTACTGACCATTCCGCATTGAAGTATCTGGTAAATAAGCCAGTGTTAGGGGGGAGAATATGCAGATGGTTACACTTACTCCAAGAGTATGATTTTGAAATCATTGTGAAACCAGGCAAATTGAACGCCGGACCTAATCACCTGTCACGGATAGACTCAGGAGAAGAGCCAAGTAACCTAGAGGACAATTTTCCAGATGCACAGTTGTTTTCTATCCAGATCATAGACGACTACTATGTTGATATCATTCAGTTTCTCACTACAGGATTGGCACCTATTGAGTTTACTAAGCACCAAAAGAAGCAGTTGGTTTTTAAAGCAACAGACTTCACCCTGATCGTAGGACAGCTATACAAGTTAGGTCCAGATGAAGTCTTGCGCAAATGTGTGATGTTGCATGAAAAGAGGCTATTATCAGAGAGGCACATTTAGGAACCACAGGAGGTCATTTCGCAGGAAAGCTAACTGCGCAAAAAATCCCAGTTGCAGGATTATGGTGGCCTACGATACACAAAGACACTAAGGACTTTTGTAGATGCTGCGATATCGGCCAAAAGGTAGGAAAACCCTCGCGATGAGATGAAATGACACTGCGACCGCATATTACTCTTCGCGCATTTGACAAGTGGGCTATAGACTTTGTGGGTCCTATCAACCACCAGGGAAACCAATTGGTGCGAGATATATCATCACTGGAACAAAGTACCTCACCAGGTGGGCAGAGGCCAAAGAAATAAGAAATTGTGATGCTGCTACAGCCACACAGTTCCTTTTTGAAAACATCATCAGTAGATTTGGATGCCCAGTAATTTTGATGAGCGACCAAGGGACACATTTCTTAAATTGCACCATTGAGGCCTTGACGAAAGAATTCCAGATAGAGCACCATAAGAGCACTCCCTACCACCCACAAGTTAATGGTACGGTGGAGGCCTTTAACAAGATTTTAGAAAATTCTCTTACGAAGATCTACAACAGCCAAAGGAATGATTAGGACCTCAGAGTTAACATTGTATTATGGGCATATAGGACTACGTGCAAGAAGCTCATAGGACACACACCTTTCAGCTTGGTGTACGGACAGGAGGCTGTTATGCCTATGGAGTATATTCTTCCCAGTTTAAGGATTGCTTAGATCACCGGTATGGCTGATACAGACATGGTGCATGAAAGGCTAGTGCAGCTGCTTTCCTTAGAGGAAGACAGATTCATCACCGGATTCCATTAGAAAGTGCAGAAGGCACGAGAGAAATCTTGGCATGACAGACACGTTAATAATAAGACTCTTCAGATCAGAGACCTAGTACTCCTATATGATAGTAAGTTTATTAAGTTCCTAGGGAAGTTCAAGATGCATTGGTTGGGGGCATATCAGATACAGGAAGTTACAGAGGGAGGTGTCGTTCAGCTCAACAAACTGAATGGGGAGCTTCTTCCCACATTGATTAATGGCAGTAGGATTAATCTCTATAGTGATAGCCACTCCACTTCTTAACCCTAGCTTAGACAGCTTATGGTGGTGCAGTTGTCCAGTGTAGTTGAAAGGAGGCATCACACCTGGAATTAGTCGACACCGACATATATTCTAAGTATAAGGAATCGCATAAGGATAGTTCATTTTGCGCAAGTCATAAGCAACTTGTGAAAAAAAAATTCCTTAAGTTTGTTTTGAGCAGGTGATGCAGTGGAGCATCGCAGCAATGCGATGTTTCTCCGTGCCATGTACCCAGTTTGACAACACGACAGAGGGCCAGTCAAGTCACCTTCTGACAGGCAATTAATGAAGAAACGACCGGTATACCTTACTGTAGATTTGGCAACAACATAATTAATTTTCCATATTTGGTAAAATCTTCGATGAGAACAGCACCTTGCACACATGTTTAGAGGGAAACGTGATCGGATTTCAGCACTCAATGAGGATTGGGATGACGAAAGTTGTCTCATCCATGCAATTAATATGACCGATGGGTTCAACCTAGATGACCATTGTCTCCGGGATTATTTCCTTGGGCATACAAGCAGGAATTATTCATTCAGGCGGGTTACAGTTGCAAAAACCCGAGAGCTATAGAGTAAGTCATTGAGTTTCCCTGTGCAGAGCTAATTCCGTTACAGAGTGCTGTGATTTCCATAATTCACAGCCATTGCTCGTCCAGAGTATTCCACCGAGTGGGTTCTATCTAAGGACGAACCTCTAGAAGCGATTTTGAAAAGGTTCGAACAGGGTGGCCTCGCGTCCGCTATGGCGATGCCGCCCAAGGTTGTGAAATTAGATACATGACAGGTCAGACAGCTACCAAGGATGAGGAGTCAAGTGCAGGATGTAGAAGATGTCATCAAAGTCTCTGCTAAAGAGAAGAAGAAATATGAGCTGATCACTGAAGATAAGAAAGTAGAGCAGAATAATGATGAGAAGAAATCTCCCACCAGGAAGAAAGTAAAAATGAGAAAAAGAAGGAAATGGGAGAAGGCGGCTGACCTAACTGATCAGCTAAGAGAAGAACAAGAGATTGATGAGGCAAAGAAATGAAAATATCCAGACCATAGGCATCATGACTACCTGGAGTGATTTCCTAAGAAGAAAAGAGAAACAGAAAAGCAAATCAAACCAGTAGAGCTCCAGCGTGCACACAAAGGCTTGTTCTCGAAATGGAATTCATGGTTTGTTTCGCTTTCGTATGAAAGGATCCAGATTGAATGAAATGTTTTGAGAAGGCTGGAAGATACAGATTTATATCTTCCTCATAGCACAATTTCTAACCCAGATAGAGAAGAGAGGATATCTGGGGAAGGCTTCTCGGAAGCTTAGGATCTGTTTGTGCCAAAAATTGTTTCCAAGGCTAAAAGAAACAAGCCAACATAATCTCAAACAAAACTTGATAAAAAGAACTAGGTTTAAGGTTTCTAGTATGTTTTATTCATTGTAAACTTTGGGGACAAATAGTGAATACACTCATGAGCAAAATAATAACTGAATCATAAGCAAAAGAAGACAAAGATGCATAATATATTCAACAAGATCCAACAGAACACAGTATTGAAGTTCATTCATAAAAGATAAGCATCACTAGCATATAAACATAAACCAGTAATGAATATATCAGTTAAGCAACTAAACAAGCTGAACAATGAAGCCAACACAGAAACTGAAGGGTAAAAAATGTCATATATCTCATAATTTTATCATCAAATGCATACAAGAGTTTTGATACTTAACTCATGAATAAGTCTAAAAACCTCTTGAAGCTCTCCCAAAATTGAACCCCCCTAATGACTTTCCAATCTCTCTAAATACTGTTTTTACAAAATCAGTTAGGGATCAAAACCCTAACTGCCCTCAACCAATTCAATGGGATAAAGTCAAGTTTACAATATTACAAAATATGATATTTTCCAAAAATAGTAAACAACTAACGAAAAATGTTTATAAAAAAAAGATAACAAATAACTGATTCAATAACTAACTCATAGGTCCTTTGCTGCCTCAGCTAGCAAAGCTATTCCATCCAATGCTTGAGCTTTCTTATTAGCTCACCTCTGTTCATCTTCCATGCTTGCTAATCTTCTGGTGAGCTCTTCATTTTGCTTCTGTAGGTTCTCCACAATCACCTTCAATTATGCACAGTGTAGATCAGTGGTTCCTTTTCTCTTTAAGGCCTCCTTAGATACGGCTGTCAGTTCCTAAAAATGTTCATTAACATCCTGTAGATCTTCTCTAAGCCTTATGTTTGCCATCATCAGCCCATCATTGACCTCTTACATGTAATTCATCTGTTGTTTGTATTGCTTAATAGTTTTCTGCAAGTTTTCCTTATCTGAATCAAATGACCTCCCTGTCATGATATCTTGTTCATAACTAGGCATCCAAGATATGTCAAACTTCTTAAAAATGTCTGCATCTTCACTTAACAGGTCTGTGGAAATTGCCCCTTCAGGTATAACTTCATCTTTCAATGACTGACCTTCAACATAAGGAACCTCAGCTTCTTTTGCTTGTTGTTGCTCTAAAAGTTCATTCTTTATTTCAAAAAACATGGTAGACAGTTTAGGCTCGGGCTGGCCTAACTCCTTTACTAACTGTGATGATCTTTTTACTTTTGCAGGATGAGAAGAGGAAGCTTTGGCAACTGTTTTTCCCTTTCTTTTAATGCTCATTGTGTCCATTTCTGGTTCTTCACCTGCTGAAATATCATCTAATACAGTCACTTCCTTGATATTCAATCTAGGGTTAAGCAACTTCTTCAAATTTAACCTTAATTTATTCTTAGGCCTAGTTTTAGGCCTCCATCCTGGTGCTAATTCTCCTAACATTTTCACAGTTATTCCCTGATGTTTGACAGAAGCAAATTCCATCACTTCAAGTCTGTTTTTCTTTCTACTAGGCCTGACTGCTTTATTCTCCAAAGAGGAAAATTCTCTGCACGCTTCAGCTTTAACTTCAGTTTTAGTAATAAGTTGATCCTCTTCTAGCAAATACCCCTCATCCTCTGACAGGATGGTGATGGGACTCCTCTGCTGGGTCTGAAACTCCTCTTCATGTACAGCAACCTCTTCTGTAAGAGCAGCTTTAACTTCATTCGAGTCCTCTGTAGGTGTCAGGTGCTGCACAGGCTGCTTTTTGTCTTCTATAAATAGTGAGTATTGACCTTTAGTATCAGCTATAAACACTTTAGGTTCATTGTCATCTTTCACAGCCTCTGATGCTTCCTCTAGCTTAACTTCTGTCTTGTCCTTAGATTTCACCTTCTGACCTAATTTTCTTATCAGTACTTTTCCTTTGTCTACTTGCTTCTTCGTTTGCTGATCTTCTTGGTTAACCTGAAAGCCAGACCAGAAGAGAAAGAAATCCCAAGTTTTCCCTTCCTTCTGCAAGACAGCACTAATGATCAATTTGATTAGTCCATGGTGGAAGATAGATTGTGATGTGTGGTCTTCATGCCCCTTAATCCTACTAGACATCTTCTACAGGCTTTCGTACAGGAAGAAGGGAAGACTCATCTTGGACACACCCACCATATGTTGTAGAAACCTGAAGTGGTACTTGAAAACATATGCATATCTGCCCTCACATGTTATATAGCTCTGCAAAATTCTGATGGGTTCTACCCACTCACTTCTGAAGTTTTGGATCAATATGCCCTTGCTCCAATCTAGGGTAACATTAGGTAACAAATACCTCTAAGCATCAAAGCTGAAGGGAAGCTTCTTAAACCACATTTCCCCTTCATTCTTTACTCCTGTAGCCTCTGCAACTAGATCCACTGTCAATTTGAACTTTAAAGTGTCAAATACCACCATGTCATGCTTTAAGCATTGTGCAAATTTACAGAAAACTTTAGTATTATAACCCTCTATTCTCTTGAAGAAGTCCAGCCAGCCAGCCTGTTGGAAAAGTTCAACACACCATGGGAGTTTCTCAATCCAACTTATATCAGTAGGTTCAACCCTATTTACCTTGCCACTCTTACCCATTTGTCTTTCAATAGCTGGAAATTGTATGACTTTAGGGTTCAATTGATGACCTAACAGATGTTGTTTCTTCTCCAAACCTCTTAGGTTTCAATAACTTGCCTTCCTCAATCCTTCTTGAATGATTCTTTTAGTTAACTAATACAGGTTAGGTTTTATCACAGGTATAAGTGGTCTAGGTCATTCAGAGTACTCCAGCCTCTTCACTGCAATTGATTATGAAACCTAGTTATCAATCAATTTGTTTGTTCAAATAAATGACCATCTCCAGCATGCATAATAAACTTGTGTAATAATACCAAAATTAACCCTCGAACCCTTCTGGTATTTCCTTATGAACAATTTTTGCACAGTAAGACTTTGCAAATATGATCTCTTCTACAAGTTTCTCAGATTAACTAAAAACTGTTGATGAAAACTAGGTCTTATGCACACTACTCATTCAAATATCAGACCTTCTTTGGACTGTATAAAGAGAACCCTGTGTTGCAATGACAAGGAAAACAACTTCATGCTCTATTCGTTTTTCTGTTTCAATTTGACTTCAACACCGAACTAATCAGCTTTCTAGCATGCACTAAAACTAGGTCTTCAGGCTATCTCAAATGTTCGGCTCCTTCATTACATTTTGCACAAGTAGAAGGCTTATTTATGAAGTTTGAACATCATAAAATGCACAGTTTTTCACATCACCGAACTTTCAAACTTTGACAGGGTCATACTCATTGGAAATTGCTATTTTTTCAACCTTCCACTCTCCATGGCATCGCAGAGTGTCTTAGACAGCTATATTTGTGGCAGGAATCTCATTAGAAAACTAGCTTAGTGTTTCCTTTAACCAATTTTGACAGAGCAAACCTCACCGAGAAAGCCCCAAATTATCAATAACTAAGAGCTTATTGCGCAATACCTCTTTAATGTTCAACTGCAGATGCTTAAAATCGCTACTTGAGCTGTCAGATTGTCCACCTCAAATATACAAGTGTCCTTTAGTGCCCAATTTGATTGCAGGTGGCGAAATCAAGAAGCCCTAATTTCCTATAAAACCATAAAAACCTCACCTCTGTTCTACAACGGCAATGTCCGATTTTTTAGCAGCTATTGTTGCTCCACTAAGTTTTCCATCTTTGAATATGCATGTAAGGGACAACTACCTTCACATCGAGCTCAGTTTTAGCCACTACCTGTCATGATGAACTGCGTTATGCTAATGATGACCACGATCCCTTCTATGACATGAAACCACCTGTTCTCATGATGCTCACTGAATCCACACGTAGCACAAAACCCTCAAATCGCGCGATTAGTCACTCAAAATTCGTAATCATGCAAAAATTTGGCTAAAAAATTGGAGAAACTAACAGTCGCGATATTCTTGTAGTGCTCCTTTGTTATTTTTTCCCACTTGCGCTACAAGAATAAATTTAACTCTATTTTGAAGCTATTTTACAACTTTTTTCCATTTTGTATGAAGTTTAAAAGCTGTTTGAATGATGAGTATGCTTATAATGAAATTGGTGAGTCCATTATTCAACATGATGACCTTTAAAAACCCCTCAATAACGTAAAGGATAAAAAATAAAGCAAAAAATATAAAGGCCAAGTTCAAAGTTTCACATAACAACCAAAAATTTCCTTAAAAGAAGCAAAAAAAACCAAACTAAAGCAAAATAGTAACTTGGAATAAAATGCAAATCAAACAAAATTTGAAGAAACAAATTACTGACTTAACATCTGGCTCCAGCTGCGGGATGAAGTCCTCCCTGCAAGGCTTCAAGAACCTGTAGAATAGTGCCTTTCTTCTGCTATCTTATCTACCTGTCTGTAAAACTTCCATTGGGATATGGAGTCTTTATTATGCTTCACTCACACCGATATGTACAATGAAAAGTGAAAATCCCCTTATAGACTGCAAAAATGCTTGAGGAATCACCCATTAACAAGACTGGACAACTCCTCACCTTCCAATGACTGCAGGATAAAAGTATTATTTTCCAAAACTTTTGACACCAGGAAAGGGCCAAACCAAAGATTGTCAAACTTACCATCCTTACCCTTTTGATCCTTTCTTGCATCCCACCTTAGAACCACTCACCAACTGAGAAAGTATTTTCTTTAATGTTCTTGTAAAACCTGCTTTTAATCTTGGATCTGTACAACTGTGCTTTTTCATCCACCCTTTCTCTACTCTACTGTAAATATATCATTTTAAAGATTCTCCTCTGCATATCATTTGGCTGCTCCTGAGAATTCTGGAGAAAATTCATCACTAGAATCCCCAATTGAACAGGGAAAACTGCCTCTGTACCATAAACTAACTAAAAGGGAGAAGTCCCAATTGCTTGTTTCACTGTGATCCTATCATCCCACAATGCATATTTCAGCATTGAATCCCATGATCTTTTGTTATGCTTGAGCAGCTTCTTGATGCTCTGAATAATGTTCTTATTAGAAGATTCGGCCAAACCATTACCCTGGGATAATAAGGAGTTGAGTGCTTCAGTATGATGCCATTCTTTTCGCAAAAGCCCTCCATTGCCTTGGATTTAAAAGCCTTTGCATTGTCTGTCACTAGTTTCTGAGGACAGCCAAACCTACTCAGGATATTTTCTTCAATGAACTCCATGATTACCTTGTCTGTAGCATTCCTTGTAGGAATGGCTTCCACCCATTTAGTGAAAAAATCTGTTGCAGTCAGAATCCAGTGGTACTGTCCTGAAGACGCTGGATTTATTTCTCCAATAAAATCCAGACCCCATTGTTGAAAAGGGGCATTGACTGCAATAGGTTTCAAAGGCAAAGACAACAATTTCTATTTACCAGCAAATTTCTGACAAGGGACACAAGCTCTTACCTGCTGATAAACATCTGCAAACAAGGAGGACCAATAGTATCCAGCTCTTAAAATTCTGTAGGCTGTTGTCTTCCAGTATTTGTGCCCCCCATAAGCACCCTCATGAGATTCAGAAATTACTCCTTCAATCTCCGAATCCTTGACAACTGATTCTGCAGAACCAATATTCTGAATCTCTGATTCTGCAGAACCAATATTGTAGTCCACTACATTGTCTTTTGAAGACTGAACAACAGGATTTGAAGGTGTATCATCTTTTGTAAATATTCTTTCAAGAGGCACCAAACCTTTGGGAATGAAGTTGCTCTTTAGCTCAATAATTTTATGTCCAACAATCTCATCTTTATCAAACTCATCTACCTGTCCCTCTTCTTCATCCTCATCCTGATCAATCAAGGAATTTGAAAATTCATCTGTAAGCTCAAGGAACCTTTTAATCTCAACATCATCTTCAAACACCTTCCATTGCTTCACATTATCAGGTACACATGGTTTGTACCTCACCTCTATGGGATACCTTAACTGAGTGGTCTTAGGGATTCTGAAGTGTGTGGCAGCCAAGGCCAAAGAATCTGCAGTCTCATTGTGATTCCTTGGAATATGAGTGATGTTAAATGCTACAAAATAATTTTCAAGCATATCCCATACCTCATTCTGATAGACTTTCAGCAAACCTTGCTTCACTTGATAGTTGCTCTTCACCTGCTGAACAACTAATTCGGAGTCGCCAAATGCAGCAATCTGTTGAATGCCTAAATCTTTAGCAGCTTTCAATCCCATTAGTAGAGCTTCATACTCAGCATTGTTGTTAGTGGTAACAAACTCCAACTTATACATGAGATTCATTGTTTCACCTCCAAGAGAAATGAGAAGAACTCCAGCTCCAGCACCCTCTTTGCATGATGATCCATCAAAATACAATTGCCACAATGCATCTTCTTCCTCTCTATTGTGTTTTATTGACTATTCTTTTTCCACTTGTAACTGACTAGCAGAATTATCCTCCTCACTGAAATGTAACATGCACGTACCAATATCTTTATCAATAGAGTATAGTGGGTGATTAGTGGGGTTTTTATCATCTGTCACTATGTAAGCAAACTGCAGCTCTTTGTACAGCCTTCTATTTTCTCCACCAAACACAGGAATGGTGGCATATGAAAGGTCCATTTGTAAGGTTCCTCCAACCTTCTTTTCCCAAGACCTAGATAGAAGTAAACCAAACTTTGGTGTTATGTGAGCTACCACAACATCCATTATCACACTTTTCATGGGCAACTGAGCCAGGCTAACTACCATGTCTTTTATTACACCTAGACATTTCACTACTCGGGAGTCAAAGGCATACAGATCATGGTAAGGTTTGGTAATACTCAAGCCCAGAGCTTCCATAATAGCCTTTGGCATCAAATTGTGGGATGCTCCTGAATCTAAAAGGCAATTGTGAATCATTTTCTCATGGACTGTCAGGGTGACATAGCAAGGAGGTGAAGCACCAGCCTCATGTTCAGTTTTTTCAGCTAGGGATGATCCAATGAAGATTCTAGGGTTTTCTTCTTGCAAATTGACTGTGTCTGAAACAGGCTGATTGCTTGTTGAATTCATCACTTTCAGAACTGTTTCTTTATATGAGGGATTCTTTATTAACTCAGTCAAAGGTACATGAATCTTTAATTTTCCTAATTCATTCTCCAAACTAAAATTCTGGACAGATTTGTTTACCTCTTCAACCTCTAGATTCTTCTTTGATTTTTCTGCAACTATCCTTTTTTCTGGCACAGGATCAGCTATTTGTTTAGCAGGGACAATTGCAGCAGGAACAGCTTCTTTCTTCTTCGGGGCTTGTACCACCTGCTTTGGGCCTGATCTGAGATTTATAGTCTTCTTGAGTTCATTCTGATGGACAGCATTAGTTACAACAGTCTTTTCCAAATCCAAGTCATCCTCAGCTTCAAACATGTCAGGATCATAATATTCTGCATTCATAAATTCTTCCTCAGTGACAAAACCTCCAGACAATCCCTCTCCAAAATGATTCATGTCTTGGTCAGTCTCTTCAAAGAGCAGCTCTTCATCAACTTCTTCCTCATCTGCCACATTGTTCTGAAGAGGTGGTGGCACTCTTTGATCCTCATTTTCTCTCCTTTCACGCTGGATATCATTGTTCCTTCGTTCTCTAGGCATAAAATGGGGAGCAAATTGCCTTCTGAACTGATTCTAATTATTAGGATTTTGTTCACCTTCTGGAGCAAGCTTGTTAGAATTATTTTCAAGCTCCAATTTGTTCAACTTTGCAGTCAAAATTTTTACTAGCTTAGGCATTTCATCAATCTTCCCCTCAGCAAAATGAGGAGCAGCACTTCCTGAAGCCGCCTCCTTCTTTCCTTTTCTGTCATACAGCTGCTGAGTTGTTTCCTTCTTTAGTCTATTAGAAGCTAGTATGTTGAATTCTACCTCCAAAGCAGCATCCTGCATATTCAGCAAAGAGATAGGCCTCCTCTCTCTTAATAAAAAAGAGAATTTGTGATCAAAATCA
Source organism: Pseudotsuga menziesii (assembly GCA_001517045.1). Lineage (NCBI taxonomy): Eukaryota > Viridiplantae > Streptophyta > Pinopsida > Pinales > Pinaceae > Pseudotsuga > Pseudotsuga menziesii. The sequence continues at coordinate 538,270 of LPNX010998543.1, read as the reverse complement.
TTTGCATACATCAGTTTAGCTGATGTTTCTGTAGGCTTTATCTCAGCAAGAATTCTGCTATACATCTTGTTGAACCTTTTTGAAAAATCTGCAACTGTTTCATCTTTCTTTCTCCTAAGAGCTCCAAATTTTGTTATGTAATAGGTGTGGTCTTTTGTATCACCCCATTGTCTCATAAAGAGATCACGAAGTTCTTCAATAATAGTGATAGAGTTATCAAGTAACTATCTAAACCACTTCCTCACATCTCCATCAAGACTCTGAACGAACACTCTCATCCAAACATATTTATGCTCAATGTTCCGATTGTCAGCATAACTGAGGAAAGCTTCCCAATGTTCCTCAGCAGTGGTTTCCCCCTATCCATTGAACCTTGGAAAATATTTCTGATAATCACCCCCAGGTAATGCATTTAAAGGCTGAGGTAAGACCAATGGTGCATATCTGGCTGCAACCATCCGGTCCATCATGTCTATGGGAGGGTTTTGGGCTACCATTTTTGGACTGACTGGTTTTGAAGATGAAAAAGCTTGGCTAGAAACTGACTGAAAATATCCTTTACCTATTTCAACTGAAAAAGAGGTATTTTACCTGGAGAGGCAGCTTTGGCTTTTATGAAGGATGAAGGATTGGTAAAGATTTGGAAACTACTGTCAAGAATAGTTGGTTTTAACCAAGGTGAGTTTTCTTCTTCCTTTCCTAACAATATATCACCCAACTAATCAGGGTCACATAGGGCTGGTAAAGATTGAGACCTCCTAACTTTTCTTGTTGTTTTCAATATTTGTTCAGGGTCTGAAACCCCTTAATGTAATGGTGAAGTAGATTTGTTCCTGGTTCCCACTCCTCTAGTAGCCACTCTGTGTCAAAATTTGGTGAAAAATAGCCTTATAAAATGCTGGTTTAAGTCCACCTCTTAAAACCAGTAAATCTAATAAGTATCCCAGGGAAAATATGTCTTCAACTTCATTCCCCAACAACGGTGCCAAAGATGTTTGTGCCAGAAATTGTTTCCAAGGCTAAAAGAAACAAGCCAACACAATCTCAAACAAAACTTGATAAAAAGAACTAGGTTTAGGGTTTCTGGTATGTTTTATTGGTTGTAAACTTTGGGGACAAATAGGGAATACACTCATGAGCAAAATAATAACTAAATCATAAGCAAAAGAAGACAAAGATGCATAATATATTCAACAAGATCCAACAGAACACAGTATTGAATTTCATTCATAAAACATAAGCATCACTAGCATATAAACATAAACCAATAATGAATATATCAATTAAGCAACTAAACAAGCTGAACAATGAAGCCAACACAGAAACTGAAGGGTAAAAAATGTCATATATCTCATAATTTTATCATCAAATGCATACAAGAGTTTTGATACTTAGCTCATGAATAAGTCTAAAAAACTCCTGAAGCTCTCCCAAAATCGAACCCCCCTAATGACTTTCCAATCTCTCTAAATACTGCTTTTACAAAATCAGTTAGGGATCAAAACCCTAACTGCCCTCAACCAATTCGATGGGATAAAGTCAAGTTTACAATATTACAAAATATGATATTTTTCAAAAATAGTAAACAACTAACTAAAAATGTTTATAAAAAAAAATATAACAAATAATTGATTCAATAACTAACTCATAGGTCCTTTCCCGCCTTAGCTAGCAAAGCTACGCCATCCAATGCTTGAGCTTTCTTCTTAGCTCGCCTCTATTCATCTTCCATGCTTGCTAGTCTTCTGGTGAGCTCTTCATTTTGCTTCTGTATGTTCTCCACAGTCACCTTCAATTCTGCACAATGTAGATCAGTGGTTCTTTTTCTCTTTAAGGCCTCCTTAGATATGGCTGTCAATTCCTGAAAATGTTCATTAACATCCTGTAGATCTTCTCTAAGCCTTCTGTTTGCCATCATCAACCCATCATTGACCTCTTGCATGTAATTAATCTGCTGTTTGTACTGCTTAATAGTTTTCTGCAAGTTTTCCTTATCTGAATCAAATGACCTCCCCGTCATGATCTCTTGTTCATAACTGGGCATCCAAGGTATGTCAAACTTCTTAAAAATGTCTGCATATTCACTTAACAGGTCTGTGGAAATTTCCTCTTCAAGTATAACTTCATCTTTCAATGACTGACCTTCAACATAAGGAACCTCAACTTGTTTTGCTTGTTGTTGCTCTAAAATTTCATTCTTTATTTCAAAAAACATGGTAGACAGTTTAGGCTCAGGCTGGCCTAACTCCTTTACTGACTGTGATGATCTTTTTACGTTTGCAGGATGAAAAGAGGAAGCTTTGGCAACTGTTTTTCCCTTGCTTTTAATGCTCATTGTTTCCATTTTTGGTTCTTCACCTGAGGAAATATCATCTAAGACAGTCACTTCCTTGATATTCAATTTAGGGTTAAGCAACTTCTTCAAATTTAACCTTAATTTATTCTTAGGCCTAGTTTTAGGCCTTCATCCTGGTGCTAATTCTCCTAACATTTTCATAGTTCTTCCCTGATGTTTGACAGAAGCAAATTCCATCACTTCAAGTCTATTTTTCTTTCTGCTAGGCTTGACTGCTTTATTCTCCAAAGAGGAAAATTCTCTGCATGCTTCAGCTTTAACTTCAGTTTTAGTAATAAGTTGATCCTCTTCTAGCAAATACCCCTCATCCTCTGACAGGATGGTGATGGGACTCCTCTACTAGGTCTAAAACTCCTCTTCATGTACATCAACCTCTTCTGTAACAGCAGCTTTAACTTCATTGGAGTCCTCTGCAGGTGCCAGGTGCTGCACAGGCTGCTTTTTGTCTTCTATAAATAGTGAGTATTGACCTTTAGTATCAGCTGTAAACACTTTAGGTTCACTGTCATATTTCATAGCCTCTGATGCTTCCTCTAGCTTAACTTATGTCTTGTCCTTAGATTTCACCTTCTGACCTAATTTCCTTATCAGTACATTTCCTTTTTCTGCTTGCTTCTTGGTTTGCTGATCCTCTTGGTTAACCTGAAAGCCATACCAGAAGAGAAAGAAATCCCAAGTTTTCCCTTCCTTCTGCAAGGCAGCACTAATGATCAATTTGATTAGTCCATGGTGGAAGATAGATTGTGATGTATGGTCTTCATTCCCCTTAATCCTACTAGACATCTTCTGCATGCTTTTGTATAGGAAGAAGGGAAGACCCATCTTGGACACACCCACCATATGCTATAGAAACTTGAAGTGGTACTTGAAAACATATGCATATATTCCCTCACATGTTATATAGCTCTGCAAAATTCTGATGGATTCTACCCACTCACTTCTGAAGTTTTAGATCAATATGCCCTTGCTCCAATCTGGGGTAACATTAGGTAACAAATACCTCTGAGCATCAAAGCTGAAGGGAAGCTTCTTAAACCATATTTCCCCTTCATTCTTTACTCTTGTAGCCTCTGACACACCCACCATATGCTATAAAAATCTGAAGTGGTACTTGAAAACATATGCATATTTTCCCTCACATGTTATATAGCTCTACAAAATTCTGATGGATTCTACCCACTCACTTCTGAAGTTTTAGATCAATATGCCCTTGCTCCAATCTGGGGTAACATTAGGTAACAAATACCTCTAAGCATCAAAGATGAAGGGAAGCTTCTTAAACCACATTTCCCCTTCATTCTTTACTCATGTAGCCTCTGCAACTAGATCCACTGTCAATTTGAACTTTAAAGTGTCAAAGACCACCATGTCATGCTTTAAGCATTGTGCAAATTTACAGGAAACTTCAGTATTATAACCCTCTATTCTCTTGAAGAAGTCCAGCCAGCCAGCCTGTTGGAAAAGTTCAACACACCCTGGGAGTTTCTCAATCCAACTTATATCAGTAGTTTCAGCCCTATTTACCTTGCCACTCTTACCCATTTGTCTTCAATAGCTAGAAATTGTATGACTTTAGGGTTCAATTGATGACCTAACAGATGTTGTTTCTTCTCCAAACCTCTTAGGTTCAAATAACTTGCCTTCCTCAATTCTTCCTGAATGATTCTTTTAGTTTACTAATACATGTTAGGTTTTATCACAGGTATAAGTGGTCTAGGTCATTCAGAGTACTCCAGCCTCTTCACTACAACTGATTATGAAACCTAGTTATCAATCAATTTGTTTGTTCAAATGAATGACCATCTCTAGCATGCATAATAAACTTGTGTGATGATACCAAAATTAACCCTCAAACCCTTTTGGTATCGCCTTATAAACAATTTCTGCATAGTAAGACTTTGCAAATATGATCTCTGCTACAAGTTTCTTAGATTAACTGAAAAATGTTGATGAAAACTAGGTCTTATGCACACTGCTCATTCAAATATCAGACCTTCTTTGGACTGTATAAAGAGAACCATGTGTTTCAATGACAAGGAAAACAACTTCATGCTCTGTTCATTTTTCTGTTTCAATTTGACTTCAACACCGAACTAATCAACTTTCTAGCATGCACTAAAACTAGGTCTTCAGGCTATCTCAAATGTTCAGCTCCTTCATTACATTTTGCACAAGTAGAAGGCTTATTTATGAAGTTTGAACATCATAAAATGCACATTTTTTCACATCACCGAACTTTCAAACTTTGACAGGGTCATACTCATTGGAAATTGCTATTTTTTCAACCTTCCACTCTCCATGGCGTCTCAGAGTGTCTTAGACAGCTATATTTGTGGCAGGAATCTCATTAGAAAACATAGCTTAGTGTTTCCTTTAACCAATTTTGATAGAGCAAACCTCACCGAGAAAGCCCCAAATTATCAATAACTAAGGGCTTATTGCGGAATACCTCTTTAATGTTCAACTGTAGATGCTTAAAATCGCTACTTGAGCTGTCAGATTGTCCACCTCAAATATACAAGTGTCCTTCAGTGCCCAATTTGATTGCAGGTGGTGAAATCAGGAAGCCCTAATTTCTTGTAAAACCATAAAAACCTCAACTCTGTTCTACAACGGCAATGTCCGGTTTTTTAGCAGCTATTGTTGCTCCAGTAAGTTTTCTGTCTTTGAATATGCAAGGGACAACTACCTTCACATCGAGCTCATTTTCAGCCACTACCTGTCATGATGGACTGTATTCTACTAATGATGACCATGATCCCTTCTATGACATGAAACCACCTGTTCTCATGATGCTCACTGAATCCACACGTAGCATAAAACCCTCAAATCGTGCGATTAGTCACTCAAAATTCGTAATCATGCAAAAATTTGGCTAAAAAATCAGAGAAACTAATAGTCACGATATTCTTGTAGCGCTCCTTTGTTATTTTTTCACACTTGCGCTACAAGAATAAATTTAACTCTATTTTGGCGCTATTTTACAACTTTTTTCCATTTTGTATGAAGTTTAAAAGCTGTTTGAATGATGAGTATGCTTATAATGAAATTTGTGAGTCCATTATTCGACATGATGACCTTTAGAAACCCCTCAATAATGTAAAGGATAAAAAATAAAGCAAAAAATATAAAGGCCAAGTTCAAAGTTTCACATAACAACCAAAAATTCCCTTAAAAGAAGCAAAAGAAACCAAACTAAAGAAAAAGAGTAACTTGGAATAAAATGCAAATCAAACAAAATTTGAAGAAACAAATTACTAACTTAACAGGATCCTTAAGAGAGCCGCTCAGCTACTGAAAAATATGCGAGACCTATGAACTAAGAACACAGAAGACTCCAGTATTAGTCAAGCTATGCTCAACGTGGCACAAGAGCATGTCGAGGCTATGCAAAACGAAGTCGCAGGACTTCGAGACAAGTTTCAACGGACTTCGCAGGAAGCCAAGGAAAAGCTGTAGCAGGAGAAGCCCACGTGTAGTGGCTCGGGGATGAGCCACAAGTAAGTGTTAGGGGACTGTTGGAGCAGGGTCCCGTAGCTACAGGAGAAGCTACCATTTTGGTGGATAGACAGTTTTGGTGAAGATGAAGAGATAAGGTAAAGCTATGACGCCGTAGCATGTTTCTAGCTACAGAGCAGAGCCGAAAACCATGACTGTTGGGACAGATAAGTCAAGGAAGACGACAGTACCTGAGCAGCCGAGAAGAGAGAGATCACCCACTACATTGAAGGTAGCAGCGAAGACAGGAGGGCTCAGCTACCCTCATAAAGGAAAAGGAGTGATGAGGCCTAGGTATTGTAGACAAAGGACAGAAAAAAGGGAAGCAGCGCCGGTACCCATGGTCAGTGCTGGGAAGCATGGAAGACTGCAGAAAGCTGTGGTGAAGGGAAGTGGCACCGGTACCCATGGTTAGAGTCGGGAAACATGGAAGACTACAGAGAGCAGTGGTGTGATGGAAAGTGGCTACTCCAAGTATAGATATGCTGACTGTCACTAGTTAGGGTTTTTGGGTTACTGCTGGGATAGGCCCACAGTGTTGTAATGGCAAGACCTTCGGGCCACCTATAAAGGGATGTATTTTGTATTGTAAAAGGTTAGAAAATAGGAGGTTGGTCAGATATATAGTTGTATTATAGAAGCCGAGCTCTGGTTCTGTTATTAGCTGTAGCTATCTTACTAAAACCAGTAGCTGGCTCATCGAGCCTGTATGTAACAATCTGCAGGGATTGATAGAGAGGGAAGAAGATATTGTAGAGAAGCAATATAGAGATAGAAAAGAGATATAAGAGAGAAGGGCTCCAGGCTGTGTGTGGAGTTACCTAGAAGATCTCGAGCTGCATATGTGGTGCAGCAGAACTATGTTTACTTCCCCTGAGTTATAATATAGAAACACAGTTTTGTGGACGTAGCTTCCATCCTGGAAGTGAACCACGTAAAACCTCAGTGTTATGTGATTGATTCATGTGATTGCACTTATTTGTTGTATCTGTCATTAATTTACATGAACTTTGCTTACAGTGAATGTATGTATGTGTTATTCAGTTCGCGGCAGTATAGGAGGATAAATATAAGTTGAAGTATTTAAGTATTCTGCATCATAGTTTGTCTATGTTCCACCCAAGATAATTAAGAGTCGCAGTGTTAATTAGCCTTGTATGTTGAAGTCTTGCGAGTCAGACACAAGTAACTCTAAGTACGCTGAGCCGCAGTGGTAGGATATCGCAGGGAAGCGATATCGCACCATCATAGGAGCTGTGGTGTGCTGCGGTTAAGGATCTAGCGTAGGAGAGAGTTACGTGTTGCCCAGGACGAAGCGGTGCGATAAGGGATATAGCCTTCGCGAGGAAGAGGAAGCTGTGCGTCATGGAGAGAGAGATCTCGCAGGCTAAGAAGAGCCATGAGACACGCACAGGATGCAACAAAACCTGGTCGAAGACACTTGGGTCTTTGGCCAACCCATTAGAATCACTTTGGGTGAAACTTTAGGATGCTCTGCGGTCTGTCGCCGAAAGGGCCAATGAGCTAGGGGTGTTGTTGGTACATTACAGTAAACCCGGGTTTGCCCATAGTAACCAACATTATGCTTTTACTCTTGAGTTTACTCCAATTTTTGTCCCAACTATTGTTCTGGTTACTTCTCTAGACTCTACTCTTGATACTTCCCTCGATCTTACGCTTGATATTGCGTCCACCCTTACTTACTTTATTCTCTTGTAAGCATATCCCTCTGCAATACCCTTCTCATGCTCCCTGTCTACAAATTTACTTTCCAAAAGTAATTTGTCTCTCAGTTTTCTAACTGGAACAACATAGTCCCTCACACTGCTCTGCATATTAGTTAACATAACATAATTTATCCAACTAATATTTTCTTTTGTCTCAGTCAAAACTTGATGCATTTCCATCTCATTGACTGCAATCCTTTTCAACAAACTATTCAGTCATTTATTGATTACTTGATTCTCTTTAAGCACTTCTTCACTATGTTGCATTTCTATGTCAGCAAAACTCTCCTCTGTCTCTATCTTGACAATCTTCAGTAATTGTCCTTCAACTCCTTGACCGCTTCTATCAGTCAATTCAGTCTTGCTCAGTAACAAGGCTTCTTTTTCTTCCACCTAAGACACAGTAGGCTCATCTTCATCCTTATGATCTTCTTCTTCCTTGTCACTGAATAAAATTCTTTGTGACACTATGTCATCCATATATGTCATAATAGAGTTCTAATTTCTCACTTATGTGATAGTCCTAAAGGTCTGTCTATTACCCTTACTTTGGCTCTCTGAGCAAACCAAATCTTCTTTGTCCACAGCAGGAACAAATTCTCTCTCATAAGACATGACTGTCTCTTCCCCAATAAGATTATTATCTTCATTAATTAAGGACTCTATAGACTCCTTCTACTACAATAACTCATCTCTCCCTTTGTCATTGCTTGAGAACACTCCTAGCTGGCCATCTAGACTAACTAGATCTTCCACACTTTCATCTTTTCCTATGCACTCCTCAAGGTACTTCATCTCTTCATCAAAACTATTAAAATATAGCTTATTTACCTAAGGTTTCCATTCACAATTAAACTTATATTTCTCTAACAGATTATCCAGCAATAATATCTCCATGTTAGCTTCTCCAAGCACAATATCTTCATGCTTGGCATCTTCCTCATCATTATTCCTTTCCTGGAAACCTTTAGTTTTCTTTAGTTCTTGGACTGATCCCTCTTTAGTTTGAGACATAGCTGTCTCACTTTCATCTTCACTTCTATCTCCTGCTTTGTCACAAGCCCAATCTCTCTATGACACTGCTTCTCCATCTTCTATTAGAGTAAAATTCTGATCCTTCATCACTGTGACAGTTCTAGATGTTTGTCCAACCATATTTTCTTGACCATGTAGACAAGTCAACTCCTCTTTATCCCCGTTAATATTAGGTTTCATCATAGGAAGCATAACTGCTTCATCTTCATTAGTGTTACCTTCATCCCTTGACAAGGAATTTTCAATTTCCTTCTGTTGTAACACTTCATTTTTGTCTCTTCCTGCAAGACACTCTTCCTCACATCTTGCTAGCCAACCTCCAACTTCACTCAAGAAAACCTCATAAGATGGATTGTCTTCTTCAATGCCTACAAACACATTCACTTTGACAGCAGTAAAGTCACAAGACTCGATGGTCTCATTTGATGACTCAATCATCAAATATTCCCAATGTTCCAATTCTTCCACATGACTCAGAAAACCTTCATTGTCCTTCCTCTCAGCTTCTTCAAGTATAACAGATAAAAATTTACATCCTTCTTTGTTTCCTTCAGCTCTTGGTCATCATCATGTGCCAAGTATTCTTTTTTCTCAGCTTTCACAATAAGATGGAAGTCATTACTTTCACTCAGCTATGTATGTGCATGTAGATGAGACTCAACTGTCTCATCTTCTTCCAGAAGAGAATTCAGAGTCTATCCTCTTCCTTCATCTTCTATGACAATATTATCAGGTTGTCCTTCTTCATTATTTGTACTTATAGACACACACAAAATATTAGTTTCCAAACATTGAGACCTCTTGGTCTCTCTTGAAGCTTCAGTCTTCAAGACTTTCTTTGGACACTTTCTCGCCTTGAGTATCTCTTATTCACACTGAGAATTCATCAATTTCTCTTCTCTCCTTTGTAGCTTATGCCACTTCACCTTTCTCTTCAGAATAAAACCACATATCCGGACTTCCTTTCTCTTTTGTAACAACTCCATCATTTATTCTAGATGGACTTTTATCTCAGCCTTCTCTCTCTCATACCCTTCATCACTCAACTTCCTCCATATGCCATTTTCCTTGGCATTTTCTTTCTTCTCTTTGTGGCTGCCTCTTGAACCTATGATATGACTCTCAATAGTCATCTTCTTGATTTTATTTCACTCTCTATGAGTTCCACTAGCCTCTGCAGTAATAGTTATCCCTGCTACACCTCACCTCACCAAACCTCCTCTGTGCTTGGTATTTTGGCAAGTACTAGTCCTCTTTCTAGAACCCTTCTGAGCAAATATCTATGCTTATTCTAGGATTTATCTCATAACTCATCTACATGAGAATGTAACTATCCTCTTGTACTTAAACCCTTAGTCAAAATACTAGGTCCTTGGACACACTTCACTTTCTTTTCATAAACCCTCACTAGTTTCCTTCATCACTGCCCTTAATGACTATGATGTTCTTTGCTAACATGCTTCACTTCTACTGCTACCCCTTTGCATGCATATAACACTCCTCCCAAAGTAGATATCTATTCCTATATCTTATTTTTCAGGCTACAAGCCTCTTCTTATTTGGCATGCAAAACTCTTCCACTCACAAGTTCACTTACAGACTTCTTGGTTGTCTTCTATAATCACATAATATTTTCTTGTACCCCGTGTTCTTTCTTTTCTTTCTCAAATTAAACTTACCCTCTTACCTCACGTGTCACTGTGCTTCTCCTTGTTACCTTGATAACTTTAGACTTAACTTCTTTTATCTCAGCACTGTCAGATTTCCTGAGATCTTCCTTCTGTCTCAACTTTCTTAGAAATTCTACCCACAATCACAACTATGGAATTTCTTCAACAACTTCTACCCAGTCAGATCTAGAAGTTTCTCTTATGTTATGGAGAGAAATTCCTATGGCTTGGGGTACCACAACAGACAACTTGACTCCAAAAATCAATATGTTCCAATATGCAAGAGAAATCAAATATCTAACACTAAAGGATTAAAACTCGTACCTTATTCCGGACGGTTGAAGTATATCCCCGTTGAGCTTTCCAACTCCAACTTGAATTGATAAATTACTTCCTCAACAATCAGTAAACAAGACAAGCATGCTATATATATTGATTTTAGATCTACTCTATCATATATAATCAACAACATATAAGCATTTGAAATCATCCATGGATAAAATATTCATTCAAACATACATTATTGGATAGGAAAAGATATTTCTATTAATATAAAATCAGAGATTACAATGAATACAACCTCTGTTGGCACGTCTACGAATCGGAGAAACTGAATCCCCCACTTGGGCCTCCACCACCTCGATCCTCCATCTCTCGATAGAAAGCTCACAAGCAAAAGGTAAGCTTGGGAAGAACACCAAAGTGCTCCAAGGGACAAAGGGATGCAGACTCAAGCATAAGTTTTGGCAACAATGGACTATAGTTTCTTTGCTCTCAATTCTCACCTCCTTTTCAATGTATCCAAAGGGTTCCTTATATAGCTCTTCAATAAGGCAATGAAGGGTCAAATCTGAGTGATCTCAAGGCATATGGAAGGCCAGGAGAAAAGTGAGTCAGATCCATGTCAAGGAAAACTCCAAAAGAATTTGGCCTTTTGCACACATCCCGATGTACGCGGTTTTAGGGGTCAAACCCGCGTATATACGCGAGAAAGGGTTTAAATGTCACATATAGCAATTTAAGAATGTTTTTAGGGATGATATTGGAAACATCAAAGGTATAAAAAAGGTCCATGGGGTCCAAAGAGTCTGCAGAGGGACAGGGGAAGGCCATATAAGTGTGATTCACCAAGTGTGGTAAAATCAGCTATAACAAATGCCCCCTAATGTGTGAGGTCAAAGGGGTCATACGACGGCCGAAATACATTATAATTCCATCCCAGAAGTGGAGCGATGAAGAACCCATTGGAAGACCAGCCACCCAATCAGCATAGTACCATGATACAACTCTGCATATAACTGCAAATACATATAGCAGTCCCGGATACCTGAGAGCACAATGGCCATGAATAGGTATGATACAAAATATGACATAAGTGGTCATCACCACATACAATATACATAGATCATAATCTTCATGATGAAGATATACAAAGGATCTAGATCTCCATAATGGTTGAAGATATACAATGGATCAAGATCTCCATAACGGCTAGAAATGTCTGACATATACTGGAATCAAGTCATGAGAGCTGAAATCTCGTGAACACTGGCACGATCAATGAGGTAGAATATAAGAGATGCCACCAATCTGGAAGGTAATCTACACAAACCACTATGAGTACATGTCCTACTATGTGAATAGAGGTGTCGAGGTCGAACATAGTATTCCATTGTCTGATTACCGGTCATTGATGTATACCGTTAACGGACATGAGATCACCCACCAATAATGATAATGGGAATCAAGGTACTAGAGTGCAAACTAAAAAGTGTGAATAAATGTGTCGAGGTCGAACACTTGAGAGAATCCATCGATAAGGGGACATTGATGTATTCCCAAAGAACTGTCGATGGCGAGAGAACCTACCACTGATGACTGCAAGTCTCAAGGCACTCAAAAATGACTCTAGATTCCAATCCCAGAATAAATGATCTAAAGTCGATGGGATGAAATCCGCTGGAAGGAGGGCATTAAGGCATTCCCCATCATACAACATGAGGTACTCAGTAAAGCTGTATAATGTGGAAGGACTCGATCATAAGGTGCACGAACCAGCAACTATACTAGGAATGGCCGACATGCAAAGTCAAGATAACTGAGGAATGGTCGACTTAGCTTTCAACTTCCTTTGAACAAGAGCATAAAAGTGAATGGTGACTGAATGTAGGCAGCATAGACTTGATATACAAAACTGGGACATCTCTGTGACATAGGAGGCATCGACAAAGGCTCCATAGGGATTGGAAGCTTAACCAGTTGGTGGCGATAAACTCAGATAAACGAGTACAGCTCCTAAAGTCAAACTATAAACCCAACCAACGGATGTGATATACTGTGCTGTTTGAAGGTGACATGAATCAACAGCTACCAAAGATAACATCTTGTCTTGTCTGGCTTTTTGGTTTTTAAATTTTTTTTTTTTGGACTTTTTCAAATATTTAAAATCTTGAAAAAGAATAAAACTGCTTTATAGTTACAGACTAGGAGGAGACGAGCGTCATATCAGCAAACAAACTAGTTCCAAGTAGTGGAACATACCTATGCTCAATGCAAGGATACATGTGTAGGATAGCGACACTCGAGGGGAAGTCCCCTCCTGGTAAAATAGGGAATCAAGCTACAAAGGATATAAAAGATGGCTCTACATGGCTAGACATGAGACAAGCTCGAGCTATATGGCTGAAACTCAAAGTCAGGGAAGACGGCGTAAGGCTCAAGAAGGCAGGCAAAGCTCATGATAATGCAATTACAACTTGACATAAGGGAGTCCTAAGGGGAATAGGCCAACAAAAGATCAAGAGGAGTATGAAGCTCTTGTGAAATGTCATGGCAATACTATATAACTGACTCCCACACCCTAAGAGACAAAATGTCGGCATGGGCACCAAATGAAAATAAGGCGCTAACTAGGGTACCCATGTAAGGTCAAGCTCTACCATTCACATCATGCCACTTCTAAAATAGCAATAAGGTTCCATGACATAATATAATGGGTTCGTACCAAAGGCTATAATGAAACAGTCATAAGGTCATGCAAAATGAAAACAGGGGTGAACCTAACCTATATGCTAGTTTAAACATCATACCTGTAATGGGCACGAACAGGTCAAAGTAATGGTCGAAACAACGCTCAAAATGGTCTCCTACATCATAAATTAGTCCAAAAATGATCCAAAAGGATTAGAAGCGGTCCAAACTATAGAAAAGCAGGTAAAAATTTTCAAAATTTTGAAAATGTTCTATAAATAGTAAAAAATTCAAAACATTATATAACATTTGAAATTTTTACCTAATTGAGCTCAAAACTTCAACATCGAATTCCAGGAGATCTAGCCAGTAGAATCTACTCCCGTTTTTTCCAGGTACTTACCCATGCCCTGCTCTTTAATTTTCATGCAAATTTTATCAATTTCCATGGTGCATTTAGGATTCTAGGCCAATATAAGATGTGCACCTTGGCCCATGCGGAAATCAAGGTTTTCCACGTATAGGGCTGGATATACGTGGAAAAAGACCTCAAAGTCACGTACATACGTGGTTGTTTAGCAAACAATAGTGTATGCAGTCGCGTTCAATGTTGTTTAAGTGTTCTAATGGATCAAACTTAAATTTTATGTGCAGGATGGTCCTAGAATGGAGAGAACGTGAGCACGGTGATGTAGAAGGGGCAGTAAGGGTAGACCTAATGGCTCAACAAGCTTTGTGGACATGCGGGCTCTATATGTTTTGGTGTCTTGGTGGCTTAAGGGCAAAACCAAGACTACTATAGATGCTAGTAGAATATTGGGATCGAGACTCAGAGTCATTCCAGATAGACAGGATGTCCCTCACCATAGAAGTGGAGGACATATACTTTATTACTGGACTTTCCCAACGAGGGGAAGTGGTGAACCTATGCTCTCACGGGCTCGGAGGTGGCGTGACTATAGATGAGTACATAGCAGTGTACTATTATCAAGACATGAAGAAGGTGATGAGTCAGATCCCAACTAACTCCATACAGGTGCTAGGCCTAAAGGCCATTCTACTGACACTAGGCAGGATAGCGGGGCTAGCCTCACTCCACCAGGCCTTGCGGCCATTGATGTTCTATGCCATGGAGTGCATGAGGCCCATAGTTTATGACTGGAGTACGACATTGTTGAGCAACATGAAACAACAACTCAGTGTCTGCAAGATGGGTAGGGTACGAAACTTCAGTTTCAGCAGCATACTGAGCACGTTCTTCTTCGAGTGTGTTTCAGTATTGAGCCCTAGAGTTGACGTTCCTCTACACGGGGTTCGAGATCTGACCCAACGGTGTTGGGTATATGCGATGCAAAAACTACGTGGAGGTAGGGTGTCCAACCCCTATCCAGCTGATTTCTTTCCATGGTAGCGATGACAGATAGTTTCCATTGATGATTACCCCTATGTGGGGATATATTTTCAGGGAGACCCCGACATGTCGCTACCACTAGGATCGGCATACAATGACATTGGTAATGAATCCCAACCCTCTTTTTCAAAAATTTTGAATTATTTAATTTTTTGTGTTTTCTGATTATATGGAATCAAAAGACATATTTTTGGGTGACAATACATAATGACATCTACCGTATGCATGCAGATGTAGGACCATGGTGGCCTGAAGGCTTCCCTCGTCATAAACGGAGGGGAAGAGGAGACGACATCACGGGTGTGGATGCAGAGCGAACGCTCCAAAGCATTCATACCAAATTCATAAGACTGACGCACAGGGTACTTATGGCGCAAGTCAAGGACTTGCCTGAGGCCATGCAGCACTAGGTGGTGGGTGTACCACAAGCATGGGTGTAGCTATTTCGATAGCTAGCTAGAGCCGTGGTGACATTCTATGATCACAACCCCCCTCCTCCTCCACAGGCTTAGATACCTGGGAGTGATACATTTTGTACTACCGTGTATTTATAGTTTGGTGGCTCGAGAGCCCCATTGTTGTATTACGACACTATGTATTACCACATTTTGGATGTTTATAAAAAACTTTTATGATGATCGATTTATTTATTTACATGTGTAAAAATATATGTTCGTGATGAGCTTATTGTCTATGAAACAAATGCCAATCTAACACATAGTTAGCATATGAGTCAGCAACTTGATCATTAATTCTTAGAACACGTATGTATGTTATATTGTCAAATTGTCGTTTTAACAATCTCACACGTAAGAATTTTCTTAATAATGTCGGATCCCTGACATGGTACAAACCATTAAAATATGACACTACTAACTCAAAATCAAGACGTACCTCAATAGAGAGAACCCCATGTGAAATGGCATCCCGTAGAAGCTCGATAATGACACTATATTCAGCAACATTGTTCGAAGAGGGCTGTAAATATACACCTCCTGAAGACAATACCTGACCCATAGGAGTATAAATCACCCAAGCAGCAAAGGCTAAGTGTTGAGTGTGATGGCTCGCACCATCTACGAATCCTATGAAGGTAGAAGATTCCATTGACATCTGCCAAAAGAAATGGAAACTAATCACAAACCTGATCACCATAAGAAAAGAACTACCTATGCAAAACTATACAATAATATACAATAGTCAGCCTTGGCTGAAAATCATGCATAGTACTTTTTAAGATAGAGCCCATTTCTAGGCTCCGCCAAGGTCGTTCCCTCATAATCCACTAACTCATAAGCGCCCTTCTCTAACACATGTTTAATGATGTAAGGACCACTCCACATGGGGTTAAAATTTCTTGCCCCCAAGGTTTCTTTCGGTTGATCCCACAAAAGGACCAAATCTCCCTCACTAAACCTTCTTGGATGAACAGACTTATCGTACTGGACCTTAACACTACACTTATTCACTTCTAGAGCCACCAAGGCATCTTGGTGCTACTCATCAAGTTGCTCTAAGTGGACCAAATGCTCCTCCAATGGGGAAGTGTCTGGTAAGAGCTCTATGGATAGCTTCAAAGAAGGAATCTTGCAGTGAACTGGTAATACCAACTTCACTCCATGTACAAGCTGATATGGATAAAAAACCGTGGTAGTCTTAACAGCGGTTCTATAATCCCACAAAGTAGGATATAACATGATGTGCCAATTAGTCTTGCTTTGTGTGATGGTTCATTGGAGAATGGATTTGAGTGATTTGTTCACTACTTCAACCTGTCCATTCGCTTGAGGGTAGTAAGAGGAGGAATGCTCTTGCTTGTACCCTAACTTTGAGGCCAACTCTTCCATCATACGATTCTAAAAGTGCTTTCCATGGTCAGTGACAAGCTCCTTCGGAATACCAAACCAAGTAATAATTTGGTTGAATACAAAGTGTGTGGTTGTCTCACCATCAGATTTAACTATAGGCATAGCCTCAGCCCATTTCGTGAAGTAGTCAATAACCACTATGATATGATGATGCCCCCTAGCTGAATCTGGGTTGCAATCCATGAAATCAAGCCCCCACTTAGTGAAGGGACCAGTGATGATGATGGGATGTAATGGGGCAGGTCGCGAGCACATATTCCGTGCAAACACCTAGCAAGGGTGGCACTTCTTGACCACATCTACACAATCTTTAAGGATCGATGGCCAGAAATAACCCGCTCTTAATATTTTTTGGGTTGTAGAAAGCCCAGATAAATGACCACCACATGCCCCTCCATGGAAATCATTCAACACAAGCTTAGCCTCCTCATGAGTTAGACAATGACGTAAAATGGAATATACCCCATGGTGGTACAAGGTGTTATCCACTATGAGGTAATTCTTGGATATGTGATGTAATCGTTATCGTTCATCCCATGAGAGGTGAGTAGAGACCTTCAATGTTTGTAAATATATGATGATGTCCCCATACCATGGATCCAAATTTGAGATTAAGAAGATGTGCTCATCGACAAACGTATCTTCACAAACCATCTCCTCCTCCTCACTTGGGAAATCTGATATAAGCTCTGCAAAAATTAATGATTTCTTCGATTTTGCCGAAACAAACTCGAGATCCAATTCTTGCAAGATGAAAATCCATTTATTATATTTTTCCCCAATCATCCTTCGAGTGAGGTGGAATTGAAACAAATTGACATGGGATACAACCAAGGTTTGGCGAAGGAGAATATAGTGTCTCAACTATTGAACCGCATGTATGGTAGCTAAGGAAAGCTTCTCAACATGGGAATAATGGACCTCCATGTCAATAAGGTTCTGACTTAGGTAGTATATGACATGCTCTTGGAGCTCCTCATCCTCTTGAACCAAAACCATACCAATCATCTCCATGGATGTGGCCACATAAAGTAGAAATTCACAGCTATAGTCGGGTGGACTAATCACCGGGGTCGATGCTAAGGCTCATTTAAGCACATCAAAGGACTCCTGGGCTCACTCATCCCAACAAAAGGTGGTGTCCTTTTTCAAAAGACACATAAAGCCTCTAGTCAAATTGGCAAAGTTGACAACGAATCTCCATAATAAGTTTGCCATGCCTTGTAAACATTGAAAATGTCTAATGTTTTTCAGGGGGACAACTGAAGTATTGCCTCTACCTTCAAAGGGTCGACTCTTATACCCTCCTTAGAGACAATGAACCCTAATAAGTGACCAGACTTCACGCAAAAGATGCACTTGTGAGGATTCAACCTGACCAAATAATGGCGGCGCCTTTCGAACACTAATCTCAAATGATAGGAATGACACATTCTCATACGAGAATGAACATCAATGTCATCCAAAAATACTTCAATAATTGATTTGATATCATGGAGGATCAAGGTCATAGCCCGCTAAAAAGTGGCTCCGATGTTCTTAAGGCCAAAAGGCATCTTCTGATATGCAAAGGTTCCCCAAGGACAAATAAAGGAAATCTTATGTTGGTCCTCAGGTTTAATTTGTATCTGATTGTATCTGGAAAAGCCGTCCATAAAGGAAAAACCTCACTACCCGCACACTCATCCAAAATTTGATCAATAAATGGTGTGGAGAAATTATCTTTAGGACAGGCACGATTCAAGTCATGGAAGTTAGTGCATATACAGATCGCTCCCTGCTTCTTATCCACCGGAGTAGGATTTGAAACCCACTCCGTCAAGGGAATGGGATAGATAAAACCAGATTTAAACAGTTTTTCAATCTCTACCTTAATCGTGGGTGCTTTCCTAGGATTCATTGCATGCAAGTGTTGTCGAACAAGCTTAGCATTGGGATAAGTTTTAATCTCATGTTCAACAATGAGAGGGTCGATACCTAGCATTTCATCGTAAGGCCAAGCAAATATATCATGAAATTCTTTAGACAGCTCGGTGTACTCTTGAATCTCAGCATGGGAACATTCTGCCCCAATATAGACATTCTCAATCTTGCCAGGATCACAAGAGATATTGATAGGAATGGTAGGAGACATATTTTCCATGTTCCCATCAGCCATCGAACCAGAAGAGCTTAATGGAACCATGGGACTACCAATTCTCTCACTAAGAACCTCCATAAAGTCCTCACGCTCCAAGCGGTCAAGCTCAGGAAGAAAATAAGATCTATGATGCAATTCTTCCCAAGGTGGCTCAACCCCTGACATGGCCTCAATAATCGCTTCATCTGAAGGAAAAACACTATCAAGGCAATCATGCACATGAGAAGATTGAACTGCCCATGTAGGCAGCACATACAGGTCCTCCTCCTCCATCCACGAAGAGGAAGGACTAGGCTCTACAACACACCCAAGATTAGCTTGATAAGCTACCATAGTTGCAGGCAACAGCACGTCCGTCACGATGGGCTCACTCGAAGTATTCAGTGTAGGAAGAATCCAAGGATCTTCCATATGGTTCATGCAAAAAGACACCGATCTCACATATGTCGAAGCCTCACTGGAATTAGACCCTATCATAAGGACAGGTGTAGGACAACTAAAACTTCCCATGAGGGATGGATACATTCCCACACCTGTACTCCCAGTTGTCGGCTGAGAGTGCTCTACAATTGGGATTGAAGCTCCCAAAGATGTGGTAATCGACGGATTCTTGAATGAAATTTGATCAATCATAACTATCTTCCCATTAAATGGAAAGCATACAACGTGAAATAGAGAAGAAGCTACGACTTGCATACTCTACATCCAATTCCTACCCAGCAAGAGATTATAGTCAAGGGGCGCATCAACCACCTCGACCTCTATCACAATGGTCTTCCCTCCCAAATGGACCTTAAGGGAAGGAAGGATCCCGTGCGGCCTAAATGATCTCCCATCAAAAGCAGTGAACATGGTACCAGATTTAGACAACTTGGGGGAACCTAAATCTTTCCAACATGATAAAGACATCATAGAAGCAGCAGCACCTTCATCAATCACAATGCGCTTGACAGTCATGTCAAGACATTCTACATGAATCAAAAGAGACACATAGTAAGGCAAGCGAGGCTGAAGTCCCACGGTTTCAAATCTAATCACGAAGGAAGAGTTATCATCATTCACACCAAGGGAAGAAAGCAAAGCCTTCCTTTGTGAAGGACAACTCTGAAGTACTTCTAGTGTAGACATCGCATGAGGAGTGTGGCCCAAATCCTCGACAACATAATAGTTCTGGGCGGATCGGGCATTAGGATTGTGTCCCAAATGCTTAAGGACTCCCTTAGGAATGCAAGGTGTAGCTTCAGGTTTATCCACAGGTTTTTCAATATGCAAAGGAGTCCCTGGTGGATCAGGTTCCTTTCTTGGGTCGGGTTGTGATGAACCATAGTCCTTCACACGGGTCACAACCTTTGTAGCACACACCATGTTGACGCAACCATGACCACTAGCCTTCAATGGATATTGATCACCACCAGACTGATCATGGGTCCTCAAGTTCATGTTTTGATTGTGAGGTAAAGGGATATTCAACATAGTTGGGCCTGCGCTAAGAATCTCGAGGATTCATCGATACGATGGCACAAGTAAGTGAGGTGATCATCCTTACATAAATTGCAAGGGAATTTAACCTTACATTTAGATTGCTTGTCCCCCCCAGCATTTTGAGTGTTCTTGTCATTAGTATTAGCATTTCCATTTCTATTCCCACCTTTACGATTGTTTTTACCCTTATTTTTATTCCTTCCGGGTTGTTGGTTACCCTTCTGGTTCGACGATTGCACCGAAAGCACACTCATCATTTGGGTGGGTTGAGATGAATCTGTGGCTTGTCTAGAAGTAGATTGGTTGATCAACAATTGGTTGAAATGTTGCACAACCAAATCTACAGGCTTATCACTTCCACAACCAACAATGCCATCGGTATGTGGTCCAGGTTTAACTTTGGGGTTGAAAGTAGAATGCAGAGCGTTGGGAATGATCTCATATAACAAACCGGATTGAGCATAAATCAAGTCCAATTACTGTGCCCTAAAAATGGCTTGTTCCTCATTTTGAACTCTGGATGTAGAAACATCCTTCGCTATATAAGGCAATAATGACTTAAGGAACCACTCGAGGAGAAACTCCAGTGGTATGAAGGCTTTAATCAACCTCTTCCATCTATGCCACTCTTGGATATGGTCCAAGATATGCGTGGCTTTATCCTACCAAAATTTCCAAAATAATTCTGTACCAACATTGTAATGCACTGGTAGCTGGAAGTGGTTGAGAAAATTCATCCCTAGGTCATCGAACAAAGCAAATGCCCCCTAGGTAACTCTATATACCATTTCATGGCAGGCCCTGTAAGGGTGCATTGAAACAGCCTTAAATGGATTGAATCTTTGTGTAAGGAATTGGAAGAGCACCATAGGTGGAATGTAGTAACATGTTCGCTCGGATCCTCTCCAGGTTTGCCCTCGAATTTGGGTATATCCGAGGGAAGCTTATTAGGGACAGCCGACCAAGTCAAGTCATGAGATACAGGATTGTTTGTCAGTCTCAACAAGTCAAGAAGATTTAGCGTTGTGAGGAAAGGGAGACTAGGATGAGAAAGTCAATGCACCACTCCCTGATAGTGTTGGTTCACATAGGTCTGATTAGCGTAACCACCATGGCCTTGGCCATAGTTCCCTCCTCCCATTTGACCCATGTAGGGTGGCATGGAAGCACAATAATGTGGCATACCTTGCTTATGTGGGGCTACAAAGCCATAATTAGGAGATTAATATGGTTGTTGATACTCGTACCCATAAGGTGAATAAACGTGTCCATATTGCGTCCCATAATAAGGTCCATAAGACATCCCATGAGATGTCCCATGAGACACTCCGTAAGTAGGAATATAGGCTCCAGAAGTAATGACATGACCTCCGGAAGTAGGGATATGACCCCCTGAAACAACAGGAGGTACTTGAACTTGAGCTACAACTGTGCGAGTAGTAGCAGTATGGACATGATTCGTAGCGACATTTCAGCCTGAGGGACCACATGAATGAGGTGGAGGAATGACATTCGAAGAACAAGGAACCGAGGATGAAGGGACCTGTGAAATTATGTACGTGGTGTTCCCTATAGTCACTTGTCTTGGATCTGGTATCCTAATAGGATCAATAACCTTAGTTCTAGGAGGAATATGTAATGTAGCTTCCACTATTGGGATGGAAGGTGCAATATGACTCATGCTCCCAAACCTCTCCGCATGGTAAGGAATAGGAGTGCCCCTAGGCGTAGTGTTAGGATCGAACTCCGATTCAACATGAAATGCCAAATCATGTGTGGGAACACCAGACATACCATAACTACCATAACTAGTGCTTGTGGGTTCATAATGAGTCTCATTGTTCGGCATTCCATACCGGTGATGCGTGAATGGGGGATCATAGCTAGAGTATGTAGGTCTATCATGAAAAGTACCTATCTCAAAAATTACAGGACCTAACTTAGAAATTACAGGCATATCGGGTGAAGGACCATAGGTAGGAGTAAATTCTCTGTCATCCACTTGAAGTGGAGAAGAAATCTCAGGAATAACATCTTCACAATCTCCCATCGTGTGTGAATCAATGTGTGAAGTAGTCCGCCTGGACCATCTGTTTCTCTCTCCCAAAGGAGGAGGAGAGGTAGAAGGAATAAGTCCTGCTAAATGATGAGAATAGCGAGGAGCCACACCCAAATCCACAATGGCTCAAAAATATAAAAGACTCTCTAATTACACAAACCCTAAGCAAGCTAACGTGCACAAAGAGTACACCAATAAAATCTAAAGCCAAACACAAGCAATCAAGGGTAGGATAAGTGAGCTCCCAAATGAAGTAGGTATGTCTCACCTAGAAGAGGCTTGAGACTCCCATACACAACAAAAGGAGGTAGGTGACCAATTATTGTGGCCCTCAACTTCAACATGTAAAGCGACTGTGCTGTCCAACCCCAACCTGGTCGGGACACCTGCAGAATAACCCCTGCAAAGTACCCCCTCGATATCCTAGGTAAGTAAACTAAGGTCACCTCAATATAATCAATTCTCAGGCGGATAGTCATAGGCAGGATTGACCGTATGGGCAGGGTAGCAAAGCCCAAAACTCTCGAAAGAGCCCCCAGATACGAATACAATCCTGGAAATATCTCCGGTGCTACTCAGTTATGACTAGGGACAATCCCAATCAATAACTGCTCACTCTGCCTCATGCTTAACTCCCTTTTGAGAGGAGGATCCTAAGAAACACCAATTATACCAAGGAATTTTACACTCTCACATGGACAAACACATACATGTTGTTGTTTAGTGGTCTTGGAGAATTTACTCACAATGAACTATTCCAAGACCCTAAAACCTAATCTTGTTGGTGAACCCTATAAAATAAAAAGGTGTAATCCATTTTAATTAAGCATTGATTTTATTTGTCTTTATTACTCAAAAGAGGTAGATGGTCATGCAACTAATGGTGTTACAACGCAACATGAAGCAAAATGCACACCTAACAATCAATGCAAATGCATTGTGTCAAATGAAAACAGGGTATGCTACTACATGAAATGCAAAAATTTTCTTCAAATGATAAGTGAAATCATTCCTATATGAAGTCATGACTAATACTTCAAAGCAAAACCTAGTGCAAGTACCATGGAAAATGCAAAAATGCAATGCATAATGATGCAAATAAGCAAATATTTTTGGATTTTTTGAAACAAAAATGAGATACTAAAGCAAAAGAATGATTCTACTACCCCCAGACTTGGAAAGCACACTCAAATAGCACTCACACAAAGTACTAAGGTAAAATAAATCTAATGCACTAATCCCAAAACAAAAAATTGAAAATGCAATGACAAGAACATTCTTGAAAAAGAAATTTACCCTAAAAAAATGTCTCTGGTCAGAAACAGAGGTGTATACAGAATCTAGTAGTGTCAAAGGAGACTCATTAATTATCAAAATTTACTCAGCAACCATTAATATTCCTCTAGAAGGAAAAACTAAGGGCATACGCAACTATTCACAGTAAAACCGTGTATGTATGTGCATATATCAGTGAAAATCGTGTATATACGCGACTGTGAGTTAAAAACTCACGTACAGGAAGAAAAGTGCATAAAAAATGGCAAACAGATAAGCTGAGACAAACTTCACACCAATCAGACACTACCAGGCATACATGCCCCCAGACCCGACATAGAAACAGAGAAATAAGAGCAATTTAAATTCATTGAATGCCAATAGAAAACCCCCAAAGGACAACTACTAGGAACTCCCCAACGGAGTCGCCAATTCTGCTATGGAGAGAAATTCCTATGGCTTGGGGTACCAAAATAGACATCTTGACTCCAGAAATCAATCCTCTCCAATATGCAAGAGAAATCAAATATCTAACACTAAAGTATTAAAACTCGTACCTTATTCTGGATGGTTGAAGTAGATCCCCATTGAGCTTTCCAACTCTAGCTTGAATTGATAAATTAATTCCTCAACAATCAATAAACAAGACAAGCATGCTATATATATTGGTGTTAGATCTACTCTAGCATATATAATCAACAATGTATAACCATTTGAAATCATCCATGGATAAAATATTCATTCAAACATACATTATTGGACAGGAAAAGATATTTCTATTAATATAAAATCAGAGATTACAATAAATACAACCTTTGTTGGCGCGTCTGTGAATCGGAGAAACTGAATCCCCCACTTGGGCGTCCACCACCTCAATCTTCCATCTCTCGATAGCAATATCACAAGCAAAAGGCAAGCTTGGGAAGAACACCAAAGTGCTCCAAGGGACAAAGGGATGCAGACTCAAGCATAAGTTCCGACAACAATGGACTGTAGTTTCTTTGCTCTTAATTCTCACCTCCTTTCCAATGTATCCAAAGGGTTCCTTATATAGCTCTTCAATGGGGCAATGAAGGGTCAAATCCGATATATTTCAAGGCATATGGAAGGTCAGGAGACAAGTGAGTCTCATCCATGTTAAGGAAAACTCCAAAAGAATTTGGCCTTTTGCACACATCTCGATGTACACGGTTTTAGGGGTCAAACCCGCTTATATACACGAGAAAGGGTTTAAATGTCACGTATATCAATTTAAGAATGTTTTTAGGGATGATCTTGGAAACATCAAAGGTATGAAAAAGGTCCATGGGGTCCAAAGAGTCTGCAGAGGGATAGGGGAAGGCCATATAAGTGTGATTCACCAGGTGTGGTAAAATCAGCTATAACATCTTCTTTTCAACACTCAGGAAATATTTTCCCGTTCTAATACCAAAATTGTTGCAGGTGGATAGATCACAGCCAACCCCAACAAGCACCTCCAGGATCCTCATGGTCCTAACTCACTAGGACTGCCAACTTTAGCTTAACAGCCAAATTCTGCCCTAAAATTGCCTCCCCGCAATTCTTTCTCCGCAACAAGCCTTTCCGCAATAGGTGTTTCGAAACAAAATTTCCACAGTCGGGTTGCGGGATGCGGGATCTCTAACACCCAATGTTGCACTCTGCAACTTTCTTTCCGCAGCAGTCTTCCTGAAATCGGGTTGCATGATGCCAAATTCTAACTTCCCAAAGTTGCTCCCTTGAAACATCCTTTTCGAAATTCTTCCCCCGCAATTTTCCTAGCCGTCAGATCTTTGTGGCCTCCACTCTGGCCGTCGATCTACTCTTTGGTGGAGACCTCACAGATATTCATGTATTTATTAAATCCATCGCAACTTCCATTATAGGCTTCTTCTGGACCATCAGATCTCTATCTGCAGACTCAAACTGTGCTATCCATTTTCTGCAAAAACTTGTTAAGTCGAAAAACTTGTGTTCTATGCAGATTGATCAAAGGATTGATCAATACGACCTTTAATCTCTGTGATTCTTTAGTCTAGATATCCTATGCATGCATCTATCCTACCCTTCAATGATTCAAGCAAATATATAACCATTGAATTAACTATTTCACAAAAATATACAGATATTCATGAACACATCGAATCAACTCTACATAGCTATGCAATTCAACATAATGCATACATCTAGACACACAATCCTCAGAACACACTGCTAAATTATATCAAGAAAATAAAATTAAAAGCACACAGCTTTGGTTCTCTTTCATCCTCCTCAAATATTTACAAGTCGGTACAGACATAGGTCTACCCGCTTCTCTGCAAAATGCAGTTTTACTCTTGAAAGATGGAACCCTTTCTACTCCCATAAGATACCTATTTAAACTAAAATATTAAATCCTACTCTGAGTGGTCCTACAACCAAAACAAACCACTACTGTGCATGCTGAGAAATGTCCCTATCACTTGTGTCTTGATCTCCACGCAAGGAGTCATGATCTGCCATCCTGCCTATCGCTACTAAAAACTATGAATCATCAAACAACAAAAAATATTCCTCAGTAGGACTCATCTAACATTGATAACTATCATATTAGATATGTTATCCTATCTAAACTTACTAGGAAGTAAAATAATTTACATGAAAGTTTACAATGCTTTTACAATGAACCCCTCCTTGGCCTAATGTCAATACCTTAGGGTCTGACCAAAAATTTAACAGTTGGCCTTGAGAACTAATGCTCCTACATCATAAACTCTCTCGGAATTGTTCACTACATTGAAACTTAACATCCTTATTCAACAGTTTATCCATTGGGGAATTCACCTCTGCAAATCCTCTGATAAATTTTCAATAGTATCCTGTATGTACAATGTCACTCTCAATTGTTTTACTGTCGATAATGGTGGTAGGTCGATGAAGATTGCAATTTTAGAAGGATCTACCAAGATTCGATCGCAACAAACCACATGAACCAACAAAATTCCAAACAAGGAAAAAAAATGCATTTCTTTAGATTCAAGGAAATTTGATATTGTTGACTGTTGCTAGAAATTTTGCACCTTCTATGGACAAAAGTTGTTCCAGTGGTCCGAATGGTTCAGATCTAGAAAAAATAGTTCACGACAAGTTTGGAATACTTTCCCTAGAATCTATAAACACCTAGAATGCAATCTTTGATTGAGTGATGTGGCTCTTCTCTTATGACAAAAAGTCTCCAAGGAAATATCTACATAAACACATCAAACATGGGAGAAATCAAAGATACCAGAACATCATCTATAGATCTATGTCAGTGACTAAGGAATCTAACAATAATATGCAAGATTATAACATAACAAGTATATGGTAAAGGAACCAAATTTTCATTGATAAATGAAGAAATAGTTTACAACCTATGCCTTAGTGTCGATGTACTCCTTCACAAAACCAACATCTTGTCCCCAATTGCTCCAACTTGCTCCCTCAAGCTCACTTAACTGATAAAGGCCAGAATGTCAAAGCAACAACATAACTTTATTCTCTCCTCAACCATGGAGAATGAGCCTGCTTTTATAAGCTTGGAATGGATAGGGGTGGTTGAGAAATCAGTGGGTGAGGTAGCTAGGAGATCCTACAAGGATGGATCTTCAGCCCAAATGAACCTAGTGATTAGGGATAAGGATGCCATGAAGCTTTCTTTCGAGAAGCTTCATTAGAACCTCTGTTTTTCACTTTTTACCAAGGGCACCACTTCTTATTCACCATGACAGAGTGTTTTTAGGAAAAACTATGTATTGCTTAAAGGATAAAGCCAGTGCCACCGCTTACAACCAACATATTACAAGTGGTCCTTAAGAAGGTACCATTTTTTGACTAAAGGGTAGAAGCGATGCTAGATTTTCATATACAAATTTGATGTCTGGACCAATGTTCTTGCTTCACAATTTGGGATAGAGGGAAACACTAAATTTTGGGATCTCATCACATGCTAATGATGAGATTTAGGTATAACATCGACATCATTCCAGCATCATTCTAAGGATCTCAATACTTTTGACTCATAAGAAAATGTGTCTTCATCATGGCTGCAAACCAACACAAGGAAAATCCATGAGAGAGAAAAACAAACATGGCTACTAGAATACAGCATAAATCCATGTGATAGAGGACTCAAAATTGGACATAGCTACCAGGCATACAATGTAGATCTATGTCATACAAACACAAATTTGAGCACAGCCATGATCATACAAATGTGGATCCATGCTGGTACTTCATACAATATACTCCATTGCAACCTGAGGAGAAAGATATGAGTGCTTTCCAATGAAATCCCATGGTCTTCGTCTCATCTTCCACAAAGTACGATTCTATCCATGTTATTACAATGATTTGAAGTCGAACATGGTAGAAACCACTTTATTACTGGTCAATGATGTGAGCCATTAACAAGTGCAAGGGAGATCACAATTAATATCAATGATTCCCAAGGTACTCTAGTACAATATACTAAGTGTGAATATATGATTTGATGTTGAACACTTAGTTGAATATATCGATCAAAGGCCAATGTTATGAACCTATGTCGAGAGTGAGAGAATCTTTCATTGAAGCATACAGATCTCAAGGTACTAAACTTGTTTCTAAGACTAATTCTTGGATGATGAGCTGATGTTGACAAGAATAGTCTCGTCGAAGGAGGTCCGTGATGAATCCCACATCGACGACACAAAACTTGGAACAAAGTTTTGGAATGTAGAAGATAAAGTAACCATCAGATTGACTCAAAAGTACTGACACAAATTTTTTTTAACTACAGAGGTAAACTTCTGACTTCCCTTTGAACATTGGGTGGCACGACAAAATAATTGGCAATATTGACTTGACAAGGTGGAACACAATACAACATTGGACAATGCATTCTTTGAAAGGATCAAAGGAGTGACATGACTCATGAAAGTGGATCGACTTAGAGACAAGCTGGATTACCCAATTGACTGAATGAAATGTAGACAAGTGCTATGTTCAAAGGTGACAACAAACTGCCATTTTATTTGAAAAATGAATTTATTCCCTTCCCTTAATTCCCCATCATGATTGATGAGTGCCTCTTTTCATTTTTACAAGTTCAAAGATGGTAACAAACATTCATTTTAGCTCACCCAAAGACAATTCCATTCTCATATGTTTTATGAACCTGATAAAGGAGGGGTTTGTTCCCAAAAAAGGGTCTCTCGATGTTTATTTTAACGAGTCCAATGAAAGTTAACTCGGTATCGCTCACATTTAGAGAGTCTGAATGAAGACAAAAGAAGATTCCAAAGGGTCCTTTTTTGTATGATTTAGTCTCTAGGGCCCAAAAATGTATAAAATAATACCCAAGAGAAATATTCCAGTCATGATTGGCTGGAGTGTACCTTTTTTGTAAGTAGTTCCCCTTGGTCCAAAAAAGGGGTAAATTATCACCAGGAAGACGACTCTTCAGGTCCTTTTACTAGCATGAAGAAGAGGACCCCTTCATCAACAATAGTGTGGAGCATCCACCTAGTGGTAACATTCACAACTATCTGGAAAGGAACACTCAAATGAATACGATATTCTATTAGGTTAATCCAGTCAAAGGAAATAACCTCATTAATTGGAGAGGGTTTTGTCGAAAGAGACAAAATTCCCTCTTGTTGAGAACAATCAAAATGAAACATAAAAACTTCAGCAGTTTGACCTCCACTCTCATCAGGAAGAGTAGGGGGAGGAAAATACTCGATCACAGTGATATCCTTTGTTGGAATGTTCTTCAATAAAAGAATGGGATTGGGTAAAAATGACATTCACTCGACCACTTCACTCTCTGAAGGAAGAGTGGGATCAATCATAGATGAAACTGAATTGATCACTTGGTAAACCAATGGGGAATTGAGGGATAACTTACTATCACTTTTTGGAATCACTGGTTGATGATCAATAATATTTTCCAACCAACACGAAGCTTCATCCATACTTGGAAAAATAAAATTATGTTGCATATCCTTGCATATAAAATAAGGATACAAGACTTTACCTTTACGATATTTTTCCAATGGGTCACTAGTTGAGGGAGTATCATCAACATGGTGATTAGAGGTTGATGACATAGACGGTTTGGAATTTTTAGACCACTCTTCTTGTACACGAGAGATATTGGTACACTCCTTAAGAAGGTGATCCCCCTTGCAAAGCATACAAGTGAAATTGGGTTTCCTAGGCATTCTCTTAGAACGAGCACCATCAAGAGCAGATGGTTTCTTCTTTTTCTCTTTCATATCCTTATTCTTATTACCCTTCCCTTTCTTCTTCTTCTTATCTACCTGACTACTAATTGTAGATATTTGGTCAAGTGAAGAAGAATAAAGGGATGAAGCCACAACCGATGAATAAGGAGCAATATTAGGTTGAGGTCGATCCTCTCTCAGAGGAGAGGTGAAATTTGATACATTAGGTGTAATAGGAATTATCGGATTAAAAGTCCAGACTGGTAATCCTATAGTTAACCTAGGAATATTTATAGTGGCAATAAAGGGAGGACCAATACCTTCACTTAGAGGGAATACAAAAGCTACACCTTGGAAAGGGACCTCTTGAGTGGTAGTCCCAGATGGGGATGCCATCTCTAAACTCTCTAAAAACCCCCTAACTAAAATGCACAAGCAAGCACTACTCAAATGAAAAGCAACAAGAAAACATGTGAAAGGAGTGGATAAGATTTAGGAACCTCACAAGACAGGCCATAAGGATAACTTAGATGGTTTGAGGATTTCTAAAAGGGTCTGTCGATATATGCAAGGTACGTGGGAGCTCAAATCAGTAGTAGTGTTTTCTAATGCACAACCGTCCACAAGGGGCCTTCCTATATACAATTGAGTATGTGAAGTACCTTTCTATATACATCAAGGTTACGTGAAAGGCCATTTCATATTTCGACGGTGCAAGGAAGAACCACGCAATTCCTGGTGACAAGCTGAGGAGAAACTAAAGCTTTCCAAGCAGTTGAGGATATAATGCTAACAGAAGCCCCTTTGTCAACAATAGTGTGGAGCATCCACCTAGTGGTAACATTCACAACTATCTAGAAAGGAACACTCAAATGAATATGAGATTCTATTAGGTTACTCCAGTCAAAGGAAATAACCTCATTACTTGGATAGGGTTCTGTCAAAAGAGACAAAATTCCCTCTTGTTGAGAACAATCAAAATGAAACATAAAAACTTCAGCAGTTTGACCTCCACTCTCATTAGGAAGAGTAGGGGGAGGAAAATACTCAATCACGGTGATATCCTTTGTCGGAATGTTCTTTGATAAAAGAATGGGATCAGGTAAAAATGATATTGACTCGACCACTTCACTCTCAGAAGGAAGAGTGGGATCAATCATAGATGAACCTGAATTGATCACTTGGTCAACCAACGGGTAATCGAGGGATAAATTACTATCACTTGTTGGAATCACTGGTTGATTATCAATAATATTTTCCAACCAACGTGAAGCTTCATCCATGCTTGGAAAAAGAAAAGTATGATGCATATCCTTGCATATAAAACAAGGATACAAGACTTTACCTTTACGCCTTTTTTCCAATGGGTCACTAGTTGAGGGAGTATCATCAACATGGTGATTAGAGGTTGATGACATAGATGGTTTGGAATTTTTAGACCACCCTTCTTGTACATGGGAGATATTGGTACACTCATTAAGAAGGTGATCCCCCTTGCAAAGCATACGAGGGAAATTGGGTTTCCTGGGCGTTCTCTTAGAACGAGCACCATCAAGAGCAGATGGTTTCTTGTTTTTCTCTTTCGTATCCTTATTCTTATTGCCCTTCCCTTTCTTCTTCTTCTCATCCACCTAACTACTAACTGTAGATATTTGGTCAAGTGAAGAAGAATAAAGGGACGAAGCCACAACCAACAAAGAAGGAGCAAGATTAGGTTGAGGTCGATCCTCTCTCGGAGGAGAGGTGAAATTTAATACATTAGGTGTAACAGGAATTATCGGATTAAAAATCCACACTGGTAATCCTATAGTTAACCCAGGAATATTTATAGTGGAAATAAAGGGAGGACCAATACCTTCACTTAGAGGGAATACAAAAGGTACACCTTGGAAAGGGACCTATTGAGTAGTAGTCCCAGATGGGGATGCCATCTCTAAACTCTCTAAAAACCCCCTAACTACAATGCATAAGCAAGCACTACTCAAATGAAAAGCAACAAGAAAACATGCGAAAGGAGTGGATAAGATTCAGGAACCTCACAAGACAGGCCAAAAGGATAACTTAGATGGTTTGAGAATTTCTAAAAGGGTCTACCAATATATGCAAGGTACATGGGAGCTCAAATCAATAGTAGTGTTTTCTAATGCACAATCGTCCACAAGGGGCATTCCAATATACAATCGAGTATGTGAAGTATCTTTCTATATACGTCAAGGTTACGTGAAAGGCCATTTGATATTCCAATGCTATGAGGAAGAACCGTGCGATTCTCAGGTTGCAGTGCATGAAAATTAATGACAACTCCTACATTTTACGATGTCGAAACACGTCACTAACTTATCACTCAAATTTCTATACAATTTTAGACCTATAACTACTGTTAATTTTATCTTGAGCGGTTAGGTGAATGCATGATATTTTGACATAAATGTAAATCCATCCAAATATGAAATGCAAATAATTTCACTTTACTTTTCAAAACATGCCTACCTATGGGAAGGAGAGAGTATTTTTCTTTTCAATTTTCATTTTGAAACCAAAAAGTTTCCCAAACAACTACCCTAAACCAAGATTTTTGTCCCCAATAGCTCCAACTTGCTCTTTCAAGCTCACTTAGATGATAAAGGCCAGAATGTCAAAGCAACAACATAACTTTACTCTCTCCTCAACCATGGAGAATGAGCCTGCTTTTATATGCTTGGAATGGATAGGGATGGTTGAGAAATTGGTGGGTGAGGTGGCTAGGATATCCTAGAAGGATGTATCTCGAGCCCAACTGACCCTAGTGATCAAGGATAAGGGTGCCACGAAGCCTTCTTTCGAGAAGCTTCATGAGAACCTCTCTTTTTCACTTTTTACCAAGGGCACTGCTTCTTGTTCACCATGATAGAGTGTTTTTAGGAAAAGCCATGTATTTCTTAAAGGATAAAGGTAGTGCCACTACTTACAGCCAACATATTACAAGCGATGGTAAAGAAGGTACCTCTTTTTTACTAAAGGGTAGAAGCAGTGTTGGATTTTCATATACAAATTTGATGTCTAGACCAATGTTCTTACTTCACAATTTTGGATTGAGGGCAACACTGAATTTTGGGATCTCATCACATGCTAATGAGGATATTTAGGTATAACATTGACATCGTTCTAGCATCATTCTAAGGCTCTCAATATGATCTTTTATGAGCCCGAATACTGTCCATCCATCGAAGTAAACTTCAATAAACTTATGAATAAAATCTTTGAAAGCAACCACAACTATCCTATAAAAGATAAAAGGAGCATTCTTGACTCCAAAGGGAATTACTGTATATTGAAAATACCCCCACTTTGTTGCAAAGTTTGTTTTGTGTCGATCTTACTTTGCGATTCTGATCTGATGGTATCCAGAGAACCCGTCAATAAATGAATAAATTTCTTGACCCTAGACACTCTCCAACACCTCATATGTAAATGGAGTTGGAAATGGGTTATGCAAGAAAGAACCGTTCTGTTTCCTTAGGTCGATGCAAATACACACTTCACCAGTAGTCTTATTATCTTACACTACCATCAAACTGATCCACTAAGATTCTTCAACAGGTTCTATGATACCCGCATCCAACATCATATCTGACTTTGTTTTAAATTTTTTTTGTATCGTGGATTTAGTCGGTATGGTCATTGCTTCATAAGATTTGCGTCGAGATTCAATGGTATCTTCATTTCTCCAAGGTCCCTGAAAAATCCTTTCATCTATGAAAATGTTATGGGGAATAGTTCCTAAAATTTATGCAGTAAATCTGTGATCTTCCCAACAGGGATGATTTTAAGGAACCATACTTATTTAAAATTGTATAAATGTTGGCTTATCTTACCAATTCTTAAAACGCCAACTATAAAATGTTTGGTGATATTTAAAAAAAAATGTTTTAATTTCCAAGGATTTTATATCGTTTATATAATAATTTGGCGATTTTTAGGGTGAAAAAATTTTACCCTATCAAAATTGGACGAAATAGGGATTCAAGAAATGAAAAATGGAGAATCATTTTTTGGAGAAAAACTGCTAAAAATAGCCCATGGGCTAAATTTCACCCCTAAAATTATCCCTGATTCCCAATAGTCTCATCATCCAAATAATCTCCAATATTGGAAAACTTTGGAATTTTTGGAGACACAATATTTACTTTCTTAATTTTCAATGGATTCATAAACTGGTTGCTTGAAATACCAAATCCTTCCATCACACGAGTACCTTCAAACTTTGGAATATTTATGTC
This sequence comes from Pseudotsuga menziesii, assembly GCA_001517045.1. Lineage (NCBI taxonomy): Eukaryota > Viridiplantae > Streptophyta > Pinopsida > Pinales > Pinaceae > Pseudotsuga > Pseudotsuga menziesii. The sequence continues at coordinate 504,290 of LPNX010998543.1, read as the reverse complement.
TCATGGGTCATCATCATCAGGTTCACCCATCACATTATATCACTTCATCTAATGTTGGATTGTCATGATGCTCTATTTAAAATTGGTCATTGACATAGGAATATCTTGAAATATCTTTGTCTTGATCACTTGCATAGCAACATCAATTGATGGACGGTCATAAGAAAACTCAAATATATGTGTAAAGATGGAATCTATTTATTCCCATTCAATTTTTCCATGTCATAGCTCAACCGACGTATACTAGTTCCTTGGTATCATTTCCAATGTGCGTACAAACTGATGGACCCATTCCTATCGTGGACATTCTGCCCATGTCGCATAAAAATACTCAAGGTGCTCAACAGGATTAGTCAATCTTGTATAGTTATGACCAGTATAGATGACCTTCTTTCCAAATCATATTTCCATCAATCTCCAGTATTGAGGCCATTCTGAGATATAATTTTTATGTGCAACCTACCATCTTGTTGGCATAGCCTTCAGTGCAAAATCCAGAGCCGACAAGCGTTAAGGTTCTATAAATTTCTCTTCAAATTATGTAAGAAACAATTTTAGGTTAGGTAAACCTTCATATGTAGGTATATCACTTACCTCGAAACCTACCCATCGCACATATTGTGTAATTCTTTTGCATCTCCTCATTGATACTTCATTCCATCAGTTCTGCCAGTTTTCTAGAGCTTCTCCAGAATCCCATGTGCGAGAACTGATGCTTCGCTGACTTAGTTTTTCTATTGATGTATTTGTAAATTTGGAATGTATTCACTTGTATATCTTATGTATTGTACCTCGATGTTTATTCTGGGAAGTGTTTGTAATGTATTTGAGTCATGTCATTCCCTAATGTTCCTATCGAGAGATTCAATAATGTAAACAAGTCATGTCAAGTCATTGTGGGTAACCCTCCAATTGATCAAGGGTTAAAGTCCCTACAGTTGTGGGGCCCTAGGGTTATTAGACTCTCCTATATAAGTCATCCCTAGTGAGTTATTGTCAAGTCAGGAATTAGTATAAATAGAGAGTGAGCCTCTCTATTTATCACACACTCACTCACACTTAGTTGTAGCGCATAGTTGAGGGAGAAGAAGTTGCTGGGACTAGAAAGAAAGAGACTACTGATGTCGGGAGATCATATTACTGTTTTTGGGGTTTTTGCTTTTGGTGTTGATTCTATCTCTGAGGAAGTTGTGGGGTTTTCTCATTTATGGTTTCTCTAAGGAAAAACATTGTGTTCATTGTCTCCTGTGTTTGATTGTTGTGCTTGTTATTCTCTCAATTAAAGATCCTAATATAAGGCTAGCTTGAATGATAATAATCTAACATGGTATCAGAGCTAACCTGAGAACAAGACATTATGCAGCTGCAGAAACTAGGGCTTCCTACTTTTTCTATCTCTCTTGACATATTTTCAGTAAAAGAAGGTTGGGTTGACTCTCCTCTCTAGGGCGCATCTTTTTGTCAAAGCAGAATGTGATTCTGAGCATTTTCAGTTTTTGACCTGACACTATTGTCAGAAATTAGGGATTTCCATAGAATTGGAATTTTTGAGTGAGACCAAGCCTGGATTTATCTCCTCATCAAAATCAAATTTTAGAGATCAAGATCAAAGTTTTTGGTTGGAAAGAACTCCAAAAAAGTCAAACCCTAATCTGCTCCTGAACCAGCTCTACAAAATTTCAGCTCCAGATCCAGATCCAACATCTTAACCTGGTAAGATCTAAATCTTTTGTATTTCCATTTGAGTTTCTAAGTTAAGATGCCTCATCATACCAAGCTTGATGAAAAGATTGAGGGAGCTGATAAATTTCGAGCCTGGAAGTATAGGATCTCCCTAGTGTTACCACCTAAGTTGTACTTAGTGTTTTTTTATCAAGTGAGCCTGGTGAACCGGATAGGGTTAACTTGTTCGGACTTCAGAAGACCTTTGGAAGTACTTCTGGGAAGTGCTTGTTGTACTATATCACATGTTCATACCCCATGGGGGAGTTGTAATAAATGTTCTAGCATGATAGTGTTTGTAAAAGACTCGGTCTCTTAGACTTCATTTTTCAATCCGATCAGCCCAGGGTGTTTTTTCCCTTGGTGATTATTGGTTGTTGAATAAACGACTGATAATTTCTGAGTTTTCCACTCCGTACTTCCAAAGTTGGGGTGGTCGGCTTGGCATTTAGGCCTATTGAGGTTATTAGAGTCTATGTGTCAATGTATAATCATGCTAGACATCATGGTTGAGTCATATGAACATGTCTAAGTCCCCCTAGGTGTTTTTCAATTTTTCAAATTTTTGGTTTTTTCAGAGTTTTTTATTAAAAATTTAATTTTTCCAAAACTTAGGCTATTTTTTAATAGTTTAATTGGAAAAATTGATTTTGTAATAAAAGTGGGCCAAATAATCAGTTTCAGTCATGTAGGTGCTCATTTTCAAGCTAAAAGCACCATGTAAACCCATGGACCCACTATTTCCTAGTTTTGAGTGATTTTCCATCACTCAGGTCAGAAAGCCCCAAAAATCAATTCTTGATTATTTTAATTAATAAATTGATGAATAATGGAGAAAATCCAAAATCATAAATCAGTGGATTCTCAGCCGATTTGATTGAAATCAGTCAAATCTGAACCAGATTGACTGGATCTAACAAATCCTTGACTGAAGGAGGTGATCAAATCAGATCCAGAGTTGATCTTCAGCATCCTTTATGGGGAATTTCACCCTCCCTCTCTCCTTAACACATTTTTGGCTCTTCTGGATGAGTTTTGGTGGATGCTTCAGTCAACAGGTTGAGGTGTCAATCATATCAAGCCCCTAGTTGACAAGTAGGCTCAGTTCAGCTTCAATTCTGCATTGATGAACTCTCCATCAGTTGATTTCACTTGATTCCATGAGGAATTGCACCTCCCTGGGCTGGATGGCCTGTAATTTGTATATATCCTGCTTGAGACTCCCTCTTCCAAGCTAGTTAGAGCTAGACTGAAGGGCTTGCCATTGTAATACTGTTGTAATCTTTCGATTGTTGAAATAAAGAAGCCTTGGAGGCCAAATGGTGTAATTCTCTCATATGTGTGGATTAAGCATTGTCTTATGACTATTGATGTTGCTGTTATAAAATTTAATATTCTGCAATATCAGTGCATATTTCATTGGCTGCACAAACAGCAAGCCAAGATTCCAAGGAAAGCTTGCTTTCCTTGGTTCCTTTTTCGCCTGTTTAGTTAGTTTTAACTTCATTTTTTTTTAGATAAGGTAGGCTAATGAAAAGATACTCTTAAAGTGATTTTGGTCATATGTTATTCTAACATTCTCACTATCTTTTAGCAGGTCTTATAGAAAATAAAGGAAGCTGCTGTCCGAAGTGGCCTCAGGAGCGTTCAAATCCCCCCAGGGGTCTCCCTTTTCACTAAAGTCTTAAAATTTTTGCAAAGTTGTAAGATCTTGGTTTCAGCCTGTATAAGGACCAAGAAGTTTCTAATATATCAGTTCTCTGATATTGTAACTGCTTTTAATAAAATTATTTTTTGAATAGGCTCTTTCGAGCCCATTCCCCATCCCGCCTGGGGGGATTTGCATCAGTGTCCTTTTCGTCGCTTTCTACTTATTTCTTTTTTAAACTAGCATTTATATAATTTGCAAGGTAGTATACTTGATTTTATTATTAATTTCATATTCCACTTTTTGTTTTTTCAAAGTAATCATAATACTTACCCCACGATTTCCCGATTGACCCGAAAGGGGAAAGAGATTCATGGTAGGACAAATTAGAAAACTAGAATTGTGGATCTATTTCATTTTTCATCATTTATTTATCAGAAATTATAAAATTAACCCCTCCTTGATTCCCCGATTGAGATCCACTTGGATCGAAAGAGGTTCCTGGAGGGTTTTCTTTTAAACAAGAACACCTAGTTTAAATCTTACTAAAATTGACAAGAATCCAGTGTGTATGCTCTGGACTTGGCTGCGGTTCATCCGATCAATCAAGTTGTATCAAAATCACTTGGGTGACTAGTATAATTAGGGCGCACTCTCCCCAACTAACAAACCATCAGGTGAAAATCCAACACCTAGATCAAACCTTTACGGTGGCAAAATACCCAAAGGAAGCGGGAAGCCAGAATGTTACCACCTAAGTTGTACTTAGTGGTTTTTTTATCAAGTGATCCTGGTGAACCGGACAGGGTTAACTTGTTCGGACTTCAGAAGACCTTTGGAAGTACTTCTTGGAAGTGCTTGTTGTACTATATCACATGTCCATACCCCATGGGGGAGTTGAAATAAATGTTTTAGCATGATAGTGTCTGTAAAAGTATCGGTCTCTTAGACTTCATTTGTCAATCCGATCAGCCCAGGGTGTTTTTTCCCTTGGTGATTATTGGTTGTTGAATAAACGACTAATAATTTCTGAGTTTTTCACTCCATACCTCCAAAGTTGGGGTGGTCGGATTGGAATTTAGGCCTATTGAGGTTATTAGAGTCTATGTGTCAATGTATAAGCATGCTAGACATCATGGTTGAGTCATATGAACATATCTAAGTCCCCCTAGGTGTTTTTCAATTTTTCAATTTTTTAGTTTTTTCAGTGCTTTTTATTAAAAATTTAATTTTTTCAAAACTTAGGCTATTTTTTAATAGTTTAATTGGAAAAATTGATTTTGTAATAAAAATGGGCCAAATAATCAGTTTCAGTCATGTACGTGCTCATTTTCAAGCTAAGAGCACCATGTAAACCCATGGACCCACTATTTCCTAGTTTTGAGTGATTTTCCATCACTCAGATCAGAAAGCCCCAAAAATCAATTATTGATTATTTTAATTAATAAATTGATGAATAATGGAGCAAATCCAAAATCATAAATCAGTGGATTCTCAGCCAATTTGATTGAAATCAGTCAAATCTGAACCAGATTGACTAGATCTGACAAATCCTTGACTGAAGGAGGTGATCAAATCAGATCCAGAGTTGATCTTCAGCATCCTTTATGGGGAATTTCGCCCTCCCTCTCTCCTCAACATGTTTTTGGCTCATCTAGATGAGTTTTGGTGGATGCTTTAGTCAACAGGTTGAGGTATCAGTCAGATCAAGCCCCTAGTTGACAAGTAGGCTCAGTTCAGCTTCAGTTCTGCATTGATGAACTCTCCATCAGTTGATTTCACTTGATTCCATGAGGAATTGTGCCCCCCTTGGGCTGGATGGCCTGTAATTTGTATGTATCCTGCTTCAGGCTCCCTCTTCCAAGATAGTTAGAGCTGGACTGAAGGGCTTGCCATTGTAATACTGTTGTAATCTTTTGATTGTTGAAATAAAGAATCTTTGGAGGCCAAATGGTGTAATGCTCTCATATGTGTGGATTAAGCATTGTCTTACGGCTATTGATGTTGCTGGCTTTTCTCTCAATTTCTGCATCTGAACCCTGTCTGGCTTGAACGATTCAGCTGAATCAATAGGAGTATAGTTGGGCAAGTAAGGTTACTTGTTTTTCTTATATCTCATAGAATATATGTTATAAGATCTTGATTATACATGTTTAATAAGTTTATTTGCATGTAATTCTTGTTTCTTTTTCATATATATATCCAGATCTCATGAGGTTTCATGCAGGATTGTGTGTTTAGCTTTCAGGTGGCAAGGATTGGACGAGCTGTGGATCTAAGGATTGGACGAGTTGTGGATCTAGTTTAAATCCACTACACATCCAAATTTTTGTGAAGACATTGCCCCTCTACATTCCACTAACAAGTTTCCTCTGCAGACCTGCTTCAACAACAAGCACCTTTCTTCCCTTTTCTCTCCTTTAAAATCTAAACTTTTCCTCAAATTGGTTACTTAAAAGGCTTATTATTACTTTGATCTATATCATTAAGAAAAGCACACAT
>LPNX010998543.1:486493-497329 GCA_001517045.1 Pseudotsuga menziesii | reverse complement strand
GAGTCAAGAACAAGGTGACAGCCTTGACTTGAGACTTTCCCCCAAGGACACACTGAGTGGCTTGAAGATTTCTGCCACGTGACCCAGGTGTGTGAAAGGAGGCAACACCTAGTCCTGGAAAAAAACGAGTTGGACTCCTACATCAATGAGGAGGTTCCAGTTCCAAAGGGAGATGAGGCTAAGGCATTACACAAAAAGAAGTTGGTCATGGCTAAGAGGATTATTACTGATTCAATTAAAGATCACCTCATACCATAGGTGTCCTCCCTAAAGACACCTAAATCTGTGTTTGATGCCCTCACCAAACTGTTTGAAGGAAAGAACATAAACCAGAAGATGACTTTGAGGAACCAATTGAAGAATGTGAAGATCCAGAATGCAGAGACCATACAATCATACTTCACAAGGGTCTCCTAGATAAAAGAACAACTTGAAGCAGTGGATGAAGAAGTGGAGAATGCTGAGATTGTAATGACCACCTTGAATGGTCTCCCTAGATCATGGGACTCCTTTATTCAAGGGATCTGTGCCAGAAATAAGCTAGTCAAATTTAGCAGACTATGGGAAGAATTCTCTCAAGAAGAAGATCGGATAGCAGCTTGAGAAGAAAATATGGGAAGTGAAGATCAAGCTCTCACAGTACACTCCAAGAAAATCGAAAGAAGTTCTCATCACCCCAGAGGTAAGCACTTCCATAAAAATGACCCTATAAAATATTTGTCTAAAATCAGATGTTATACATGTGATGAAGTAGGACACTATGAAAAATATTGTCCTAAAAGCAGAAATAAGAAGAAGGGAAATAAGAGAAGACATCATGCCCATGCTGCAGAGGATGATGAACCTTCCACAAAGAGAATCAGACAAGAAAGTGATGATTCCTCAAGTGATGAAAAATATGTCTTGATTTTTGCTCTTACAGTAAACATCACACATGGAAGCAATGATTGGCTTATAGACAGTGGGGATTCCAAACATATGATAGGATTCAAAGAATCCTTTGTGAAACTATCAGAACATGAATCACCCCACAAGGTGAAACTTGGAGATGGCTACCAGTATCCAATAAAAGGTAGTGGGGAATCCTCCTATAAGCTAGACTCTGGAAAGTCTATGACGATGAAGGATGTATTGTTTGTACCAGGACTAAAGAAGAACCTCCTCTCCATATCTGCATTGGATGCAAAAGGCATGAGGGTTGCATTTGTAGATGGCCAAGTTCTCATGTGGCCAAAGGGAAAGACTATTGATAATGCGGTAGTAATTGAAGAACAAGAGGGAGGTCTACACAAATTGAAGGGCCATCCAGAACAAGCCTTGATCCATGACACAGTAGAGCCAAATGAACTTTGGCATATAAGGCTTGCACATGTGCACTACAGAGCACTACCTCTTGCAAGCAAAGCTATTGAAGGACTTCCAGAAACCTAGTCAAAACATGAAGGTGTCTGCAAAGGATGTGCGAAAGGAAAGAACATAAAGAAGACATTTCCATGTAGCGAGAGCAAGGCAAAAGGAATCTTGGAAATCATTCACTCTGATGTATGCAATTCGATGTCATCTAGTTCATTAAGTGGGTATGTATACTATGTTTCTTTTATTAATGATTTTTCTAGGAAAACATGGATATACTTCTTGAAGAACAAAGATGAAGTATTTAGCAAGTTCAAGGAATTCAAATCCATGATTGAGAACCACACTAAAAATAAGATCAAGAACTTTCGATCAGATAATGGTGGAGAATTCACATCAAATGAATTAAAAGCATTATGCAAAGATTCAGGGATTAAGAGGGAGTTAACCACTCCATATAATCCACAACAGAATGGGTTTGGTGAAAGGAAGAATAGAACGATCATGGAAATAGCAAGGGCCATGCTTCATGATCAAGATCTTACCATGCATCTATGGGCAGAAGCTGCTAGAACTGCAGTATATGTATAGAACCATACTCCACACAGAGTACTTAAGAACAAGACCCCTGAAGAAGTCTTCTCTGGTAAGAAACCAGAAGTTAGCCATCTCAAAATATTCAGTTGTCCAGTTTACATACACATTCCAAAATAAAAGAGGACAAAGTTAGATCCTTCAAGAAGGAAGGGTATATTTGTGGGATACTCTAAAAGATCGAAGGCTTACAGAATATACTTACCAGGATTTAAGAAGATCGAAATCAGCAGGGACGTAACATTTTACGAAGACTCAGCTTACAACAAATCCAGAAAGAGACCTGTTGAAGATCCTAAAGAAACAGAAGCACCCAAAATTCAAGACACAACCATGAATGAAGAAATTCAAGAAGAAGATCGAGAATTAGAAGAACCTCAAGAACCTGTAGATCCACCTCAAGAGAAGAATCCTCACAAAAGGAAACCTGCTTGGGTACGAGAAGCTATCCAAGGTGCAAAAAGATATGGGGCTCCAGAAGAAAATCATAGAGAAAGAAAAAGGACCAGGTCCTACTCCGGGTATATAGCCTTATTATGTGACTTGATCGATAGAGAACCTTCCAAGTATGAAGAAGTGGCAGAAAGGAAAGAATGGAAGGATGTTATGATCGAAGAGTATCAATCGATCATGAAGAATGATGTCTGGGGTATTGTCCCAAGACTAGAAGGGAAGTCTATTGTAACTTCCAAATGGATCTACAAGATCAAGCATGCTGCATATGGTAGCATAGAGAAATATAAATCAAGATTTGTGGCTTGTGGCTTCTCCGAGAAAGAAGGAATAGATTATGAAGAAAATTTTGCACCTGTAGCCAGATTCACTTCCATCAGATTAGTACTTGCTCTGGCTGCAGTAATGAAATGGAAGATACACCAGATGGATGTCAAGACTACTTTCTTGAATGGTGTAGTGGAAGAGGAAGTGTATGTGGAGCAGCCACTTGGTTTTGAGACACATGACAGGGAATCTCATGTGTGTAAATTAAAGAAATTATTGTACGGTTTGAAATAGGCCCCCAGGACATGGTACGGTAGAATTGACAGCTTTCTATCCAGTTTGGGATTTACCAAGAGTAAAGCAGATTCCAACCTTTAATACAAGGTTGAAGTTGGTAACCCAGTAATACTCCTATTGTATGTATATGATCTGTTTGTAACAAGTGTGGATGGGTTGATTGCTGATACAAAGAGGAAGCTTGCTACTGAGTTTGAAATGAAAGAATTGGGTATGATGCATTATTTTCTAGGCATGGAAGTGTGGAAGAATGCAGATGGAATCTTCCTCAGACAAGGAAAGTATGTAGTAGAGATCCTGAAGAGATTCGAGATGATGGACTGCAAGGCCATGACCACACCTATGGCATCAAACTTGAAGCTATTGAGCGATGCTTCATCAGAATCGGTTGATTCTAGAATGTATCGTCAGATGATTGGGTCCTTGATGTACCTAACAAATATGAGACCAGATATTTGCTATACTGTGAGCACCTTGAGCCAGTTCCTGACAGATCCGAGACATGTTCACTTGATTGCTGCAAATCATATTCTGAGGTACCTGAGGGGTATAGTTTATTATGGGCTCAAGTATGAGGCAAATCAGAAGATTAATCTGGAGGGTTATGTTGATTCAGATTGGGTAGGTAGTGCGATCGATAGGAAGAGCAATTCAGGGTGCTGCTTCAGTATGCGATCAGGTGTGATCTCTTGGTTTAGCAGGAAATAATCTTGCATGGCACTGAATACAGTTGAAGCAGAGTATGTCGCAGCTTGTTCAGCTAGTTGTGAGGTAATATGGCTAAGGAATCTACTGTTTGATTTATTTGAGCTCCAATTGGATGCTACTTGTATATATTGCGACAACCAGAGTTGTGTGAAGTTGTCAGAGAACTCGGTGTTCCATGACAAGTCAAAGCACATCGAGATCAAATATCACTATATTAGGGATATGGTGCAGAGAGGAGCAGTGAAGCTCTAGTATGTTGTGACGAACGAACAGATAGATAATGTGTTGATGAAGCCATTATCTAGAGTGAAGCTTGAGTACTTTAGGGAGAATCTTGGTGTTGTCTAGATCAAGGTTCCCTCCAAGGGGAAGTGATGAGTCCATGAGTCATTCTGACATGGTGAGAGGATTGGTTGCTTCCATGGTCAGATGTAAGGGCTGATCCATTCTGTCATGGTGTGAGGATTGGTTCCTTCCATGGCATATGTGAGTGCTGAGCCATTCTGATGTGACTGTAGGATTGGTTCCTACATGATCATATATAAGTGCTAAATGTCATTCTCTGAATAGATGCACCTGGTCAGTTACCAGGAATACTCAGTCAGAGGATGAAGGCCATTCTGATATGAATGTGGGATGTGTTCTCACAGGATCAGATATAAGTGTAGGGCCATTCTGATGTGGTTGAGGGATTTATTCCCACTTAATCAAATATAAGGGCTAATGCCATTCTCTGGGAGAATGGAGGCACCTAGTCAGTTACTGGGAATCCTCAACCTAAGGTTGAGAGCCCTTTCGACATGTAGGCTGGATTGGTTCCTCACATGGTCGAATATAAGTGTTGAGCCCTTCGATGGATGATAGATGGTGTTTCCTATCATTTCAATGGATGTGAGTGCTGTGCCTTTCCACAGATGGTAGTAGGTGTGTCCTGCCATGTTGGTGGATGTGAGTGTTGTGCCTTTTCACAGATGATAGTATTTGTGTCCTATCATGCTGGTGAATGTAAGTGTTGTGCCTTTCTGACATGGTGTTGGATTTGTTTCTCTCATGGTCAGATGTGAGTGCTGGCCATTTTGACTTAGAGTCAGATATAAGTGCTGAAGAAGATCTACATGGATGCTAGGCCTACAACCAGCATGAAAAAGGGCTAGCTCTGTAGAACTTCCTATGACGAGAAGAATCATGAGATAGCACCTATGATGATGACCCAATGATGATCCAAATCGAATGATGATCCAAATCCAATGATGATGATCCAACAGTGATGATCCAGATCCAATGATGATGTCCCCATGATGATCCAGATCCAATGATGATGTTTTCGTGATGATCCAGATCGAGTGATGATCTAGATCTAGTGTTGATGATCTAGATCCAGTGATGATGATCTAGATCTAGTGATGATCCAGATGCAAGATGAAGATGACTTGAAGATGAAGATGACGAGATGATCCAATTGATACAAAGAAGAAGACCAGTGCTGACAAATTGTGTCAAAAGAATACCTTCCTAGTTAAGAGGGTGTGTTGATGTATTTGTAACTTCAGAATGTATTCACTTGTATATCTTATGTATTGTACCCTGATGTTTATTCCGAGAAGTGTCTATAATGTATTTGATTCATGTCATGCCCTAATGTTCCTATCGGTAGATTCAATAATGTAAACAAGTCATGTCAAGTCATTGTGGGTAACCCTCCTATTGATCAAGGGTTAAAGTCCTCGCAGTTGTAGGGCCCTAAGGTTATTAGACTCCCCTAGAGAAGTCGGCCCTAGTGAGTTATTGTCAAGTCAAGAATTAGTATAAATAGTGAATGGGCCTCTTTATTTATCACACACTCACTCACACTCAGTTGTAGCACATAGCTGAGGGAGAAGAAGTTGTTGGGACTAGAAAGAAAGAGACTACTGCTGTTGGGAGATCATCTTACTATTTTTGGGGTTTTTGCTTTTGGTGTTGATTCTATCTCTGAGGAAGTTGTGGGGTTTTCTCCTTTATGGTTTCCCCGAGGAAAAACATTGTGTTCATTGTCTCTTCTGTTTGATTGATGTGCGTGTTATTCTCTCGGTTAAAGATCCTAATATAACGCTATCTTGAATGATAAAAATATAACATTTCCATCGTTTGTTGGATTTACATAATCATCTATTGCAGAAGTAATGTTATAGATATGGTCCAAATATCCACCTTTTCCTTCACTATTCACTTGTTCAACATATCTCTAGCCATCCATAGGATCAATTGGTGTGACCATCCTTAGCTTTGAGTCCTCGAATTTTAAAATCCTCTTCTTGAAATCGATGATAGTCTGGTTATCAAGGCCCAGTCGATCCCCAAAAGTGTAGTATATGGATTTGTATCATCGACAATTTTAATCACCTCAAATTTTGCATATGTTTTGATTCCTTCTATCTCAACAGGAACTTGAGTCAGTCGACTAATGGGTAGAGCCTTCGATTGATTTGTCAATCTAAGTTGGAAAGGAGACCATACTAGTCTCGACTTTCCTATACTCTCCAATGTTTGTATAGTAAGGATGTTAACATCATATTCCAAGTCCAAAATAATATAGTCCATGTCATAATCTCCTATCTAGGCAATCATTCTCAATTCTCGACCAATCTTCAATCTTTTCCCAATATGATTAACCCTTATTTTTGGTCTCACCTCTTCTTGAGGTTCTTCTATTAGAGTTGTCAATTATGCTATAATATGTTTATGTTTTATTAGTGCTAAGCAACTTTTAAATAATTCTTTCAGTTTACTAACCTTTTTCGTTCGCTTCTTTCAGAACAATTGATCAAATCTCTCAAGAATTTCCAAGATTGTTCCTTCAAACGGTATAGTAGTAAAGGTCATCGCTTGATTTCCATTGACGAATTATTGTCGTGCATCCAAGAATACTTCCTTTTATTTTTGGAAATCAAATGATACTTTCTTTTGTAATGTTGGTTGCACTCGTGGTTTTCCATATGGTTCTTCTTGATTAGCTCCAGTAGCAACACCTCCTCTTGTCATGACATCAATATTTGGCTCCCTTGGCTTAGCAAAGATCTTCTGGATATTTGGGTTGGGGTTCGAGGTGGGATTAGATTTCCCACATTCCTAGCCTGCCACTTAGTAATCAATTGAGGGAATTATTCAACATTATGATTACAATATTTGAAATACGGAAATGTCGTAGTAAGATTCATGTAGTCTCTATCAAAATGTTTAGGATCCCCACAATTATAACGTATAAATTGTCATGTTCCGTGACCAAATCGTCCTCCTCTTCCTCGACCTATAAAATTTCCACCCCCCTTGGGTTGATGGTATTGTGCTTGTGGGTATGGGGCCCGAGGGTATTGGTTCTGTGGGTATTGGGATTGAGCTCACTCAACTTGTATTTGTTCATCATTCTTCATAACATATGTGTCGATTGTTTTCTCTTGTAGTAGTTGATATGCTCATCAATATTTCTCGTTGTGTCCCATTGATCGATAGAACTTACAGTATAGACTAGTTGGAGCACTTACTATTTTATGTAATTATAAACATTCTTTCGATCAATGAACTCTAGTCTGGCAGATTCTACACCAAGGCATACCTTGTGTATTTACTAGGTTCAGTGCTCCTGATGCGACATAATTCATAAATGTTGGACGATTGTCCTTATAATGCCCTTCGGTTATGCTTCGAGTACACCAGAGTTCTTCTTGTACTTCCTTCCCTTTCTTAATATCCTAAAATTATAGGTTAAGGTTTGCAAGTTGTGACTAGATCTGCATCATTCCTGCACAAGTCTCTTTGACTGGTGAGGCTTCTAACTTCATATCCAATTCCATATTGTCACTCTAAGATACAATCTTTTGTTGCATCAAAGGAATTCAGATATCAGCAACATTTCCTCAATAAACCATTCTTTGTGTTGAACATCCAACATTTGAAAATTTACTTTGGCCATCAGCATTTTGAATCTTTGGTTGAAGTCCCAAATAGACTCCCTAAGTAATTGCTTAATTTCTTTGATTTATGTCACTGCGACTTGGATTTGGGATTCCTAAACTCATTTATTAATCCTGCCCAGATTCGGTCTAATGTATTATGTGTGATTTCTATTGGAACCACGTAGAAATTCATGTACTAATTCAACACACAACGTCTTAGGGGTGTGATCATCTAATCTTTCTTAATGGATTCATCTTGGACTTGCCGCATGACCCATACACCTTCACAGAAGTATCAATGTTTTTTGAGGTCCTCTAACCCATTTCCATTAAATATGAGAAACTTTATATCATTCCCGACCATTCTGTTTATTCTTGGTACTGATGAATTAAAGGTTTGGATAGTGGGAGTTCCTTGTATTTTATTCCCACTATTACTATTATTCTGAGTGACAAATCCACTGGGTGATGAGTTTCTATATTTTACCTCTGGAGATGTATGTGGGGTCGCAGGTATTATGTAATCTTGATATAGATCTAGGGATTCATGTTCGTCTTATTTTTCAGATATAAGATGGTAATCTTCTTCCTCGTCGTAGGATCCTTCGTTTAAGTGCAATGTCTATTCGTAGCACTCTCCTCTGGTCACACTGCAACTTTCTCTTCTTGTTGCAATACTTCTTCTCTTTCCCAACCAAAACCTTCTTCCATTCCTTAGGCTTCCACTTTCTAGCTCAGTACCACTATCACCAGGAAACATCTCAGCTTACTCCGATCCATATTTCTCAAACTTTTCTTGTGACATATCCCGGGTCTCTGCACACAAATATTTATCCGTTGGACTCCATTCTCAGGATCCATTTCTCAAATACTAGCATCTTGATCCATAATTTTAAAGACTGCAAATAGAGACCTCTAGATCCTTAGATTTTTTTTTATGTCTCATTGTACAACTTAATTATGTTGAATGCAATGTATGTGATATATCCACCCATAAGTCAACCACACTAGATAAAGGATTGCTTCTTCTTTTTAACCGTTGGATCAGCTAAGGACTCCACTCTATCAGTTCCCCTCCTTGAAATTTTTTCCTTTGGGTCACTAGCTTTAACAACCACTCATGCAACACAATGGAAAATTCGCTAAAGAAAATATAATAAATATCTATATAAAGGTATTGTTCCAAACACTCTGTCGGACTCAGTCATGATCCTTCACTTTCTTCCCATGCAAACTCTAGTGCTTTTTAATCAAAGTAGCATTTAATTTCTGGCTCTGTCAGGTGCCAAAACATATCCCCACTAGAATGATTCATGGTCTCGACAACAAAACCATTTGTTGGTGTACTTTCAGTCAACCGAGGTTTAGATCCCTTATGATCGTCAACAAAGCCCAAGATATTGACGTAGAAAAACATCACTCCGCCGGCAACACCTATGATACAAATGAAGTCTCACCCAAGATATCTTATGGGAACTGCTAGAACCAGGTTTTTGCAGTTATGTGGGGAATGTTCACTATTGCATTACTTATCAAATCACTCGGTTGAAACCAAGAATTATACCTCGTGTTTTTCACTTATTCATTCAAGATACTATCTACTAGTCTGTTGAGACATATTGCAGTATTTAACATAAATAATTTAGCACACATTTAGTCTATCAGATGTGCAACACACACACACACATAAGCATATTTACCAGGCTAGATCCAAATCCTAGGCTCTATCTAGCGTCGAGAGGGATCAAATATCTCGAAGTGCAAACCTACTTGAGTACAATACCTGAGAAGAGGGATGTTTTAATACTATTTACTATATATAAATAAAATAAACAATATTCTAAAAATATAATACGAAAATTAATGAAATCATAACAAATGAAAAATATAATGTTAATATATTATAAATTTAAAATTAAAACAATAATTTTATGTAATATTTTATTTAAACTAAAACAATAACTTTATTTAATATTTTATTTATTATGAATCATTTTCATAAAAATCTAATATTATGTTTTATTATTATGCTTTATGACTAATGATTTAAGTCCATTTAAACCAGCTATATTATAACATCGGATTTTCAATATTTAAATTAATATTTTTTATATACTAACATCAAGGAGATCATGCATTTACACTGCAACGCAAATTATCAAAAATTAGTAAGGTTCAAATTCTTTAAAATAAATCGTAAAATTGAAAAAGAAATATCCATTAATGAGGGATTGTATTTTAATGATATGCTGATTTTTTTTTCAAATTATATATAAACTGTAATAGATGATGGATGCTTTTTTATAACAATAAAATAATAAAGCTTCAGAAAAACGAGTCATATATTTGGGTTGTTTTGACAAGCATAGAAAATAGATAGCTTTATATTTATAAAACTGTAAATATCGTGCATGTGTACTCTGTATTATTATTTATATTATATCTTGTGCATGCTAATCTGTAAATATCGTTAAAAAACCTATGTTATAAAGAGTTTTTTCCACATTAGCTTTAGGTGAGATTAAGCTAATGTTTTAGTTAAAATTTTGTAAATATGAAGTGTATTAGTATTCAGATTTTCTCCACAAAATATTTATGGGACATAAAAGTAGTATTTTGATTGCTAATATTTTCGTTGAATGTTGTATCCTAAAAAAATTATTGGGTGACATTAAAGTATTATTCTAGTTGAAACCTAGGAAATATCTTGGTTATCACTATCCTAAAATCTGCTTGCGTTTGCTAGATAAAAGAGTCTAAATTGTCGAGTAATATATTAGTCTTCTAGAAACGTGTATCCTATAAAATGTCTGTTACAGGTTGTACAAAAACTCCGTAGCTTGTACACTAACTCCGGGGAGAAAAGTATATTATTTGAAATGTCTTATTAGAGCTTTTATTTTTCAGGAAGAAAAAAGCCTGTCCTTGTTATTCAATTAAGAATCAAATGTCATCTTTACATTCAGCCCAAAACTGGGTAATAAAAACATAAACACTCTCCATAGAAGTTCTGCCAGGGGGAAAGGCAACCAACCACAAGTGTTCCCATCAGTGAACTGTCTCATCATGAATGGGCTGTCCATCTCATCATATCTATCGAGTGCCAAAAGGCACTGAATCTGCACTCTAAAAGAGAGTACTCAAATTGCTGATAATACCTCACAAAGAAAGACAGGGAAGAAACTCCCTTTAATTATACTTCTCAGAAAAGCTGAAAAGAGCCATGAGAAGC
>LPNX010998543.1:429726-486299 GCA_001517045.1 Pseudotsuga menziesii | reverse complement strand
ATTGAGTAAAAAGATGCCCAACTGTTTCATTTTCAGCTTTACAAAGTAAACAAATACCTGGTCCCGATTTCCCTCTTTTCTGCAAATTTTCCCATGTGAGTATTTTATCCCAAACAGCAAGCCAAATAAAGCATGTGATTTTTTTTGGCAGCGATTTATTCCACAGAATACCATCAATAGTTTTAGATATCGGCCCTGTAGAGGCTGATACAATACAGTCATAGGCATTCTTTGCTGATATTGAACCCATCTTTTTACTATAACCCCATACCAATTCATCATCAGCCTCAGTTAAACGAACACCAGCACCATTTAAACCTGCAATATAATCTTTCCATAAAACAGAGTAAATGCCTCCCAGATTCAAATCCTCCGCTGTATACCAATAATTTTGTGCATCATGAAGAGTATTTTGAGCCTGGTCAAGCGTGATAATATTCAAATCCTGCAGGTAAGATCTCAGATCCTCTGGCAGGGAGAAACCTTTATTTGATCCCACAATTGGATCAACCCCGATCAAAATATTTGTTCCTTTCCCTACATTCCAAGCCAAATGCTGACCGATCCAACTGGACTGTTAATGGATAGAAATGAAATTATTTGCATGTGCAATAAATTCCTTCTAATGTAGTATTCCTCACTTCCAGCATATATGGATCGGCCCATGTGGGCGGGCCACATTGCTGAACTTTACTATTTCTATTTCGGTGGTATGAAGAATAAAACGATAATCACCTTCTAGATCAATTAAATTTATTTCCACAGTTTGGTTTTTTCTGGGCAGCAGATGCAAACGTTGAAACGGATCATCATGATATTTCTTTAATTCTAAAAGTGTCTTGATACATAATAGTTTTAAAATTAAAATGAATCTATAATATTCTTGTTTTCACTTACTTCAAACCACTTAGAGACAAACACAAAATTCATCTTCACACCTCCAGCGCAGCCATAACCATGGAATATTTTCATTTTCACTTACTTAAAACGATAGAGAGACAAAGACATGCACTTGAGATTTTTTATCATTGCGGATGGCGCACACGCAGAAGAGGGCAGCCGCAGGAGGGAGCAGGTGGAGATGGCTCCGTGAGGCTACGAGAAGATGGCTGCATTTTGATTTCTTTTAAACATGGTTCATATTGCAGTTGAAAAGACAAACACTCTTCATATTTCGAGCTCTATATTCGATAGTCTCCCTCTGTTGGAGCATTTAGATCAGGTCTGTATTCGCCAATCTCTCTCTGCTGGAGAATTTAGATCTGAAGTGTATTACCTCTTGGTGTTGTTTATATATTCATTGATGTTTATATAGTCATTGATGTTTGATTTTCTATTATTTATTGATTATGTATAGCCAACATAACATTATGTAACGTTACAATATCTCCCACATAACGTTACATAATGTTACAGGATCTCCCCCATACTGGGCTATAGAGCGCCTCTCGCCGCAATAACAAAGGTTTTGCAACATATTCAGATTGACACATTCACAATAGACATGCATTCAACATAGACATAAGTATCAAAGACACATAGAGACAAGATATAACATGGAAACCCATCTATGAAAAACCACAAAGGTGTTATTCATTTGGCATGAAAAATAGGTTAGCACCTCTGGTCTGTGCACTCAGCTTGTAGACTCTTCTTCAGATATTATTTACAATTCATACATTCTTCTCTCGTCTCATGCTCTCTGGTTTTGGTTTCTCTCTTTCTCTATGTATTTCTTCTATTCTTCTCTAAATCTTCGATCTGCACATAGCCTGGATCGATTCTATTCCTCTCTTGGACTAATCAACCCCCACACAACTTAGGTTTATTCTTTTATAGAATTTTCTTATTTCACAATTCTTTATTCAACTGCCAATTGACTCACAACTGTCAGTTGAGAGGATGTTTGTCTAATTTAATACATTTAGTTATATCTAAAAATACGCACTATCGTCCCATAATACAACTATTCTTTATTACTAAAATAAAACTTTTAGTCAATACACATATAGAGAACAAGTTTTACTAGTGTAAAGGATCTGTAACTTGATGCGAGGTTGGGGGGGTTAGGAAACAAAGGTAGAAGGATTTACGACACACAAGTAGTGGAAGAGAGGCTTTGTAGGTTAGATAGGTCGGCTCATGATGGTTCCTGCTCCTCCCTGTGGGGAGAGGGATCGTGGGAGGAGTGCGCCCTCAGAGGATGGGTCTGCAATTCCCACTCTGATCTCGGACATGGAAACCGAGAAAGGTAAAGGACTAGAGAGTGCACCTGACTCACTCATAGATGGGGAAGGTTCTAGTGGGATTAAGAAAGAGGAAACGATGAAACAGGAAACAAGAAGGATAGGACAATGCATCCCGAAATCCAAGACAATGACAAAGCTTCAAATTAAATAAAAAAGAGTCAGGAGATACATTCAGTACATGAAATACCGTGCCCTCATAGGCAAATTTGTTGGGATATGGCCCATAGAAAATACCCTAGTATGGTGGATTAACACCACGTGAAAACCCCAAGGGCACTACAACCTTCAGATGGGGGAAAAATGATTATTCACTATAATATTCTTTAATGAATAAGATAGAACTCAAATTTTTGAGAACGGTCCATATTTCTACAATTTGGAGGGACTCTTCCTAAGGCCATGGAAAGAGAGATTCATCTCTAATAAAGAAAACCTCATGATTGCCCTAGTCTAGATCAAAATGTACTCTCTCCCAACAGAGTACTGGAAGGAAGAAATTCTGATGGATATAGTGAATACTCTAGGAAACTTTATCAAAGTCTGGGAGCAAACTCGACAGCGGAAGTATATCTCATATGCCCGAATCTGTATCTACCTTGACATTTCTAGGGATCTACCAGATGGAATCAAGTTATCCTGGGAGGATGAAGAGTGGTTTCAAGCAATAGACTACGAACAGATTCCGTTCAGATGCAGAAGATGCCATGAGCATGGACACCTATTCCGGGACTGTCCACAAAATAAAAGACCAGTAGGAAAGAAAGATCAGGAAAATCAAGATGATCATGGGTTCATCAAAACCCAAAACAAGAAACGACAAGCAAGAAATACCTCGGGACTAGAGATCAACAAAAGGGTGCAAACTCAGAACATTTATGAGATCCTCCAAGATGATAAGGCGAGTAACAAAGAAGCCCATCAAACTGACCAAACTAAATACCATCAAGAGAAGGAGATGGAGATGGATTTAAACCTAAAGAAGAAGCAAGAGACATCCAAGTCACCTATAGATCAACACCAAAAGATGCAGCAGGAGACAACCAAGACATCTACAGAGGTAACGGAGCCAGAGACAAAAGATATGAAGATAGGAGATCTATATTTGTATGGACTTGAAGCTTCCTACTCTAACAAGATCCCATCCCAAATCCCTCCCCATCAATTCTCCTTACTAGAGAAGGCGATAATCTAGGAAAAAAACATGAAGTCCCTAGGAGTAGTTGTTGAATCCCTCAAAGAATCGGATGGGAAAAAGAAAATAAAAAAAAAAGCGGGGAAGGCCAAGTAATGTTCAAAGAATCAAATCAGTAAGGGCACAAGTGGTGGCTTCGGGGCAGTATCCAACCATAGATGCTTCCCTTTCTCCCTCAACTCAATAAGTTCCCAATGCAGATTACATCCTGGAATATTAGAGGCTTTAACAACACTCTAAAAACCGCTCTTCTCAGAAGAAGGATTGAAAAAGAAAAATCTGGAATCATCTTTTTGCAAGAAACTAAGTGGTTGGAAGAAGAGCTAAAAAGTATAGCCATGAAAATATGGAAGGGATGTGAGACAGTAGCGACCGATGCCAAAGGGGCAGCTGGAGGGATTGGCATCTTGTGGAATCCATGGGAGGTTAAACTCTCAGGTTTCGTAGCAACTCCCTTTTCACTTTCATCATATTTCCACGTCTTAGGCACCAAAATCGAAGGATTTTTTACCAATATCTATGGTCCTCCTAGGGCATAGCGTTTTCCTTCCTAGATTTGCTTTCTGTCATCAAGGAGATCGTCGAAGACAAACTGTGGAGCCTTGGTGGAGGCTTCAACCTGATCAGGAACCTTTAAGAGAAAAAAGGTGGTATATGGAACCTAAACCCTGCAAGCGTTCACTTCAACGAACTAATTGATACCCTTGATCTAATAGATGTAAGAACCTCTAATGGTATTTTCACGTGGAACAACAAAAAAGCTAGAGACAGAGGGATAGTATGTCAGCTTGATTGATTTTTAATCTCTAATTCCATCACGATGGCAGGAGGATAGTTAAGAGTAGTGGTACTTCCAGCTGCAGGCTCAGATCACTAGCCAATTAGGCTTGAATGGGAAAATGTGGGGGTTAACCCATGCAGACCCTTCATATTTGAAAAGTTGTGGCTCCTTCAGATGGATTTCCATGAGAAACTTCAGGATTGGTGGGAGGCTTTCCCACCCATCATCGGCACTCGAATGTACCAATTCCAATAGAAAGTCAAACTCCTAAAAGATAACATTAAAAAATCGAGCAAGGAGTCCTTTAGAAACATTTTCCAAGCAAAACAAGCTCTAGAATGCAAGATGCAAGTGAACCAGGCTCAAGCAATGAGCACGGGGTTCTCGGAGGAGTTATGGATCCAAGAAAAAATTCTGCTCCAGGAATTTAGCCGACGAGAACAACAAGAGGAAGTCTATTGGAACTGGAAAGCCAGAGTCAAATGGCTCCAAGAGGGAGAATGCAATACTAGCTTCTTCCACAAAGCGGCCATTCAACATCGCCAAGGGAACCGACTAGACAGACTAAAAATGGAGGATGGAGACAAAGCTGAAACATTGGAAGAGCTAGAAAGCACGTTGAACTCATATTTTGCTAATCTGATGAAGGAGTCAGAAGGAGACAGAGAAGAATCCTAGAGGGAGGTGTTTAGATACATTCCTAAGATTATCTCGGATGAACACAACCACATGTTGGGAAAACCCATTGAGATGGCAGAGGTCGAGGCCTCTATCAAGCAAATGGAAAAGGATAAAGCCCCGGGTCCGGACAGGTTCACATCAAACTTCTTCCATGCTTCTTGGGATTGGTTAAAGGAGGAAATATGGGCTTTAGTGGAATATTCCAGGAGGACCGGGAAAATTCTAAGAGCTCTTAACTCCATTTTCTTAACACTCATCCCCAAAGAAAATGGAAGAGAGGACCCAGGGAAACTTAGACCGATTGCTCTGTGTAATTTTATCTATAAAATTATCTCCAAGGTCATGGCCAACCGTCTCCTCCCTTTGCTTCCCCTCATCATCTCCTCAGAACAGGTCGGGTTTGTGGAAGGAAGGCAGATCCTAGACGACATTATTCTAGTCCACGAAATGATGCACTCACTAAAAACCTCGAGGACTCTAGGTATTCTATTAAAATTGGATCTATTAAAAGCTTATGATAAACTGAATTGGAAGTTTTTGGAAGGAATTCTCAGGGCTTTTGGCTTTTCGGAGGATTGGACTAACTGGGTCATGAATATGGTTTCAACATCCTTCTTCTTGATCGTGGCCAATGGCTCCCCTTCAACCCCTTTCAATTCTTCCAGAGGAATAAGGCAGGGGGACCCCCTCTCCCCCTTCTTTTTCATCATCAGGGCCAAAGGACTAGGAAGATTTCTCAAAAGAAGAAGATATGAGAACAAGATTCACGTTTTATCTTTCACTGCAGGGATGGAACCCCAAACCCACCAACAGTTTGTGGATGATAATATGCTCATGGGCCCTTCCTTGGTACAGGAGGCCTAGGGAATCAAAGACAGTCTAAACACCTACCTAGAAGCTAGTGGCTTAGATATCAACAAGGACAAGTCCCAGGCCTATTTTTTCAATACCCCAAAAATTATCAAAAGGAACATTCTCAGAATCCTGGAGTTTTTGGAAGGAAAGCTCCCATCAAAATATCTGGGAGCACCGTTAGTTGAATCAACGATTAGACAAATTTCTTGGAAAGAATTGCTAGATAAAATCAAACAGAAGCTCAACCTATGGACCTTTAGATCTCAATTTTCTGAGTAGACTCACCCTAGTTAAATCGGTTATTTAGGAAATTCCTGTTTATCTCTTCTCAGTGCTAGCTTCCTCGAAATCGGTTATCAAACAAATCAGAAACAACCAACGAAATTTCCTGTGGGGGGATCGAAAGGAAACAGGAAGTGGCCATTGGTGGAATGGAAAACCATTTGCGCTCCTAAGGCAGTGGGGGGCCTAGGGATATAGGATCCTTTTGACAGCAACAAGGTAATGAGTGCCAAAATTTTGTGGAGATGGATCAACTACGAAGAAGAACCATGGGCCAAACTATGGCACCTGAAATATGCCCCTCACTGGCCTAAGCAGTCCCTGGTCCATTTCGGAGAAAAAATTATGGGTTATAGCATTTGGAAATCGGCCCAGGAAAACAAGGAGTTAGTCTAGAAGCATAGATTTTGGGAAGTTTAGAACGGCAGGACGACTAGATTTGCTAGTGATGCATGGAACCAAGAACCGATTCTCTCCAACAGGGAGGATTTTCCTTTCTTTAGAACCATCCTCTGAGCATGGTGGTGGATTTTTGGGATCCTAGAGACAATGATCACCTCTTGAGGACTTGTAAAGACAATAAATGGTGGCAATCTCAATCCCTTGGGGGAAATGTGGATGATTTCCTTACAGAGCTTAATGCCAGAAAGATCCCTAGGAATGAAGGTCCAGACAAAATCATATGGGGGTACTCCAACACAGGAAATTTCAACTTCAAAGAAGCCTTAAATCTTGTGACAGAATCCTTTAATATGGAAACAAAAGCCAAATGGGAAAAAATTTGGGGAGGAGGTTGGTGGCCAAAGGTGGCGGCTTTTAGATGGCTCGTGCTCAAGAGGCGCATTCTAACCTGGGATAACATACAAACTAGGGGAATCAATAGGTCCTCAAGATGCTACATGTGTGAAGAGAATAATGAATCCATCAATCATCTTCTGGATGAGTTCCCGGTGGAGGATGCCATATGGGAAAAAGGAGCAGCCATTAAAAAAAAAATCATAGACATTGAGGAAGGTCGGACGTAACCATTGCAGAATGACCCAAAAAGGCATTCAAAAACAAAATTGTAAACAGGTTGTGGGAGCTCCTCCTAGGATTTACTGTATTGGAACTATGGAAAACCGGTAACAGCTGAATTTTTGAAAATGAAACCAGAAAAGCAGGAGAAATTTGGACCCTCAATGAAGCTCACCTAAAAGAAACGATCACTTTAAGTCATTGGACACATGAAGACTTCACAACCAAGGAGAATGAAAGAATTATACTCTATGAACTGGGGATTTTTGAATTGCCTGTTAATAGTGTCAGGTCCAGGATTATGCCAAAATCCGTAAACAACACGAATTTGTGGCTTCAGCCACCTGCAGGTTCCTTCAAACTCAATTTTGACGAAGCGACCAAAGGAAACCCTGGTCGAGCAGGATTTGGAGGCGCCTTAAGGAACTCGAGCGAAATCATTCTCATCACTCTCTAGGGATCAATTGGCAACAACACTAATAACATGGTGGAACTAGAGGGCCTAATTAATGGTATTTCCTGGGCCCTGCAAAAGGATAATACCCCACTACTCATGGAAGGATACTCTTAGGTAATTATTAACATCACTTGTAGGCTCCAACATGGTGCCACCACCTCCCAGGTTTCAAAGAATTGGAGATGGGAAGGTCGCCTCTCAGAACTCAAGCAGATTCTTGCAAGTCCTTTAGGCATCCTATTATCCCATGCAAGAAGATCTGGAAACAAGCTGGAAGATGCATTGGAAAATGAAGGAGTGGAGAATCATAGCTCTTTCCATGCAGGAGATCTTGATGATGATGGAAATAGTCTGATATGGGATTGGTGCAAAAAGTTGGTGCAAGAGGATCTGGAGGGTATGATCGACGTGAATAACCACCAGTCATAGCTCATCCCATAATAGTTGGTGGACAATTGTCGATCCAATCCTTCGCAAAACATGCCACCCGTCATTTCCGCTCCAAGTAGTGGGCCCTCAATCATATCGATGGTGGATTTGAAAGGTTGAGAGATGTCCCAATCACCATATGGGGATGATGAACCCTACACCTAGACACGTGGTGGTGGTACGATGCATGTGGCCAATGCGAAAGACTCGTTCACTAGACAGAATGGTCTTGAAGAGAAGAAGGAGCCTATTAATGCAAAGGATCAATTTGATGGTTGATCTGTGTGAAGAGATCAAGAGGAGGTGGCCCTACAGGGTCATTGGTACAAATCCCACGTCGGTTATTGTAAGGATGGAAATTCCAGATATTTCTGTATCAAAGGGAAATCAATGAACAAGGAGGATGTTGATCTTTTGCAAAGGATGAAAGAAACGGTGGAGTATGATGGATGGAAGATAAAGAAGGAGGTTCGGGTGACGGGTAAGAGCTCTCCATCTAATCCATTCTAGGAAAGGAAAGGAATTCTTCCTATAAATACACCCTAGGGGGATTGCAATGACACTCATATGGTTTGGTTTGTATCGCTTCTTGTTCAAAGCAATGTCCTGTATTGTGTTATCATTTCTTGACAATGGAGAGTCTGGATCCACCAAAGGGGAAGTGGTAGAGGGGAGGGGACTAGCAGGGTGACCCCCAACATAATGGTTGATCTCCCCACCATTGAGGAAGAGCCAAATCCGCTCTCTTTCAACTAGGGCGACCAATATATGGTTGAGACCCCAGTGGCCATCAAATCCTACATTTCCATGAAGGAGCTAGATTTTTTTCGGGAGTACATTACTCATGAGGTCGGCCCACTGGTGTTAAACCCTTTCTAGACTGTTCGAATCCTATTGGCCTACAACACCTAGGCCAAGGTGCAGTCGCTCATGGCATTCGAGAGGCCCTGACCCTCATCAGGAGGGGGCAACAGGAGAGTGTAGCAGGCTTCTACCTTCTAGACTAGATCACAATGGAGGTGCTAGATAGTCCCAGGGATCTTGCCAACACTCTTACCAACACTCCTGCCAACTCTCCTGCAAATACTCCTACCAACGCTCCTCCTCCTCAGCAAGAGGAGCACCTGTTTGGTTCAAACATGCCCACTGGGCGGTGATTTTCCTAGATTTCGGGATTAAGGCCGACTTAGTTTAGAAGTGGCCTGGTTATCTATGTTTTGATGTAATTGGGATTGGCTTGGTTTTTAGTTTTGGTTTTTGGTTTTAATTTGGCTCCGACTATATGCCTGCTAGTCAGGTATCACTCTAGTGGAATGTTTTGGGTTCGTTCAGGTTTTGATTGCTTGAAAATGTGTAAACCCTTCAAGGAATTTTGGGACAATCCATTTGAGCCCCGCAGTAGACATCCTGGTCTGGTTTGGTTCACCTAACCAACCGGGACTGCTTGTAATACCATTTTGTATATTAATAGAATGTTTACCTACTTATTGATAAAAATAAAAATAAAATTTTTAGTCTAACTAACTCTTTCCAAAATTAGTTGAACCCTAATTTTTGACTTGCTTTATTTCTCTTCTATCATGGTTCCTTCCATCGTTGTTTCTACCGCCGCAACTCCTTGAATCTATATTCTTTGTCGCAACTACCTTTGTTGCGCGACTGAAATCTTCATCTTCCCAAGCAAAATTCTGGTATAATTCTTTCTAACGTTTCTTGGGGCCAATAAGGATACCAAGTAGAAATATTAAAATTTGGAGGGCCTATCCTCTTTCCTCACATCCACAAACTCTTCAATCTAGCGGTCAATAACTGTATCCCTAACCCTTGGACTTAGAGCCTCATTATTCCTATCTTTAAAAGTGGTTATAAAAATATCTCCTCTAATTATAGAACCATTATTATTATCCCTCTCTTAGCTGATCTTAATATTGTACATTTTTAGAAAAGAAAAACATTATATGGCTAGAAAATGAAGGTAAGTGGGATAAAGGTAACGTGGGATTTAAAAGACATCACTCTACCATGGACCACTTCGTTACATTGAGGATCATTGTAGAGGAATTCGACAATAGTAAATCCTATCTTTTATATTGCTTTGTGGACTTCAGGAAATATTTTGATATGGTGCCTAGAAATAACTTATGGAATATATTAGAAGAGCTAAAGGTTCCTTTTGAGTTGAGAGCTATCAATATAACTTGTATGAGACTGTCATTTCCATATTTAATGGTACTGAGGGATGATTGGACGATATTAATTGTAATATTGGAGTTAAGGTTTCCTCCTCTCCCCTGCCTTTTTAGGCATGTACATAGATAAGCTAGAAGATTGTTTAGAAGAAGCACATTGTGTTGGAACAACCTTAGCTAGAATATTTGTCATCCTCCTTCTCTATACCGTTGATATTGTTCTTATGACAAAGTGTCTCTTTGATATTCATAAGCAATTAAGAATTCTTAAGGATTTTTGCTCTAATATGGGTATGACTGTTAACACCAACAATTTAGAAAAGTTATCATTATCAAGTCCAAGAACGTCACTTACGCTAATTTTGTATATGACAATAACAACTTGAAGGAATTTTCTTCTTATAAATATCTCAGAATAGATATTCATCACAAGATCAATTGGAAATATAACATTGAGAAAAGGATTAATGGAGGGTGGAAAGCTTATTTTGGTCTTGAAAACAATTGTAAGTTAACAAGCCTTGTGGTGCGAGATAAAATAATTTCCTTTTAAAACTCTCTTCACTCTTGTTATCTTGTATTGTAGTGAAGTTTGGGGTTACAACATTTCTAGAGAATCATGGAGAAATATTAAACAAATCCAAAAGTGTTTCATAATGTACATAACCTCAAAATTAAAATCAATACACCTTACCCTATTCTCCTTCTAGAAGTGGGTCTTCCCCCCACCAAGAGAATCGCCATGTTGCTTGATAAAGAGTTAGAGATTAAATGAAAATTACGATACTATAAGGAGGTCATTAACACTAATCCGGAAGATAAAAAAGTCTCTTTGTTTTAACTAGTTTGAAGAAGAAAATTAATACTATCAAGATAAGAATAGACTCTCATGATATTCATGGTGAGATATGACATTGGGAAATTCCTAAAACACCATGAGTGTGAAATGATTTACCATCTCTGTGAGACTAGGAGTGTTTTTCTTCCTTGTTGAGTTAGAATTATTATATATACAACATTTGAAATTTATCATACTAGATCCGTATTAATAATGTGTTGTAATAGCTATATATATATATAATTGAGTACTAATGCATCTAAACACTTGCAACATGTTATTAAAAAGGATCTCGCATGAATAATTTCATTGATTCCATTCACCCAGCAAGTTATATTTTGATTCTTTTAGTTCCTAAGGAAACCAAAGGAGAAAATCTACTCTAGATGATAAAGGAAACCTATTTTACATTCAACCAATAGGTAAAGGATTTTGAGTTAGATATTTAACTACCCTTTTTCATACTCTCAGTAGTCAACATTAGAGGTCTCTAGATAGACCAAACCATTTGCTTGTCATGCTTGTTTATTCGATTGGATGGTTTGATGAAAACAAGCAAGGCAAGAGAACAATAAAGATCCTCTACAAGATACCACTTATGAAAGAGGCTGCCATTTTTTTATTTTTAAGTTTATAGCAACACTATGTAGGCACCACCCCAAGTAGAGTAAACAGAGTCTCTGAGACTAGATCTGGATATTAATCTTGCATATTGATCTAGGGAATAAACACCAGTCTCATCAAAGATTAATCAACAAATAACTCATGAAATGGTGTAAATCGGACTACAGAATGAGTAGCCGCTCTGTATATTCAATGAAGAATGAATAATTACAATACAATGTCATGCTACCAGCATGAATGAAGCAATTTGAATTTCTAAGGAGGTCATTTGAATTGAATGAGTGAGTCTAGCTTAACTGAATGTAAGCCATAGTCAACACTCCAGTTAACCACTGATCAAAACCCTAATTGACTCAACTGAGCCCTAACTGAAGTCAGAGTGCAATAAATGACCGAGTCTCAACTGAAACAGATTAGAAACATGTCATAGCAATCCAACCATTAAGTGCTAGCACTTCAATGACTCCAATGAAGCCCGATGAGGTTAACTGAAATTGAACTAAACATCAGAAGTGGTTGGAGGTGCCCCTATTGACTCCAGTTCATTAATTAATCAATTTAATGAGAGGAGGCACCTTCACTGCCCTATACTCACTGATTGTAACCATTAGCTAGTAATAAATTGCATTAATGACACTTAGATCACCCGCAGAGTTCTCTAGTTAGCCTCCCTGAATGTAGGAGAAGGCTAAGTTAGCCTCCTTGACTGAAGGTAGGCATGGGTGTGACTAGATGATGTCATTTAATGCTCCACTAATGTCAATAAATATCAATAATACTTAGGATAGTGGTTTAACTAGGCCAATTTGATCAAAAAAAGTGTGTATGGTGGTAAATGTCTCCAACACCCCCCCTTAAGCTATACTCAAGAGGAGTTAGAAAAAAAAATGCATAAAAATGCTAAGGCCCCAACAACTAAGGCCATAGGTCACCCTGTACAATGTTGAATCTGAAACAATGCTCAAAACAGACTAAGTGAGGAAAAGAGGGACAACCCAGTGAGAAAAACCCCCCTTCAAGATGAACACTAAAAGTAGTCTGAATCACCCTAACGAACTCATCCCCAACAGTGAACGTAGGTAAGTGAACTTATTTTTTGGAAAGCTCTTGGTGAATATGTCTACAATCTGCTCATCAGTCGGGCAGTATTGCAGAATGACGGTCCTGTCATGCACTAGCTCCCTGATGTAGTGCATGTGGATCTCTACATGCTTGGTCCTCTGCCTGGTAAATGGATCCATGGATATCTTAATAGAACTTTGGTTCTCACAAAAGAGGATAGTGGACAAAGTACTACCAAGATCAAACTCTGAAAGAATGCCTTGCAACCAAACTGCTTGGATACAAGCATTCACCGCTACTCGATACTCGACCTCTGCTGAAGATAGTACTATGGAAGACTGCTTTTTTCTTGACCAACAAATGGGGACACCACCAAACATAAATACATATCTGGAAGTAGACCTTCTATCAATAGAATCACCCGCCCAATCGAAATCTGTGTATCCAACTAGCTCTAGCTCGGAGTCTGCAGCATAGTGAATGCCATAGGTTTTGGTTCCCTAAATATACTGGAGGATCCTCTTGGCTGCCTTCCAATGAAGATCATGAGGCTACTGCATATATATTGATACATCATTCATGGCATAACAAATATCAGGCTAAGAATGTGTCAAGTACAACAAGCTACCAATCAGTTGTCGATAGATAATGCAGTCCTTGGGAGGTGTGCTTTTTCCTTCTTCAAGGCTGATCCTTGAAAGGAAAGGGAATGGTGCAGGCCTACAATCAGCCATGTTAAACTTGAATAACATGTTTGAAATTTATTTGTACTGAGTGACCATAATCCCATCAGAATTTTGCTCAATTTTGAGCCCCAAAAATTATTTTAGGAGCCCCAAATCACTCATTTCAAAGGCATTGTGGAGAGCAGTTTTGGTGGTTGAAATGGAGGCAACTGTGATACCTGTGATCAGTAAGTCATCAAAATATAAAAAAATGATAATTAT
Organism: Pseudotsuga menziesii; assembly: GCA_001517045.1. NCBI lineage: Eukaryota > Viridiplantae > Streptophyta > Pinopsida > Pinales > Pinaceae > Pseudotsuga > Pseudotsuga menziesii. Next base: position 472,696 of record LPNX010998543.1, on the reverse strand, counting down.
ATGACCATCAGACTGCTATAAATACACATTTCGATCTGATATACACCTTTGAAAGTTTTGCGAGAGAAGGAAGGCATCCATCTTGGAATACCACTCTCTTGGGGCCTATTTTAACCCATATAGTGACTTATTTATCTTGCAAACCAAAAATGGATCAGTAATGTAGCCCTCAGGTTGTTTCATGTATATCTCCTCATTAAGATATCCATGTAGAAAGGTTTACTTAACATCCATGTGATGCACTTCCCAGTGCTTGGATGCTGAAATTGCCAAAACTAGGCAGATGGAGTCCATTTTTGCAACCGATGCAAAGGTCTCATGGTAGTCCACACCTTGGACCTAAGAGAAACCTTTTGCCACCAGCATTTCCTTATATTTGTAGGTTCTTCCATCAGCAGCAACCTTGGTTCAAAACACCCACTTGCATTGAACCAATTTCCTTCCCTGAGGAAGAGAATCTAGCTCCCAAGTAGTGTTTTTCTGAGGAGAATTCATCTCTTCATCCATGGAAATTTGACATCTCGGATCCTTTCGAGCATGGTAGTAGGATTTTGTTAGTGTAATGTCCCAGTTTTGACCCCGTTGCATTAGATGTATATGATGTATATATTGTAAATGATCATGGTGAGGAGCTAAAGGCCAAGGCCCCACCATTGATCGGATATGCTGTGTGTTGGATTTATATTTGTCACCGATGGTATATCGGGGCATGCGGCCTATATTATGTTGGTCATCATGTAAATATGCATCTATAATTAAAATGAACACAACCAGCTACGGTCGCAGCAACTAAATCGAATGGGGCATGATTTTCACAAGGATAAGGGCGGGGAAATTTGTCAAACTTTGGCTAATGAGGGAAAATACCCATGTGTCATCTTATTTTGTTTTATCCCAACCACTCTCATTGAAGAATTACTGCTGGTGGTTGAGGCAGTTAATTGCTTTGGGAGTGGGGTGGCAGGACTGTCAGTCCTCAACCTCACGCACACTCCACCATAGCAGTTGACTTCAGAATGGAAGAAAACACTCACGCGGGCCATACCTCTCTCACCCACGACATTGCTGCCGCTCACGCACTTCCATTTTGGGGCGTCCTCTTGGTTGTTGGATCATCCACGCACAGGATCTTGGCGTTTTTGGTCTCACGCAGACATTTTCTTGGCTCCACGAGTTTGCTAAACACTCATGCACGCCCAATTTCGCGTCATTCCTGTGCTCTGTTCGTTTTCCACCATTTCCAGTCCGTTATTTCTTTCCACGCACAGGAATTTCCTGGTTTTTACCCACGTCGTTTTCCTCCACGGATTTGTGAATGATGTGGCTGAATCCTTTCCCCCTGGGTTGAATTGTGGGTCCTGCGTTGATTATTACTCACGCCCAGGCCGGAAGTCTGTAAATCTGTTTCCAACGTGGTCTGTGTGAGTCTTTCCGTGGCTCAATTGCCTTGGATGGACTATTGATTTTCCCCTGCTATAAGTGTGTTGCTGCTGCGTTTGGAATTTGTTGTATGTCACTTGAGAATTCGTTTTTCCCTGTTTAAGCTGTGATAGATAAATGAGTTTCCTGAGTGCAATGGTTGGTCTTAGGACTGTGAGAGGGGCATGGAGGTTGGCTTAGATTTTCTTGATAAACCTGGTGGCTGGAAACCACACAGACAGAGCTAGAGGGATGGCCTTCTTCTCCATCACCCATGAATAGCACTGGAGGGGAATGTAGGGCCCGAAGGACTGTGTAGCAGAGAAGGGACTGATTCCTTGTGTTGGGTGTGGATGGGTGTCTTAGAGGTCAGGCTAGTTCTGGTGTAGGTGTCCTTGGCTCTGTAATGAGCTCACCAGCTTAGCAATCTGCCTTCTCCAACTCCTTAATGGCCTGATAAACCCAACTCTGTTGGCTTGGCTGTGTGTTTTGTATATTCCTGGCTATGTGTAAGCCTGCTATTTTCCTTATTCCTTGGAGAATCATGCCCAGCTCGGGGGTGGCAGCGTTGCTGAGAGATTAAGGAGCACGCTGGCCTATGGTTGGGTGGAACGTTGCAGCGATGTAACTGGTTGCGGATCGAGTTCATCATAAGATAAGTGATCTTGTGCATTTTACTTCTACAACTATCTTTTCTGTTAATGATATGATGAACATGATAAATGCATGCATGATTGAATGTTGTTGGTTTCCGCTGTGTATGATGAGTAACTGCATATGTGCATGTTTTACTCCAATGTATTTTCCCTTCAGCATTATGTTTCAGCAATTTTCATGTATGCATATGTTCATGGGGCTCTTAGCCCGGTCTGATAAAGCTTGGAGTCGCGTCCTCTTCGCCGATCGGAGGCATGGGGACGTGACAGTTAGGATATTTAAACACTTAGGATTTAGTTAAGATCAACTTGTGTAATATATCTGTTAGGTAAACGTGTGTTTCTTTAGTATGCATTAGTATTCATTTGTAAATATTCTAATCCGATGGTCACGATATGTTCTAGGCAAAGAGTGATCCCACGGTTCAACTTCTCTTAGATCATACCTACCATTGATCCATGGCTTAACACCTAATTTGTCTATGATATCTATTTAAAGAGCATAGAGAGTCCCTGGCTATTTGATTGATTATGAGAAGCTCATGTAACTTTCATTCTTTTGCATAATAAATTGCTCCAAGTAGCTATTTGGCTGGGGCCATGGACTGTTTCCCTCTCGAGGGTTTTAACCACGTGAAAAACATCGGTGTGTTGATATGTAATCTATTTGTGTGAAGTGGTTTCTGAAGGTGTTCGGTCTTTTGGGAGTACCCTGTGTACCCGAACATGGTATCAGAGCTTTTATGAAGAGCCGCTTTCGGTTTTGATCAAGATTTGGAACCGGTGTTGCAAAAACTTTGAAAGGGTTTCTAGTTCTAGATTTTCTATGCATTTGTGGCCTATGGGAGCTATTCCATTGTTTTTGAAGCACCATTTCCATTGGGAAATAGTTTTCATTTCACCGAAAACCGTTTCTGTTTGCTCCAAAAACACCCATTTCAGAAAATCTGAAGGTATAATGTTACAGTAACGGATTTGTTTTTTTTAAATCTCTCATATTTTATCAGTTTATTATTAGATCTTTTATGTTTTAGTCTCGTACTGTTGTTTTCCCTAACTGCGTATGCTCTTTTCCGTGCACCTTGCGCGATCGCGGCGAATCATAAATAGTAAGGGAAAGTTTTTTTTTCTTGTCTTCTCGGCTACGATGCTCTTTGTCATGGACCTTGTGTGATCACGGCAAATCAGAAACATTGATAAAACTTGAAAACGTAGACTTTTCGGGTAGGGTAACGAATATCTAACCCCATTGTGTGGAAAAAGTTTTGTTTTGTGATTTGTAGGAAAAGAAAGCAAGCACAAAAAACGAGAAAGAAGAGAAAAAAAACTCCTTTCTCTTTCCATACTTTTATGTACCTTTTAAACTTAGCTCACTTTGTCCAAAGTTGCTTTACACCTTGATAAGTCTTGAGTTCAAGTCTTATCAAGCTACTTTTTAGTGTATGCAATTTCTATTTTCAAGTTACTTTATTGTAAAAGTGCATCTCACATTAATAAAATAAAATAAAAGTGAGTCACTTAAGCCTTTTAATTTATTGCCGCACTATTTAAAAAGTCACATTATTGTAAAAGTGAACATCACTTATTCTACAAAAGTGATTCACTTCAAAGCAAATTTATTGTAAAAATGATTGCCAAAGGTTGTTCTTGGGAAGGGGGGCTTCTTTTTTTAGTTGGTCATGTTAATATCTGCCACGTCATTATTGGGGACATCTTCAACATTTTCTTTGATCAAGCATAACTTCATCATCCGGAATCTGTTTTAAGTGCCGTTTTTTTTAAAACCACATATTTTTTTGAGCTCTTTGCATTAAGATAGTTATTTTCTATTCTTTCAACCATTATTTAACAGTATGACCACTTGTTACGGAGAAAAATTCATATGGCTTGGGGTACCACAACAGACAGCTCGACTCCAAAAATCAATCCTTTCCAATATGCAATAGAAATAAAATGTCTAACACTAAAGGATCAGACCTCATACCTTATTCCGGATGGTTGAAGTAGATCCTCGTTGAGCTTTCCAATCTTCATCTTGAATTGATAAATTACTTCCTCAACAACAAGTAAACAATACAAGCATTCTATATATCATGGTGTTAGATCTATTCTAGCATATATAATCAATAATGTAAAAGCATTTGACATAATCCAATGGATACAATATTCATTCAAATACACATTATTGGACAGGAAAAGATATTTCTATTAATATAAATTAGAGATTACAAGATACAACCTCTAATGGCACATCTGCGAATCGGAGAAACTAAATCCCCCACTTGGGCCTCCACCACTTCAATCCTCCATCTCTCGATAGAAAGATCACAAGCAAAAGGAAAGCTTGGGAAGAACACAAAAGTTCTCCAAGGGACAAAGGGATGCAGACTCAAGCATAAGTTCTGGCAACAATGGACTATAGTTTCTTTGCTCTCAATTCTCTCTTATGCCTTCAATGTACCAAGGGGTTCCTTATATAGCTTTTCAAAGGGATAATGAAAGGTCGAATCTGAGTGATCTCAAGGCATATGGAAGGCCAAGAGTCAAATGAGTTGGATCCATGTCAAGGAAAACTCCAAAAGGATTTGGATTATGCACACATATCGATGTACGCGGTTTAGTTGTCAAACCCGCGTATATACGCGCTTATAGGTTAAAAAGTCGCGTGTATCATTTTTCATGTGTTTTTAGGGATGATCAAGGAAACATCAAAGGATAAAAAATGGTCCATGGGGTCCAAAGAGTCTGTAGCAGGACAGGGGAAGGCCATACAAAGTGTGATTCACCTAGAGTGGTGAAATCCGCTATAATAGATGCCCCCTAATGTGTGAGGTTAGAGGGGTCATACGATGGTCGAAAAACATTATAAGTCCATCCCAGAAGTGGAGTGATGAAGGATCCCAAATGGAATACTAGCCACCCAATCAACATAGTACAATAATACAACTCTGCATATAACTGCAAGTACATATAGCGATCCCAGATACATAAGAGTACAATGGCCATGAATAGGCATAATAAATGATATCCAATATGTGGTCATCACCACGTACAATATACATATATCAGAATCTCCACGATGAAGATATACAAAGGACCATGATCTCTATAATGGCTGAAGATATATAATAGATCAAGATCTCCATAGTGGCTGGAAATGTCTGACATATACTGGAATCAAGTCACGAGAGCTGAAATCTCATGAACACTGGCACGATCAAGGAGGTAGCATATAAGATATGCCACCAATCTGGAAATCCTTCTACACAAACCGCTACGAGTACGTGTCCTACTATGCGAATAGAGGTGTCGAGGTTGAAAATAGTAGTCCATCGTCTGATTACTGGTCATTGATGTATACCGTTAACAGACACGAGATCACCCACCAATAATGAAAATGGGAATCAATGTACTAGAGTGAAAACTAACAAGTGTGAATAAATGTGTTGAGGTCGAACACTTGAGAGGATCCATCAATCAGGGGACATTGATGTATTCCTAAAAACTGTCGATGGTGAGAGAACCTGCCACTGATGACTGCAAGTCTCAATCCACTCAAAATGACTCTCAATTCCAATCCCAGAATAAATGATCTGAAGTCGATGGGATGAAATCCACTGGAAGGAGGGCATTAAGGTATCCCCCATCATCCAACACGAGGTACTCAGTAAAGCTGTATAATGTGGAAGGACTCGATCATAAGGTGCACGGACCAGTAACTGTATTGGGAATGGCTGACATGCAAAGTCAAAATAACTGAGGAATGGCCGACACAGGCTTCAAATTCCTTTGAACAAGAACATAATGGTGTATGGTGACTGAATGAAGGCAGCATAGACTCGATATACAAATTGGGACATCTCTGTGACACAAGAGGCATCAACAGAGGCTCCATAGGGACTAGAAGCTTAACCAGTCAGTGGAGATAAACTCAGATAAATGAGTACAGCTTCTAAAGTCAAACTATAACCCAACCAATGGATTTTATATACAGTGCTCTGTTCAAAGGTGACACGACTCGACAGATGCCAAAGATAAAATCTTTCCTTGTCCGGCCTTTTGGTTTTTTTATTTTTTTGGACTTTTTCAGTTATTTGAAAATCTTGAAAAAAGAATAAACTAGCTTTATAGTTACAAACTAGGAGGAGACGAGTGTCATAAGGGAAAACAAACTAGTTCCAAGTAGTGAAACATACCTATGCTCAATGCAAGGATACATGTGTAGGATATCGACACTCGGGGGAAAATCCCCTCCCGGTAAAAAAAAAAATCAAGCTGCGAAGGATATAAAAAATGGCTCTGCATAGCTATACATGAGACAAGCTCGAGCTATATGGCTGAAACGTGATGTCAGGGGAGCCGACATAAAGCTCAATAAGGCAGGAAAAGCTCATGATAATGCATTCACAACTTGACATAGGGGAGTCCTGAGGGAAATAGACCAGCATAAGATCAAGAGGAGTATGAGGCTCTTGCGAAATGTCATGGCGGTACTATACAATGGACTCCCACACCCTAAAGGAGAAAACACCAGTATGGGCACCAAATGAAAATAAGGCGCTAACTAGGGTACCCATGTAAGGTGAAGCTCTACCACTCATATCATGCCACTTCTAAAGCAACAAGAAGGTTTCGTGACATAATAGAGTGGGTTCATACCTAAGATCATGGTGATATGGTCATAAGGTCATGCAAAATGCAAACGGTGGTGAAACCTAACCTATATGCCAGTTTAGACATGATACTTGAGATCGGCAAGAATGGGTCAATCCAATGGCTGAAATGACACTGAAAAAGGTCTTCTACATCACAAATTATGTCAAAAACGGTCTAAAATGGTTAGAAAATGTCGAAACTATAGGAAAGGGGGTAAAAATTTTCAAATATTTGAAATTTTTTCTATAAATAGTAAAAAATATAAATCATTTGAAAGTTTTACCCATTTGAGCTCTAATTTTCAACTGCAAATTCCAGGAGATCCAGCTGACGGAATTCACAACCGTTTCTTCCAGGTATTTACTCATGCTCTCCTCTTGCATTTTGATATAATTTTTGTAGATTTTCATGGTTAAATGAGTTTTTTAGGCCATCCCAAACTGTGCGCTGCGGCCCATGCAAAAATTGAGGCTTTTTTCGCGTATAGGGATGGATATACATGGAAAAGGGCCTCAAACCCGCATACATACGCAGTTGTTTTCAAAACAGTCATGTATGAGGCCGCGCATGTGATTTTACAATAAACTAATGGATAATTTTTCAATTTATTTTGCAGGATGGTGCTAGAGTGGAGAGAGCGCAAGCATGGTGAAGTAGAGGAAGCAATAAGGGCCAATTTAATGGCTCAACAAGCTCTTCATGCCTGCGGACTCTACAAGTTTTGGTGTCTTGGTGGTTTGAGGGACAAACCAAGACTGCTACAGATGCTTGTAGACTATTGGGATCCAGACTCAGAGTCCTTCATATTGATGGGATGTCCCTCACCATAGAGGTGGAGGACATATACTTTATCACAGGGCTTTCTAGACGAGGAGAGGTGGTGAACCTTCATTCCCGAGGTGGGCTAGGAGGTGGCCTGACTATCGATGAGTATATAGCTGTGTACTGTTTTCCAGACACTGAGAAGGTGGGGAGTCAAGTCCCTACCAATGCTATACAGGTGCTAGGCCTAAAGGCCATATTACTGATGCTAGGCAGGATAGCAGGCTTAGCATCACTCCACCAGGCCTCTCAACCTCTGATGTTCTATGCAGTGGAGTGCATGAGACCCACCATCTATGACTGGAGTACTACACTACTGAGCAACATGAAACACTAGCTCAGTGAGTGTAAGGCAAGAAGGGTATGGAACTTTGGGTTCAGTAGTATCTTGAGCACGTTTTTCTTCGAGCGTGTTCCAGGATTGAGACCTAGAGTGCGCATTCCTCTCCATGGGGTTTGAGATCTGGCCCAACGGCGTTGGGCAGATGCTATGCGGAGACTAGGGGGTGGTAGGGTGGCCAACCCATAACCAACTAACTTCTTTCCATGATGGCGATGATATATTGTTTCCATTGATGACTACCCCTATGCAGGGATAGAATTTCGGGGGGATTCGGACATGCCATTGCCACCAAGATCACCATATGGTGATATAGATAACGAATCTTGACCCTCACTCTTTTTAAATTTTTGCATTATTTAATTTTTTTTGTATTTTCTTAATTATGTGGAATCAAAAAGACATGTTTTTGCATGACAATACATAGTGACATCTACCATTTATGTGCAGATGTGGGACCACAGTGGCCAGAGGGCTTCCCTCGTCATAGACAGAGGGGAAGAGGAGATGACATCACGGGTGTAGATGCGGAGCGAACACTCCAAAGCATTCATACCAACTTTGTGAGATTGACTCATAGAGTTCCCATGGCGCAAGTCGAGGACTTGCCTGAGGCCATGCAGCGACAGGTGGTGGGTGTACCACACGCATGGGTGCGTTTATTTCAATGGCTAGCTAGAGCCGTAGTGACATCCATGATCACAACCTTCCTCCTCCTCCACAGGATTAGACACCTAGGAGTGTATATGTTTTGTACGACCATGTATTATATGATGGTGGCTTTAAAAGCCCCACTTTTTGTATCATGACACTATGTATTATCACATTTTTGATGTATATATATAAAAGTTTTATGGTGATCGATTTATTTATTTACATCTGTAAAAATTGTGTTTGTGATTAATTTATTATGAATGAAACAAATGCCAATCTAACACGTAGTTAGCATATGAGTCAGCAACTTGATTATTATTTCTTGGAATGTGTATATATGTTATATTGTCAAATTGCCATTCTAACAATCTCACAAATAAGAACTTTCTCAATAACGTCAGATCTCTAACATGGTACAAACCATTGAGCTGTGACACTACTAACTCCAAATCAAGACGTACCTCAAGAGATAGAATGCCATGTAGAATGGCATCCCGTAGAAGCTCAATAACGATGCTATATTCAGCAACATTGTTGGAAGATGGCCGTAGACATACACCTCCTGAAGACAGTACCTGACCCATAGGAGTATAAATCACCCAATCATCAGAGGCTAAGTGTTGAGTGTGATAGCTTGCACCATCCATGAATCCTATGTAGGTGGAATATTCCATTAACATCTGCCAAAAGAAACAGAAACTAATCACAAACCCAATCACGATAAGAAAAAGACCTAACTATGCAAAGTTGTACAATAATATACAACAAGCAGCCTTGGCTAAAGATCATGCATAGTATTTTTTGAGATAGAGCCCATTTCTAGGCTCCTCCAAAGCTGTTCCTTCGTAATCCACTAACTCATAGGCACCCTTCTCTAACACATGCTTGACCACATAAGGACCACGTCACATAGGATTAAACTTCCCTGCCCCCAAGGGTTCTTTCAATTGATCCCACAATAGGACCAAGTCAATTTCACTAAACACTCTTGGACAGACAAACTTATCATACTGGACCTTAACGCAACATTTATTAACCTCTAGAGCCACCAAGGCATCCCGACGCTACTCATTAAGTTGCTCAAGGTGAACCAAACGCTCCTCCAAAGGTGAATTGTCTGGTAAGAGTTCCGCAACTAGCTTCAATGAAGGAATTTTTCATTCAACCAGCAATATCAACTCCACTCCATGTACAAGCTGATATGGAGAAAAACCAGTGGCCGTCTTAACAGCGGTTCGATATGCCCACAAAGCAGGGTATAACATAATGTGCCAATTCATCTTGCTTTGTGCGATGGTCCGTTTGAGAATGGATTTGAGTGATTTATTCACTGTCTCTACCTGTCTATTCACTTGGGGGTAGTAAGAAGATGAATGCTCTTGCTTATACCCTAACTTCGACGCCAACTATTCCATCATACGGTTTTGAAAGTGCGAGCCATGGTCAGTGACAAGCTCTTTCGGAATCCCGAACCGAGTAATAATTTGGTTGAACACAAAGTGAGTGGCTATCTCACCATTGGATTTTACTGTAGGCATAGCCTCAGTCCATTTCGTGAAATAATCAACAACCACTATAATGTGATGGGGCCCCCTAGCTGAAGCTGGGTTGCAATCCATAAAATCAAGCCCCCAGTTAGTGAAGGGACCGACGGTGATAATGGGATGTAACGGGGCAGGTTTCCTGTAGTTTATAAGTAGCAGGGCCAAGCTTGGCTACAATCTGAAAAGGGCCTACCCATAAATGCTGGAACTTGGTATGATTTCCTTTCTCATCATGGGGATGATCCCACTTGAGAACTAGGTCTCCCACTTCCAAGTCCTTTTTCCCGGCTTTATGTTTGTCAAACCACTTTTTTAATACCTCCTGCTGTTGTTGAAAACGTTCTCTAGCCTTGGCTCTAACCTCTTCTGCTTTCATGAGATTATAAATCCTTATTTGGAGAACCTCATCATCCGAACCCCTAGACTCTTGAGCTAGTATGGAAGATGGTAGCATGATATTGGGAGGCAGGATGGCTTCCTTACCATACACAAGGGTGTAGGGTGACACTCCTATTGCAGACTTGGGGGTGACTCTGTCAGCCCACAGGGCGTTGGGTAAGGCTGAGTGCCAACTTCTCTGGTTTTCTACTACAGTCTTCTTCAAAATTCTAATGAGGTTTTTATTAGAGGACTCGGCCAGGCCATTCCCTTGCGGATAGTAGTTAGCAAAGTAATGTAATTTTATCCCTTTATCATGAGAAAATGCAGTCAATTTAATCGATGAAAAATATTTAGCATTGTCAAAAACTAACGAAATTGGAACTCCAAACCTGGTCATGATATGATCTTGTAGGAAGCTGATGACTTCGTCTTCATTTATTTTGTGCAGTGGGATAGCTTCGACCCAACGAGTGAAATAATCAGTAGCAGTAAGAATGTACTTGTGCAGCAGGGAAGAATTGGGTTTTATTTCTCCAATAATATCCATCCCCCATTGTTCAAATGGTTCCATGACCATCACAAGCTTTAGAGGTGCTGCTGCTTTAGGCAGTCTTCCGCCACATCTTTGACAAATATCACATTTCCTGACATGTGCAGGTGCATCCTTAAAGAGCGTAGGCCAATAGTAACCAGCTCTAAGGATTTTGTAGGCTGTAGTGTCGCCTGAAAAATTTCCCCCGGCTGGACCATTGTGTAATTCAGACATTACTTTCTCAGCATCCTCTTTCTCCAAGCATCTCAGGAGGACTCCATTGTAGTTCTTTCTGAATAATATTCCTTTTACGATTTGGTAGGAAGCTGATTTCAAACACAGAGCTCTCCTTTGTTTCGAATTCCAATGTTCTGGCAACAGCCCTGACTGCAAGTAATGCACAAGATCTCTGTACCAGGACTCAGGAGCCGTGAACAAAGGACATACATCCATTACATGCAATTCGGCTTCATCTTCCCATGCTTGTTCTTCGTTGTTTCTGCTTCCAGTCATTAATTTGCATAATCCTTGACCTTTTACTATGGAGGCTGGCTTGAATTCAAGGTCGTATTCTTGAAGAGCTATCACCCAGTTGCCCCTTCTTTCTCCTAATTCTTTCTGAATGAGAAGGGATTTTACAGCTAGGTAAGGGACTATTACCTTGGTTCAATTTTTTAGTATATAAGGCCTGAATTGATTCACTACCTTAAATATTGCGTAAGCTTGCTTATCAATGGCTGGGTAGTTTAATTCAGCCCCTTGAAGCCCAGTGCTCATGAAAGAGATTGGGAATTCATCACCCCCGTCCTCCTTTTGGGTAAGCACGGCTGCCAATGAATCATCGGATGCAAAGGTGTATATAATAAAGTCTTTACCAAAGTCTGGACTTTTCAGGGAGGGAACATGTGCAACATCAGTCTTGATTTTGCTGAAAGCATTCTTTTCAATTTCAGTCCACTTAAATTGTGTATTTTGCTTGACCATCTGCTGCAGTGGCTTAATAGTCTGGGCAAAATTAGGTACAAATCTTCTTACAAAGTTTATTGTTCCCATGAAGGATTGCATTCCCTTTTTATTATGGGGCATAGGGATTTGTTCAATGGCCTTAATTCTTTCTGTGTCTATAGATATACCTCTCTTTGAAACTATATTCCCCAGTAACTTGCCTTATGTGACTGCAAAAACGCACTTCTTAGGATTGAGGGAAATGCCATATTTCCGGCAGCGTTCGAAAATTTGCTTCAGGTGGAACGCGTGCTCCCCTCTTTTCTTCGAAAATATTGTGATTTCATCAAGGTATACCACAATGCTTCATCCAATCAACACGTGGAAAGCTATGTCCATAGCCCTCTGAAATGTTGCTCCAGCGTTAATAAGTCCAAAGGGCATCCTGCTATAGGCAAAAGTTCCCCATTTAGTTCTGAATTTTGTCTGTAATCTATCTTCCTCGGCTACTAACACTTGGTTGTAACCAGAGAAACCATCTAACAATGAAAACAATTCAGAACCGGACACCATCTGCAACAATTGCTCCATGGGAGGCACTGGATAGTTGTCTTTTTCTGAGGCACGGTTTAAGTTTCTGAAGTCCACACACAGTCTGATTTCTCCTGAATTTTTTCTAACCGGTACCAGATTGGACACCAATTCGGAGTGCCTGACTTTAAAAATAATTCTAGCATCTAACAATTTCTTTACTTCGCTCTGGATTAGTGGCTCCAACTTCGGGTCCATCTTCCTTAACGGCTGCTGATATGGCTTGACGCCTGCTTTAATAGGGATGATATGCTTGATGATGCTAGTGTCGTAGGTTTTCAAATCTTGGTACGTCTAGGAAAATACATCTTTGTACTGTTTAAACAAACTGATGAACCTATCCCTCTCGGCTGGTGAACAACATTTGCCGAGGGTCACAAACTTGGGATCTGTTTCAGTCCCTAAGTTTACCAGCTCGAACTGTAGAGTTGAGCTGTGTGTCTTTACATTAGCGCGTCTTCAGAATTTTTCATTCAAGTCAAACATCTTCTCTAACGTTCTGACCCCTTTAGGGATGAAATTGTCAAATTTCATCTCGGCTTGGTGTTTTTCATCATCGATAATCACTCCTTTGAATACCTCCTCATTAGTCAAACATTCTATGATTTGCTGGTCATCATCGAACACCCTCAGATTGGTGATCATATCTGGTATGGAAGGCTTGAAAAGAAATTCAACAGTACATCGATTATTCGAGGGAACAAGCCTTGTGGCCGAAGTGGCCAATAAGTCAACTGCTGTGTTCCTAATTCTTGGAATTGAAATAATGTTGAATGCATGAAAACATTTAAGCAAATCCCATACCTCGCTTTGGTAAGCTTTCAAGTGAGGGGAAACACAATGTATTTGATTTCTTATTTGTTTTACAACTATTTCTGAGTCCCCAAAAAATTTTAAATTACTAACCTGTAGCTCAATTTCTTTCTTGAGTCCCTGCAGCAGTGCTTCATACTCAGCCGTATTGTTAGTACACTCAAAATCTAATCTACAAGACAGGAAGTGTTTATTTTTTTGTGGATCAATAAGGACGCAGCCAGCCCTTGACCCTTCTGATGTTTTCGAGCCGTCAAAAAATAAAGTCCAAAAAACGTTATCTACTGAAAATGAATCTACTCCTACTGCTAAATCTACTATTTTACAGTCAATCTCATCAGCCTGAGAAAAACGAAGGAGATCAGGATGGGTGTGCGATGTGTCGCTGGCCTCTTCCGTTTGATAATTCCCTGGTTCCAGTTCAAGAAAATAGTTTCCCAATACAGATTCGACTGGTATATTCTTCTCATCCAATTGAGTAACATTGTACTTCATATGAGGTTCTCTCAAAACCTTAATCTGATTGGGACTCCCTTTTTATGGAAACCAAAGATGTGACCAATATGAGGCGAAGTATCCATTTAACTTAGCTAACCAATCTCTACTCAGGACCAGGCCATAAGCGTCTGGTATATCAGCCACCACGATGTTGATAACTTGGCATACTATGTCATCGGATGCCAGGCATATTAGAACGTCTTCCATCTCACCAACTACCTTGAAGTCTGTCCTCTCCAACTGCACCACCCTCCACGTGGTTGGTTTAAACTGCCCATTGATTTTCTTACATACCGATACAGGCATGACAATAATTGATGCCCCTGAGTCTACTAGACAATTATGAACGTTATGATTAAAAATCTCAAACGTCAAGAGGAAGGGTGGCTGTTTAATTTTAGACTTACCTCCAGTGCTAGCTTCTCTGATTTCTTCTTCGCCCAGAGGTTGATTGTCAGCGGACCGCTCCTCTTCTGACGTTTCCAATGCTTTCAACAACCTTTCCTTTTGTTGAGGTACTTTGCACATTTCAAACAGCGGGACGTTTCCATTTATCTTCTTCAAATCTTCAACAACGTCATATTCAATTTGTTGTTTAATGGACTGAGATTTATCAGCATTCACCTTTTCTTTGTTTAGTTCAGGAAGCATTCTGTTCTGCTTAGGATCTTGGCTGGTAATAGTGAATTCCAGAGTCTTATCAGCCATGGGTTTATCTTGAAATTTCTTCTTGATATTTCTTTGCAGCCTTCTGATCTTTGGGAGTAAAATACTGTCATTGCTAACTGTCCCTTGACTTCTAGTTGTCACGTTAGCCTCCCTGACATCCTTGTGTTTTTTAGTGATATCTTCTTCTGTATCGAGTAAGGAAACAGAACTCCATAATGCCATGGTCTCTTCTTCTTGTTCTTTTGCGGAAGTAGAAGCAACACTTTCTTTCCTTTCATCATCATCCTCTTCCGTTAACCTCGAATCCAACATTTGATTCATGACCAAGGTCATCGAATTTATCCATTGCAGACAGTTCTTTTCAGAATGAGGTTGTTGGTGAAAAGTACAGAAATTTTCCATTCCTATATCTGTTAGATTCATGGATGCAGTTTTTTGAGGAGGAGGTTGGGACTGATTATTGTCCCCCCTTTTCTTATAATATGGCCTGTAGAACTTTTGTGCTTCTTTTTCTTTTTCCAAGTCTATGATCTTATTGGACATCTTTTGCATCATTTTGGCCATATTCTCCAGGTCCGACGACTTTTCTTCCTTAGGCTTAGTGAACAGTAAGGTCTTCCTTCATGTGCCTCTTTCTCCTGATTGTTCTGAATAGTCCTCAATACTTTCTCTTTCTGCTTCCACCACTTCCGCTTCTTCATAGGTCTCTGTCAACATAGGCTTGGCCCTACCTTTTGCAAACATGGCCAAATCTGGACCCAAAGCTGAAGTGTAGTATTCAATTAGTACTTTGTCCGAAGGCTTATCTGTTTCGGAGAAATTTTTTAGATATGCTGCAAACCTTTGCATGAAACTATGTACCTTTTCTTTTTTCTCTTTCTTCAAAGCACATAGTCCTTTCATGAGGGCAGCGTGAGTATTTTGAACTACATACTTACTCCTGAAAATTCTCTCGAAGGTATCCCAGTTTGGGATAGAGTTAGCGGGCAATCCAAAATACCATGAGGCCGCAGCTCCTTTGAGGGTATGCGGGAAAAGTCTACAAACCACATCTTCATGTTCCCCCGCCCTTAATCCTTCTATAGCCAGATAAAAACTCTACAAATGATCATCTACTAATATCTTCTCATTGGGGTCAAATTTAGGCAACAACTTCTCGAAGGTTTGAGGTAGGTCATGTAAAGGCGGTGTCAGATTTAGAGGTGATCTGGCTCTCCATGTAGGTGGTGGTGGTTTTGGTGGGTTGGGCGGAGTTAGGTTGGCGTTGACGCCTGCCATGAGTAAAGGTGGTGACTGTGGAGGTGAACCAACTGGGGTATGGGTAGAATAACTGTAAGGGGAATCTGGGTCTACCTAGTTCAAAGGTAATTCAACTTCCTGTAAGGCAGTTTCCACAAGTTCTTCCCAGTCTCCAACCAACACTGAATCTTCTACTATAGGATGGTATTTCTTCTTGTACTCTCTTCTAGGCAATTCGTGGATAATTGGAAACCCTCCAATCTTCTTTACATAAGCATGGGTATGTCTTCTCAGATCATTAACAATTTCGTTGCGAACAGGATATAGATGTTCTCTGTTTTCTTCTTCTGGAATTGGATTACGTGGTCCACTACTTTCATAACTGTAACCAGCGGAATAATCTCGGGAAAACAGGTTTCCCCGGCTAGCCATGCACTGGAGGCCCTCCTTCTAGTGCCAAAACTGTCGATGCTTGGAAATTTGCAGGTGTCAATAGTAAGGGAATCTCCCCAATCAACATTCCCAACTAGCCCGTTGACTGTTTGGAATAGGGAATCCGTTCGGTTTGCGGTCCGGCTACCGTAGGTCAAGAAACAAAATTAAGGCTTTACCGGTCGCGGCCCGGCCCACCGAGTTTTTGTATTTTGACTTTAAGAAATGAAATACAAGTGCCTAACTAAATGTAGGGCGATCAAGATGTGGGGAGCAGTCACAATGTGATGTGTAGGTTCTTACCTCTCATCTTATGATCGCAAGCAACCAAATCAAATACAATAAGAAATCAACTAACTATCTAATCTATCCCTAGGGAGCAAGGTTATCATTTTGGGTGAGCAATAAATTTAGCACATGCATTATGAAGAAATCACAGATAGTTGGTACTCCTTTCAAGACACATGAACACTTACAGATATTTAAATAACCAGATAGCCAATCATTTTATAACAACATTTATTACTCACAGTGAAAAATATCCCAGAAATGACCGAAGAACATTTAACAAGAACATAGGTTCAGAACATTAAATACTCTTACAGTAAATGAAACACAGCTGAAAACAAAATAGTTCCTCTTCAACATTATTCATTGATTTGCATTGATACATTCCACTTTTCGCTCTCTCCAACAGGCAAAATTGTAGTTTCCTTTGCAAAACGAAGTAGTTCCTCTTACAAGCAAACATTTACAAAATTTTCCAGGGAAAAAGCCCTTTTTCCTTCCTACTTTCAAATATTTAAACTGCTATAGCCGACCCCTCGGGCTCCCCCAGACGTGTGGCTTTTCCGCTGCCCAAACGTTTCCGGTCCCCCATCTTTCCACGCACATTCATGATTGGTTGGGTAACTGCCGGGCCTTTCAGAACTCCGCGTTTACTATTAAATGGTCCGTCTTCCTCCACAGTGTAGCATTTTGATTGCTCCTCCACGCTTACCTGCAATCGATCGACAAGCATCATCCATTGGGATTACATTATAAAACATAATAGTAAGATCTACTCATGAAACAACCAGCCCGCAAGGAAGTCACCAAGCGTCGATACCACTATTTCGCCCATGGCAGGAAACTTACTGGAGGTTCAACCATACTTACATCGGACAGGTAGACCATTCCATAGGTGGGAAACACCATTAATCGGATGTTGGAAGGATGGTACGTCGAAAGCTGAAAGGATCTCCCAGCTGAAACGGTGGATGAGACAAAGGCTGAAGACAGGGGATGAGGGAAGGAGGAGGTTGAATCGAACGTCGGCAGATATTAGAATCGGAAGCCCAAAGGATCTCCTAGCTGCAATGGTGGACGAGTCAAGGCTACGAGCAAGCGACTTATGGTTAACACGGATCGGACGTCGGGGAGATTTAGAGAGTCGGATGCTAAAACGATCTAAGAGCCGCAATGGCGGTGGAACAGAAAACTCACAGCTTCTGATTTGGAATTAAAAAGAGACCCGATCGCAAGAATAAAAAATCAAGTGTTCAAACAGTTTTAAGGATCAGGCACAACCAGGTTCGTTATTTCTCCGAAAGGCAACTCTGAAGAACAAAGATTTTCTTTTTCGACCAGTAAACCAGACATCCATGACTCAAACCAAAACCGAACACGGCATAAATAAACCAGCTGATATCCATCTTCAAAGTAAAACGAAAAGATGACAAGCCCGCGAGGCCTAAAATTTTAACGATCAAACCAGGCAAAAATGATGAGGAGGGGCCCAGAATTTAAATAACAATAAATTTGGGGAGAACAGTTGCGGTAGCAACAAGATCTTAATACCTTTTTCCATATTCCCTAAAGTCTTTGCCACTATCTACTCCACATTGTTGATTTTCGGATCTTCTTCACTTGAAGAATATTCAATGGTAGTAATTATATGCTTTTTAAATTTAGAATCCACATTAGCCTTCATGTTCATTCTTATTTTATTTTTGGGTCTAGTTCTTTGTCTCCATTTAATATTTTGAGGTTCTAAAGAAGAGGTATCCAAAACTTCTAAATTAGAAGAAGGATATTGAGTCATACCTTTTTCTATCATATCATTGGGCATATTTAGAGCAAAAATAACTTCATTTTGTAACACATGAAGTCATTCCTCTTGAAATTTATCTTGAATTGGTTCTCAAATGAGCTCATGTTTTGAATTAGACTCTTATTATATTGATTTTTTTCCTTCTCTACCTTTCTCTTCTGACCTATTGAATAACTTTGTCCCTTTTGAATTATGCATCTGATATGAGGAGCTCTATGGTTATTGACATAATTTTTCTTTCTCTTCATTATTGATTTGAATATTTATATTACTTTGGGATTCAAACTTATCTGGTTCAAAACCTTACCAGAATAGGAAATGTTTCCGAGAATGATTTTGTTTCTCAAGTTCAGTCAACAAAAGTAACTTAAATAACCGATGATGGAAAATGGAGTGACTTGTGTGATTAGGATGATTCTTATCTCTAGTATCCATCTTCTCAAGTATCTTGAACATATAGTGCAGTAAATTTAATTTATACTTCCCATTCACATGAATAAGAAATCTCAAGTGATACCTATAAAATGTGGCAAACTTTCCCTCATAGGTGACATAACGTTGTATGAAAATTAGAGAATCTCTCCATTCTTGATTTACATTGCTCAAATGTATACCTTTTCTTTAGTATAGGAACTCATAGCCTGGCATCAAATACAAGTCCAGGTCTACCTCAAAAGAATTCTTATTGAACTAATGATCCCCTTCAACAGGAAATATCATTGCCTATGAAACTAAACCTTCATTCAATTAAAATTTTAGAGTCTGTAAATTGACAGATGAACCCATGTAATTCTGAGCAAAGGAATTGGTAACTTCACCATTATAGTCTCCAATTTTATCGAAAAAGGAATACCAACCTGTATTCATAAAAATATTGGCGCCTTTGGGAAAGTCCTCTTCCCATTACATATTGACCGACTCGAATCTACAAAGCTTGCCACTATTTTTATTCATACTGATAGATGTTTGACACTTGCTATACCACAATTTTATAAAAAAAACTAGAACCGAGCAAAGAACATATGTCTCAAACTTGAAATGGCTAGAAAAATCGAAAAACTAAGGTAAAATTGAATGGTAACCCAAAAACGTATTAGATTCATCTATTTGGAATTAGTTATGTATTCGACAGTTGGAGGATAATCCCTAACATAATTCATGAATAAAATCTCCCAATTCAAGCCATCATATGATTCAGGACAAGCCACGAGCCACTAGTTTCATAATTTGGCATTCCGACAGTTCCAGTCTGTATGGACTCCATGTATTACACTGTCAAAATGTGTCAAATAACACATGCTAGAAATAGCTTCACAATTATTCAAATAATAATCTAGTAAGTATGAAAAATACATTATTTAAATACTTAGGAATAATTTACTTAAATATGATCCAAATCTAATTCATTAATCTTGAAAATGCATAAGGAAAAATAGGAAAATTACCAATAAAAATAACTAGGATGAAATAATAATCCAAATACTATGGATAAATACTAGGAACAAGTTGAACTAATGAGGGAAAATAAGTAAAAATGTATGAAAAATATAAGTACAAATCCAATACCAACACTTGGGCCAGTTGGGGATGGATTCTGTTGGGATATTATAAACCCACGCCATAATTAGGATAACAATATTTAATCATTTATGATTAATGTGTTAACCACTAGCATAGTTGGCATCCACTTGCACCACTTGGTCAACATTTTCCATATATACCCTAGGATTTCCTTTATCCTAATTCTGATTAGATCCTTTCCACTTTATTGACTTCCATATTTAGTATGTGTGCATTCCTGTAGATTCTGTTTTTATACTGCTTTATTCCATATTTTTAGTGGATAAGGTAAAGCTAGTCAACTAGGAAACAACTATCTTTTGTTTCCAACCCATCCTTCATGATTTTCTCTCCATATTCCATAACTATAAATTTTCTCCATCACTCATCATCACTCACTCATGATTCATCCAATCTGTGAGGTCCTTGATAGATTTGGAAAGTGATTTAGTCACCTATGGGGGTTTATCATATTTGGTAAACCTACTTTATGAGATAGCATGAGTTGTCTTCTAGCAAATAATTTTTTCTTTATAAGGATGTATTAATATTGTAATAGTAAATCAATTAATCATTTTTCACTTCTTCATGTGATTCGGTCTCATTATTTTTTTCTCTATTCTTCTTGTGCATGCTTGTGAGAAATATCTTGTAGCTAGATCCTATATTGTGCTTACACTTTATATTAAGCCTCAATTTATACATGGTATCAAAGATGCTATTTCTATATAGTATCAGAGTGCAAGGTTTCTGAAGTTATACAGAGTTGAGGAGTTATCAGTTCTCTACATCAAAGTGCATACAGTTTCATATTTCTCTCTGAAGAAGAGCTTGAATTGAGATTACAAGATTTTATCCTACTTTTTGCTTGTGCAGGTTGCAGAGAGTATCTTATTGAGTGAAACAAATTATTAGCATGGATTCTTCTTCAGTTGTGATCTTGAATCCCTTCAACTATCATGAATGGAAGGAAAAAAATGGAATTTGTTTTCACAGTAAGGGACTCCATAGAGTTTATATGGATTTGGAGAATGATCCTATTGCTATTGTTGAGAAATCTAAGTGGCATAATAGGTTGGATGAAGCCTATGGATTTATTTTCCTCTCTATTTATCCTAATATACTCTTTCATCTAGATGGTTTGACTACTCCAAACCAAGTATGGAGCAAACTCGAGTCTCTCTTTGGAGTACAAGATGAGATAAGAGTGCACTAGTTGGAGAATAAGTTATTCTCATTGAGTCCAAGCAGTTTTGATTTTATTCATGTTTTATTAACCAAATTCAAGTCACTTGTTCTATTTCTCAAGAAATGTTGGATTGAGAAGAAGGAATATCAATTGTTTCCTTCCATTCTATCAAAATTGGGTCCTGAATAGTTAGTTTTTTTGTCTAATTTTCATGCTACTAGGATTTTTATTTAGAATTGGAAAATGCATTCTTTGATTCACTGACAAAGGATTAAGATAAATTAATCCAGATGGGTGCCCTTAGAACCTCCAAGGGAAAGGATAATTTTTTATAGTTGAAGGAATTAATAATTCCAAATGAAAAGAGAATCAAATTGTGAAAGAGAAGAAGCCAAAGTCAGATAATGAAGATGGAAGTTCAAATCCTAATAATGAAGGTTTGATGAAGAAAGTCAAGAAGAAAGGGAGAAAATCCAAGTTTTACTATTATAGAAATGGATTTCATACCCAGAATAAATGTTTCAAAAATAAGATGGTAATCATGTCTCAACTTCTTGAGAATCGTAACATTGAAGTTCCAGATGAGCTACACAAGCCTACAGAATCCATAGAACACTGTCGTAGTGTGCAGTCCCAAGGTAATATAAACTATTCCTTGAGTGTTCAAGTTAAATGATTTTCTCGTATATTTGATATAGATTCATTTTCTGATATATATCAGAATAAGAAATATCAGTGTATTTCTTAAATAATCCACCTATCATTCTACTAGATCCATCTCCCAATGATCGTGATTTTTCACTAGATCATGACTTGTCTTTAAGCATCTCTTCCTCACTCCATTCAAATGATTATAATTATGGTTTAGAACCATGTTTGTAGGATTATATTCATTTTATTACATCATCCATACCATATACCATACCTTTGAATACTTCTATACTATACAAACCCCAAGTTCACTGGTTGATTCCTCTTTGGTTTCCTATGCAGTGTTACTTATATCTAATGGTTTGAACTCTTGCATATTTTTCATTGGCTGATTATCCATGAACACATTCATCATTGGAATTATCTTACACATGTTTGGATATGTTCTAAACACTTATGGTTCAGATCTTTACACCCTTCAGTTTTCCCCAATTGCTCATCCTTTTCCTCCTATAGCGTTATATCCTCATGGAGACACTAAAACTTTGGTATTTGATGCTCCATATGATAATATTTATGATATATCACAGTATTTTCATGATCCTCATTTTATTTTTGGGAGGGTTCTACAATAGTTTGGAAGGAATATATGGGATTCACATCACCATTTTGAAGTTATACAAGGAACTCATTGCGTTACTGACTGTATTGATTTTTGTACTCTTTGGGGAGGAGTATGCACATATCTCTTTTCCTTTCCAGATTTTGTTTGTAGATCAAAGTATGAAAACAACAAGAATCATTCATATAATACTCCTACTTCATCAGATGATGAGCTACAAGGAGTCTCTCCTCTCCCTTCTTACAGATTATACACTCTAGCGCATGATCATGGAGTTCACAAACTTCTTCATTAAGTATTTCACCAAAAGCAATTTATTCATCTCATTCGAGTGAATATAAATACTTATTGAAGACATGTTGTTCAAAATTTTGTGCCTTTTCCTTTCTTGAGGGAGTATTTTCCCCATGTGGTTTTGCATCTTTCCTCACTTTTTTGGACATAAATATTGTTAAAGGATGACCATATCCTTGTTGTTGGTCCCTATATGCATCTATATTTATGATTATTTTAGACATATCACCATAAAATCATAATTAAAGAGGGGTTTTGGGATATTATAAACCCAATCCATACCTGGGATAATAATATTTAATCATTTCTGATTAATTTCCTACCCACTATCCTAGATGGTTGGCATCCATGTGCGCCACTTATCCAACACTTTCCATATATACCCCAGGAGCACCTTTATCCTGATTTTGGTTAGATCCTTCTCACTTTATTGATTACCAGATTTAGTAATTGTGCCTTACTATAGAGTTTTTCTTTATACTTCTTTATTCCATCTTTTTAGTGGATAAGGTAAAGGTATTCAACTAGAAAACTGCTATCTTTATTGCCAACCCATCCTCCATGATTTTCTCTCAAAATTCCATGATTAGAAATTCTTTCCATCACTCATCGTCACTCACTCATGATTCGTCCAATTCATGAGGTCCTTTATATATTTTCTTCTAGCAACTCAATTTTCCTTTACAATGATGTATTACTATTGTAATAATCAATGAATAATCATTCTTCACTTCTTGATGTGGTTCGATCTCATTATTATTTTCTCTATTCTTCTTATTCATGCTTGTGAGAATTATCTTGTAGATATATCTTGTCCCATGATTACACATTGTATTAAGCCTCAATTTCAACATGGTATCATAGCTGATATTTCTACAGATTCTTTCTTATAAAGATCCATGAACATGTAGACTAGATTCCACCTAGAATTGAAACCGAAACTACTATAGCACCAACTAGAAAGTGTAATTATGTACAAATCCATTGGGAAGGAGTCTTATTCAAGAATAACAAAAAATCACTAATATATACAATGAACTAGGATAGACACACCCTCGATAGATATAATTTTTTTTTAAGAAACACCCATTTACAAGGCGCACAAGTTCACCTTCTAAATTTTGCAACACAAGGTATTATTTCTTGAAATATTTTCAATTTTGAAAGGACCCAACCATAAATTATCAAATTTCCCATGTTTACCTTTTTCATCCCTACGTGCATCCCACCTAAGAACCATATCACCTAGAAGGAAAGTATCTTCTTTTACTTTTATGTCAAATCTTTCTTTTACCTTGTTCTTGTATGCCTCTTCCTTTTCTACCAATGCTTCCCTTTCCTGTTGCAATTCAACTATCTAAAAAATTCTTCTCTGAATTTCATTTTGTTCTTCTTCAATGTCCTTCATAAAATTTATTACTATAAGAATCAATTGAAGAGGAAACAAAACATCATTTCCATACAAAATTTGAAAAGGAGATGTACTAATATTTTTTTTGTAGTTACTCGATCTTCCCAAAGAGCATATTTTATCATAGTGTCCCAAGCCCTCTTTTTTTAAAATAACATATTTTTAATACTATTAACAATATTGTTATTTGTAGACTCTTCCAAACCATTACCTTGAGGGTAATAGGGTGTAGAATGCTTCAACATGATGCCATTTAAAAAAAAAATCTACCATAGCCTTATAATTAAAATCTTGAGCATTATCATTCACTAATTTCCTTGGAGAACCAAATCTACTTGAAATGTTTTATTGAAGTAAACATATAATTACTTTATTAGTTTCCCTTATAGTGGGAATTCCCTCTATCCACTTGGTGAAGAAATTATTGGTTGTTAAAATTCTTTTATTCTTTCCACTTCAGGGAGGATTAATCTCACCTATGAAATCTAAACCCCATTGTTGAAATGGGGAATTAATTGCAATGGGATTTAAAGGAAAATACTGAAGATTTTTCTTACAATCAAATTTTTGACATTGAATACATGTTTTTACTAGAGAATAAAAATATACAAACAAGATAGGCCAGTAATAGCCTTTTCTCAAGATCTTGAATTCCGCCTCTTTCCAATATTTATGACCCCGACATGCACCTTCATGTATGTCTATAGTTACCCAATCTACTTCATACTTATCCAAACACCTAAGAAGCATCCCTCCAATACAAAACTTGGTCAATTAAACTATATTTCATATCTTTAAGTTTTAATGACCTACATTCACTTTTATTCAAAACAAGGGGACATTGTAAATGTAGAAAATATAAACAATCTCACCATACCATAGAGACTCAACATATAGCCTATCATAAATCTACTCTTTGTTTTGTTCTTTTTGCAATTTTTCCGGTACCAACTATTCTGCTACCAAATGAAGCCCTAATTCCTAACAATTTGAATGTGAAAGAAGTCTATCCAAACGATGTCCTTTCACCAATTTAGTAGGACATATTTCAATATCATATTCCTTGATTTTAGCTATCCAACGCCCTATTTTCCCCTCACTTTCAAGTTGTGCTAGAATCTTTGATTTCTTCATTAGGCACATGAGATATGGCATTTGAATGTAGAACATAAATTATAAAAAAATTCATATCTTTGACTAATGCATAAGCCTGTATTTTAATGTAATGTACTTAATATTTGAATATCTGAAGGTTTTACTAAATAATGAAACAAGATGTTGAAGAAATTCTGAATTATTTTGCAATAAAATTGCATCTATAGTGTCTTCAAATGCAAAATAAAAAGTTAATTTTTTTTTGGTAAAATATAAACTTGCCAATACTGGAGCTTTTGTAAGGGCTTGTTTTATTTTCTCAAAATATATATAGCTTAAACTATCCATTTGAATTATCTATCCTTTTTTAACATTATTGTAATCTATTTAATATTTTTTGTAAAGTTAGGTATAATCCACCTTAAACATTTATTTTCCCAAAAAAAGACAAAATATCCTTTTTATTTCTAGGAATACTAATTTTCAGGATAGATTTGACACAGTCAGAGTCTATCTTAATGTTATCGGAAATTCTCAATCAACGCGGAGAAATATTGTTCCCTAGTCTACATGGGGCATATCTAGAACAACTGACCACAACAATGCATACTTGTTGGGCAATAGGGCAGACCCGGGTTTAATCCTTTTGTGTCGCACCAACAAAAGACCCACAGTGTTGGCCCTTTCGGCAACAACCTGCGCGCAGGTTGCAGTCTCACCCGAAACAGCTATGGGGTGCCGCAGAATCAGGTTTCTGCAAGCAGAGAGGGGGATTACTGTACCTTATCCTTTAACAATATTATCTATCAGTAATTACAAAGCTTTACCATTCATTCTCATATAAGTTCGCAGATAGATAGATAACCGTGACTTGCTTAACCCACTACAGGGAATTCACAGCGAAGCTTATTATTTAGCAGTGATCTAAGCTATCAGATGTATATATATTTATTAATGCATAGAAGATAATAGAAACAGGAAACAACACAAGAAACCACAACACCAGATATAACGTGGTTCACCCCCAGTGTAGGGGCTACGTCCACCGAATCGTGTTTTATTCAACTTGCTACAAAACCGCAGTTTGATCTGCGCACTCAGCTGCAGATTCCTTCAGTCCTTAAAAGCCACGCACATAGCAGCAGGCCTCTGCGCACACATCTACAGATCTTTCCTTAATCCTTCTTACAAAACCCTCTGCGCACACAGCTGCAGAGGTCGTCGACGCACACAGCTGGGACTTAACCTTCTTTACAAAATCAACCTTAGCCTCGCCTTAATCTTTCTTACATCAAAAAAACCTAACCTTCCTTATTTACACAAGTGCTTATTTATATTGCACTATTTACAAAAACATGGATTCAAAACCATGGGCCCCCAACCCTAAACCCTGGATTTAAACCATGGGTTTATTACAAAAAGGGGTTTTGACTTACCCTGACACCCCTAAGACTATGTTGACTCGTAACTCCGCTTACAAACTTCTTCAACAACCACGGAGTTAACCACCTTAAGACTGTTAAGGTGCGCGCCCCAACAGGCCCCTAAGACTCACTAGTGTCCCGTCCCGAGACACTCTGCAACATCTCTGGTGGGAGAAGCTTCTGTGCGAGGGTCTGGAAGCGGCTAGTGAGGTTGTGGACTATGTCGTCAGCTGCTTTCTCCTTTTCTACTAACTCTTTTAATACGAAGGATGATTCTGTGTTTTCCCGTTCCTGCGCAAAAGTGTCGTAGGTCTTCAAAAGTTTGAGCTGGCTCTCTGCAGTATTACTTAATTCTAATGCTTCATCAACCAGTGGCTGTAGCAAGTTCTCAAGAAGTGATACTTTCATCCTGCAGGACTCAATTTCCTACTGAAGTTCCTTG
Organism: Pseudotsuga menziesii; assembly: GCA_001517045.1. Taxonomy (NCBI): domain Eukaryota; kingdom Viridiplantae; phylum Streptophyta; class Pinopsida; order Pinales; family Pinaceae; genus Pseudotsuga; species Pseudotsuga menziesii. The sequence goes on along the minus strand of LPNX010998543.1, from coordinate 445,725 downwards.
CTGCGCTTCACTTTGGCCATCTTCTGCATAGGTGGCAGCGTCTTGATTTCTACTCTGACTGCATCTAATTCAGCCTGGCGCAATTTGATAGTTTCCTGAATTTTACCCACATCTGGATGGTCCTGGAGGTTTTCCCATGCTTCGATGCTGTCTTCCATTAGTTTTGCAGTGCTGGCCACATTATCTGATATCTTTGCTGCTGAAGCCTTGATGTCCCTATGGCGCTGTTCTCGGTCCTCTGGTGGGGTCTCGGGAGGGATGCGCAGTTGAAGTTCTGCGATCTGGTGCTGGTGTTCTAACTTTAACCTGTCAATCTCGCTGCAATACTACTAGACATAGTCTCTCATCTTAGCAATTCTCTGTTTTGGTTCTGCTGCACCTTGTAGGTCGCAGTCAGAGAGACTCCGACATGCCTCGTCCAATGCTTCCATTAGTGTAGTTACTTATGTTCAGCATCTATCTTGTTTTGCGCTACTTCTTCTAGTTGTGCTGCGACGACTTTGTTTTGTTTGATAATTTCTTCCAATTGGATTTGGGACAACTGGTCTCGTGCATGGATCTCCTTTGTAATAGAAAGCTGGCAGAGGTGCAATTTGGACATGGTCATCTTTGTATAATCGATCCCTACCGTCATACTCATCTGGAATCGAGAATCTGCATCGGTTAGTATCAAATCTGCGCTTGATACTTGGCCTCGGTTATCTCTGGTTGGCCATTGCCTAAAATCCTGCTACGCGGTTGCTGTAGTGCTACTTGTCGCAGTGCTGGTCGCTGATTTTGCTGCTAACTCCTTTAGCTCTGAAACTCTGTTGGCTATACCTGTGAGCCCCGCAAGATGCAGTGTCACAAACTCTGACCATTGTTTAGTAAGTGTTCCAGTATATTTTTCCAGAGCTTGCTCTAGCTCATCCAGTGTTATAGTGGCTTCTTCGTCAATGTTTTTGTCCTTCGACGCTTTTGACTTTTTGTGGGACTGCGGCTTGTTTACCTCTGTTGCTTCTAGGGACTTGCGCTTAGTTGAGGGGTTAGGATCTGAGATGGTCTTGGTCGATTCCTCATCCTGTTCATCCTGTCTGCTATCTCCACTCTGGTCGTCGCCATCCAGCTGTGAATCACTTCGGTCTTCACTAACCTCTAGTGGGTTTTGTTGCTGTGCCTGACTGGTACCTGCGCCAATATTGGTAGCGAGGGGAACATGGATAGAGGGTTTTTTTCCAACATCCTGCAACCAGTCAGCTGACCATAGCTGAACTATGCCCCTGATATCTAGTTCGGTTACTACATAAGGTAATTTAAACCATCGGTGTCGTGGATCGGCATGGGCTTGAATGAACACATGATGAAGATCAGCCCTAAAGTTCGCAGCACCCTCATACTTAGAGAACAACTCATTGGTAAGCCGAGGTGTTCGCAGGATCTCAATATGAATACTCATGGCATAACAGAAGAACATAGTGTTCGTCATTTGCTGAGCTTCCTTATCTAAGGATAGCCAGAGGGAGGCATACTTTAATGCTTCGGCCGGCCTGGGTTAACTTCGACAAATTGAGCTTCGGTGGGTTCTTTCCACCCAACTAATGCAATGAGTACTAGTAACCAGGAGTAATGAAAAGGTCTACCTCTTTCCTATGCATCTCGAGCATCCTCCAAGAATTCCTTTGCAAGATATGCGGACCAGTTGTAAGTGTATCCCTCAGCATAGTTCATGGCAATTCAGATAACCGGGGCAGGTACCTCAGTAGGCCTGCATTTTCGTATGATATTGCAGGCTAAGAGTTCAGCTGCAAAGCGAATAGGCTGGTCCTGAATCGCAGAAGTATGATACCCCCATTTCCCTTTGGTCAGGCCAAACCGCTCTTTCATAGTTTGCACGAGCTTTGTATCCTCATGTTTTAAGGGAAATTCATCTCCCGGATCAGGTCCTGCCGTGGATAGCCCTATGATCTTATGAATGAGTGCAGAATCGATGGGGATTTGCTGGTCTCCTATCCACAAATAGCCGTCATGCACTAGCGCAAGAAACTGTTTGGCCACGACAGTCACCTGTATGCCGTGACCGAAATGTAGAATATCAAGCACCTTGAGTAGGCCAGCTCTGTCCAGGCCCGCAGCCCACGGTTGTACTTCCAGTAGGGTTACATCATCATCTGTGTATTTGACGCAGTGCAAATATTCAGCTGGTGAAAACTGGGGAAAATTTCCATGGTCATTTGTGTCGTGATCGCTGTACTTAAGCCGATCTATCTTCCCTGTCATGCTTCTGACCAGCTGAACTCCCGGTGGTAGCGAGGGTGTGGTTAACGTCAATTGCTTTGTCCGTTGGAGAATCGTGGCGTCTGGACGAATAGGTTGGAGGTATGGTGGCCACAGTGGTGGAATGTTCGCCCTATCCCCAGCCAGGACCTGTGCTGAACTGGGGGGATTCATAGGATATGTGGCCTGTGTTTGCCCTGTTCACCTCTGCAGATCTTGGTTGTACTTGGAGCGAGCTTCAGTTCTGGACTTTTTCCTGGTAGACCGTGTCTGCATCGGCCGTGATGGTGCTGGGTGGGTTTCTTCACAGCGAACAGAGGCAGGCGACCGATTAGAGCAACTTATCAGGCCTTATTGCTTGAATTCTCTTACTAAATCGTCAATCTCTCGTTCTGTTGTCATGGGTTCACTGAGAAATATCACAAAATTGCAGAATACATTTTGCCCTAACTTAAGCATCTTCTTATACACGCCATCAATCAAATCGGGCAGGACAGTGCATTGAAGGCACCAAATCTTACGAAAATCCTGTCCAACTGTTACCCGATTCCTGATAATCTTCTTAGTACAGGCATTTAAGGCAATTAAAACACTACCGCCGCCAATTGGGTTGCTCTTCAACGGTCGAATTTTGAGCCTCGCTGTGTTTCTGGTCTTTGGCCGAAGCATGGCTGAAACTTCGTGATAAGAAGCAACCACAGCATAGTAGTGCCCTTCGACCGGACCTGGAGATATCTGCGACAGGACTGTTAGGTTTGATGAACTGGCGTCTTGGCTCTGCCCCTTGGTTTGGTATGCAATTCCTGGTGGATTATCATCTACCTTGTCGTGGGTTGACCTGACAGTTATATCTAAAACAGGACCACTTTTGTTAATAGAAAATGTGAACAAAAAGTTATCAACAAGATCATCCCCACTTACAGTACCGTGTCGGAGCTTGGCCTCCATATATCGGTATTTTGCTACAGGTTCCAGGATGTGCACAAACTTATGCTCCCACTTCACGCGAGGTATGTTTTCCCATGCTGCATAGTACTGCCTCAAATTTTCTTGAGGGCTATTTGGCCCATTGAACTCACTTTGCACCGCTTGAGATTGGCTGATGAATCTGGGGCACAGAAATTGCTGGCAGGTTTCCTGACTGGATTGAGAATTTTTATGATTGGTCCACCTTGCTGCGGTAGCTCCTAGTGCGGTTTCCATAGTCTGCATGCTTTGTGACTCAGGTGTTTGTTCTGACACACGTGCAATACATTCTCCAGGGTCTGTCAACCCAACATATGTAGGCAACTCTCTGGACTGTGCACTAAGGTATCTAAGAGACTTAGTGATTCGCTCACACCTATGGCCATGTAGCTCGTACAGTCAGTTCTGCCAATTCTCTAAACCATCGTCTGAATCAGACATGCAGGAGCTATCACATTGCCAATCCATTACGCCCTCGGCATCAGGCTCGACATAATCTTCTTCCTTAGCTGTAATGTTGTAGATGTGGTCTAGAGTATCCTGCTCTCCTTCGTCTCTGAGTGGTTCTATATATCTTTCTCCTTGGGATGGGTCGAGGGGTATGATAACGTGCAGACCATTTCCTTCGAAGGTTGATGATTGCTACATTTTCCATGGCCCACTCAATTCCCAACAGGCCTGGGTAAGGGTTGCTGTCATCAATGATCTCGATAAATTCGAAATCTGCTAGAGTACTTACCCCATCAATATCGATTGGAACATTAAGAAGTCTCCCGAGGGGTACAATCCTTTGCTGGTTAGCTAATCTCAATTGTATAGGTGACCAATCCAGGGAAGGTTTTCCCATTTGTCCCCAGGTCTACTTGGGTAGAACATTAACCTCTGATCCAAGATCCAAAATGACATCGTTCATATCATATTCTCCTATCTGGACGTTTAATCTCATTTCCCTCCCCGTTCTTCAGACACGACTAACAGTTTTCTCTTGATCAATTCCTCTTTGAGAGTCTGTGACAGCAAGAACTTTTTGCAGCTCCTTTAGAGCATTCTGATTCCTCAAGAGTTTCATACAACTCTGTAAAAAGGAGGAAAGTGTACTTACTTTATCCGTCGAAGCATCTACTGGATGCGATATCTGCTGTGGTTGCCACGCAGGTAATTCTGTTGTGCGAGGGTCAGCAATATCACACTGGTCCACCGTGACTGGTGCTTGGTCTTTCACAGTGTCAAGTGCTGGGACTTTCTTGGAGGCCTTACACACGCACACCTTGCCAGGTTGTTTCTGCATATTCTAAATGTGCGTCGTCGCGCCACTCCGAGTGACCACATTGATGGCTGGGGCAGGTCTTTGTTCAACAGAAAGAAAATGAAGATTCTTGGTAGGGCCACTGTTGTTTTCCTGAATCTTTGCTATGAGCTGGGGGCACTGTTCAATCACGTGGTCTGCTGCGCGGCAATACCGACAGGTGGTGGTGGGGTTCTGACAGTCGCGAGCCATATGGCCAGCTTGGTTATAATTGTAGCATAAAACCTGGCCCCTTCCTCTACCGGTCATACCACCACGGCCGCGACCTCCAAAGGTACCTCTGCCAGGGGCACCGCCGCGGTAACCATAGCCCTCATTATTCGGAGTTTCATGTTGCACTCAGTAGGCGTCAGAGGTGTGTTCTCTCAAGAGGTCATAGCTACGACACTCCTCTTCATTGTGCCCTACTGACTTACAGAAGTTACAGTAGGGGTTCTTGGGGACTTTAACATACCTCTGTAGAAGAGGGAAACTTTCAGGGCGATGTTGGCCAGTAGTTCGACAAATCTCACAATATAGAACACGGGGATTGAATTGGTTTGGGACACCCGTATTTAGGTAAGTTCTGACTGTGGGGAATTGGTCCCTATCGTGACCTTCTGTCCGACATTGCGTGCACCATACCTCCTCTCGACCGGTTTTAGCTTTCTTCATATCGCGAAGCTCCAGTGCCATCGCTACTAGCTGCGCTTGGATTTGAGCAATACCAGAATCATCTTGGACAGGGGCGGTCTCTAGCTTCATGGCGATTTCCAACGCCTCTGGTTGGTCAGCCACCTTCTGTTGCATGAGTGGGGTTCGAATGTGTGGTAATAAGGCTGCAATAAACCATTCCTTATGTTGCACAGGGCTAATAGTGAAGCTCACTTGGTCTAGGAGAACTTTGAATCTCTGGTCGAAGTCCCACACCGATTCGCCATGCCGTTGCCGAATCTCCTTTAGTTCGGTGATAGACTTCGACACTGATTTGGGCTTCTTAAATTCTTTGATGATACCTGCCCTGATTTCAGCTAAAGTGGGGCTCTTAGCACTGGAAAATTTCATGAACCAGGTCAATGCCTGATCCCTGAAAGAAGTGATTAGCTGCGCGCTTCTCACATCCACATCTGTAATATTCTAGGAATTCCATACGGCTTCACATAAAAACCAAAAGTGTTCAGGGTCCTTGGATCCCATACCTTTGAAGATGGGGAGCTTAATGTCATCGACTAGGTGGGCCATAGGGTTTCTAGGAGGGTTAGGAGGGGGAAAGGATGTCGATGGGGAGGGGTTTACGGGGGTAGGTTGGCCTGTGGAGGGAGTGGTAACACTTGGTTGACTGTCAGACTACGACGGAATTTCAGGGTTAACAGAGCCTCGCTGCGGGGTGACTAGAGGGTTTCCGACCGATGGGATTTCTTCAGAGTCTGACGCTTCAGGGTTTACAAGTGAAAACGCAGTATCCTGACCTGAGGAATAGGTATCAAAATCTCTTTTGTTCCTTTTCTCACTTCGTGGAAAACCACTTTGCTCGTCGAAGGTATTATCACTTCCAAACATATGTTAGTATTACTAAGCTAACAGTCCGATTCAAATAACAATATACCCTTTTCAGCCAGTAGTATTTTAATCCGCAAACTTAATGAATTCAAAAACTTACCACGGGGGCCTTTGAATAACTGCCGCTCAGTTTCGCTGAAGGAGGTGCTTGTGTCGATGGCAAATGCTATCACGAAGGCTTCCAACATTCGCATCGTCCAAAAATCAACAGTGCGGGATACCTCGTTATTCACGTGTTGCATAAGATTGACCCTGGCGGGGGTCCACGTGGGAACCCATCGAGCTTGGAAATTCGTTCGTCTCTCTGTTAACCTAGACAACCACTGGTCCAACTCTATGTGGATACTACCAAAGAAAATTTCATAAGAATCACAAAAAACATACCTTTGTAGAAAATCGCTGGTGCTACGACGCGAATTTGTATTCTCTTACTGTGCGAATATCAGACAAGTCTCGGCAAACCAATCATCGATTTCCTTCACAGAGGGCCTCCAGAACATAGCCCTCGAGGTACAACATAAACCCCTCTTGAGCAGATACTGAGTTCAACCGGCAACGGAACCAATTTGTTGGGCAATAGGGAAGACCCGGGTTTAATCCTTTTGTGTCGCACCAACAAAAGACCCACAGTGTTGGCCCTTTCGGCAACAACCCGCGCGCAGGTTTCACTCTCACCCGAAACATCTATGGGGTGCTATAGAATCAGTTTTCTGCAAGCAGAGAGGGGGATTACTGTACCTTATCCTTTAACAATCTTATATATCAGTAATTACAAATATTTACCATTCATTCTCATATAAGTTCACAAATAGATAGATAACCGTGACTTGCTTAACCCACTACAGGGAATTCACAGCGAAGCTTATTATTTAGCAGTGATCTAAGCTATCAGATGTATATATATTTATTAATGCATAGAAGATAACAGAAACAGGAAACAACATAAGAAACCACAACACCAGATATAACGTGGTTCACCCCCAGTGTAGGGGCTACGTCCACCAAACCGCGTTTTATTCAACTTGCTACAAAACCACAGTTTGATCTGTGCACTCAGCTATAGATTCCTTCAATCCTTAAAAGCCGCGCACACAGCAGCAGGCCTCTGTGCACACAGCTGCAGATCTTTCCTTAATCCTTCTTACAAAACCCTCTGTGCACACAACTGCAGAGGTCGTCGACGCACACAGCTGGGACTTAACCTTCTTTACAAAATCAACCTTAGCCTCGCCTTAATCTTTCTTACATCAAAAAAACCTAACCTTCCTTATTTACACAAGTGCTTATTTATATCGCGCTATTTACAAAAACATGGATTCAAAACCATGGGCCCCCAACCCTAAACCCTGGATTTAAACCATGGGTTTATTACAAAAAGGGGTTTTGACCTACCCTGACACCCCTAAGACTATGTTGACTTGTAACTCCACTTACAAACTTCTTCAACAACCGTGGAGTTACCCACCTTAAGACTGTTAAGGTGCGCGCCCCAACAATACTCCCCTTATATAGTTAAACTAATTGAATTTGAATCTTTTGTACCTCAATGATGAAGGTGATCCTTATCTCATGGATTCCTTTGTGATCAGTTCTACCTGCAAAAAAATATGAAGAGCAAGTTTCAAGAGTGAAAGCAACAAGATAATTCAATGATTTGTACTAATGATCAAATATAAAAGTAATGAAAAATTGATTTAACACAAATCATTCATGGGAAAGGGGAACATATTTGTATTAACAATTAAAAGAGAAGAAAAAACAACCAAAGCCTTGATGTCGAATATTTGTTCTCACAATTTATTTGACTCACTTTCACACATATTTTCTCTAGAAACTCTACAAATCTCACTCACAACCACACTATTTTCCTCCTATACCAATAGTGATTCCAACAACATAAAGGTGCTCTATTGTTTCTCTTCCCCGGTCCACATCCATGAAGGAAACATTGTATATATTGGCTAAAGAGGGCTCAAAGGGGTTGATATTCTTAGGGAGGAAGGCAAAGGAACATACCTAGAGGATAGGGGTACAAATTCCACCTAATCCAAGCAGTTGGGATAACCCTTTGTGAGGACTTTCATCTAGAAGGTTCTTGAAATATTCTCTTTTTTCCCTTTTGAGAGAGATGGTGCTCCTTGTGCATGAGAAGGCGGCACCGACGCTCCTTGTCATCAAGAAATAAGTGGCATTAGTTCACTTTGTTAGTATAAAACAAGTGCCAAGCAATTCTAACACTCTATTTTGGAAGGCAAGGTGCGTTAAACCTCCTAGAATTGAAAAAAAGTTCTTCTAGAAGATGTTTTGGCTAGATCACTTTAGGGGATTGATCATAGTGAAAATTTTTGGGTGAAACAGAATTCCCTCCAAAGTGTGAATCTAGAGGGATGTGATATATGAAATACTTTGTTAGATATGGCTCAACATTAGAGGAAAAGAGTGGAGAGTGAACACTTGACACAGTGCCAGATCACAAACTATCTGAATCAAATCACAGTTGTTGACCAATACCCTACAGATCCAATTATAATTACCAATTCATGGCTACCAATAATACATTGTAGATCCATGATCAACAAGACTCAAATCAAGACAAAGCTATGAAATATACACTGTAGATATATGCCATTCTGACCCAAACTTGAGCATAGCCACCTAACAAACAATGTGGATCTATGCAATGACTCAAGAATACTACATCACAACCTTAGGATAGGAACATATTCAAGTGAATACCTAACCACTTAGGGTCTTCATTCCAATCCAAAATAGTACGATTCTATCCATGTGAATAAATTTCATGATGTCGAACATGGTATAAACCGCTTAATTATTGGTCATTGATGTATATCATTAACAAGCACAAGGGAAATCAAAATTAATGTCAATTATTCCCAAGGTACCCTAATACATTACTCTGAATGTGAATAGATGAATTACAGTCAAACAATCAACAGAATATTTCAAGCATAGGCCAATTATGATACCCATTGTCGAAAGCGAGGAAACCTGGCATTGAGGCATCTAGGCTTCAAGGTACTATATGGTTTATAAGCCTAATTACCATATCATGTGTTGGTTTCAACGAGAATAGACTCATTGAAGGAGGGCCATGATGTTTCCCCCATCATCAACATGGAACTTGGAACAAAAATGATTTTGAAGTGATTGTGATAATGGAACAACTATAATACTGACTCAGTTATGACTAAATTGAAGGAAGGTAAGGAAACTATAGAGGTAGACTGTAGTGAATACTTCTCTTGAACATTAAACCACATGATAAGTGACTTTGTAGCATTGACTTAACGAGGCAGAGACCAGACATAATGCGAAGGAAGGATGATGCATTATTTGAATTTACTTAAAGGAGTTAAATGACTCAGGAAAGTGGATCGACTCAATGAAAAAATGAATACCCAATTGTTTGAATGAAAATGCAGATAGGTGGTATGTTCAAGGGTGTACTATGAGTCACCATTAATACAAATGAAAGATATTCCTCCTTCCCTTAATTTCCCCATCACTATGGATGAGTACCTATTTTATTTTTAACGAGATTTAAAAGGCCAACAAACGATCTATATATCTCATCAAGTGATGAGTCCATCCTCATATGTTTTATCAACCTGATAAAGGATGGGTTCATTCCTAGAAAAGGGTTCCTTCATCTTTTAATTTTGTGAGTCTGAAGAAGGTAAACTCTATTGTGGTTTCATGTTTAGAGAGTTTGAAATGTCTAAAAATCCTCTAGAGGGGAAATTTTCGTAAATTCAGTCCCCAAGGTCTGAAAAAAGTATAAATTGATACCCAGGAGAGCTCTTATAGTCGTAATGAACTAGAGTATACCTTTTTCGTAGATGAGTCTAAAAGGTCTGAAAAGGGGTAAACTATCACTGGATAGACGACCTTTCAAACAATTTTAGAAGCGTGAAATAATCAAGTTTGCTTGGTGATATTTTTGGATTTAAAGAGCCTAAAAAGAGATTAAATATGACTCCAAGGGAAGTTTCTTTTTTTGTATACAATTTTAACGAGTCTGTAAAAGCGATAAAATCACACTCTATACCTTTTTCTAAGTTTTAAACGAGCACGGTTGATCCCGGTGGATAATATCAAAGTAGATAAAATTTAAAGTCTTAAAAATGAAAATAAAATATTACAGGATGAAAGATCTCATCATCATCTTTTGAGTGAAGTTTGTTTCATACAAAACAACCTCTGGATTCAGAAGTTGTTGGCATTTGAAGTTTCGACAGGAATGGTGAAAATGGAAAAAACAATTGGTTAAATGGTAAAAAAAAATTGGTAAAGGTTGGTATAAAAATTTTAGTTGGAGTCTATGGGATTTGAACCCAAGACCTCCCTATAGCCGAAACCCTCACCATGTTTCACTAGTGAAGGTCCCCACCATGGTCCTTGATAAGAGTTGTGAAAAACAATTATGTTTAGATTGAAAGGTTTTCATGTTAAAAAAAAATGTGAAGGTGCCAAGGGCATAATTCTTGAACCCATGCTAACAACGAGGCTCCCATATAGAGCCATATGTTAAACCAAGCGGTGGAGCCCTATCCAAATATTTCAATGTGAAGCCATACCACTAAATTATATAACAAACCATATAATTTCATTCCACTACAAACTATAACATAAACTATTCAAACTATATGATAAACCATTATGTAACACGGATAATACAATATGTGCCACCATATAAAATATCATTGGAAGGGGAGATGCCCGTAGGTTTGACCCCGAGATCTCTACCATGTATCATCGTGTTGTAACAAACATGTCGTCATGTTAAATCATGATAGGGATCGAGTAAAATACCTTAATAGATTGCAGTGGAGGTTGTGGTTTGAAATGGGCATGTGCCCCATGTCCCACACTCCCCAAAACCATTTCTCAACCTTATAAAAAAATGACGAATTTCTTAAGCCAAGGTAGAGTTCGGAGTTCAGCAGTGAAGTGCCATCCCTATGCACATATATCCCAAGGTGTGAAGTAAATACCATTAATGTGCATAGTTCCTGAGGCAAGAAAGTATAGTTCGTACAAGTTGTACATGCAGGGAAGACGGTGTTCTCATTTTGCATTCCATAGGAGGGAAAGTAAGACACAGGAAGACCTCCTTAGAAAATGTAAAATTATTTCCTCCAACTATGAATTTACTGTTGCATTGAAAAATCAACTTTATCCATTAGGATACTTACAACAAGCCATGGTGGATTGGAAAAATTTAAGGCAAGGTAAAGGTCAGAATGTACAAGATTACACTCAGGAATTTAGAAAAAAGGGCTTTGATTTTGGGCATACCTCTTTATACTTAGGAAACTCTTCTTAAGTTTATTAGAGGATTACATAGTTATTTGCATCATACAATACTTATGTTTAATCCTACTAACCTTGACGAGGTATGTGTGCAAGCTGCACACATTGAATATAAATGGAAGAGTGTTCATGATGTTCCTTCAGCCGAATCTAGGTAGGTAAAAGAGAAAGGTAAGCATGCAACTAAAATGAGGAAGGGTGAAGAGAAGCCTACATGCTCACATTTCCAAAAGAAAGGGCACAAAGAGGAAAAGTGTTGGGTACTACATCCAAAACTAAAAATGAAGTGGTTTAAGAGTAAAAAAAGGAAGCAAAAGTCGATGATTATCGTTGAGGACCTTGGATCAGATTCCTAGGATGAAAGAAATATAACAAGTGTAGGTGTGATTCTAAAATTGGTTCTGTATGTGCTCCTACTTCTCAAGATCATGTCACTTCTAAGGATAAAAAGAGGAATGCATTGTTTCGTATAAGGGTGATTACGAAACAAACTAAAATCGGCAAACTCATAGATAGTGGATCCCAAGCTAATATCATTTCAGAATAAGTAGTTGAGAAATTGGGATTAACAACAAAACCACAGAGGAAACCATATCCATTAGGATAGGTGTGCAAAGATAAAATATTATAAGTAACAAAACAGTGTGATCTAAAGTTTTCAATTACATCTAAGTTTGTAGATGAGGTTGAATTTGGTGTGGTACCACTATATATCTATGGAATTGTGTTGGGTAGTCCATACTTAAATGATCAAAAATAAATCTTCTATAGAGAACATAATTAGTATCACTTTTTTAAAGAAGGAAGTGAGTACATAGTGCATTCACATACATTTAAGAATAAAAAATCATTGGGCACTATACAACAATTAAAAAGGGTTGTTAATGCAACTCAAAATTTGACAATTATGTTTATGCAGTGTAAGGGGAAAAAGAATCCTAAGGATGAAAAGGAAGTGTCATTTCACTACAATGCACCTATTTTGGTTGATAGTGTTTCTTTGGTATAAATTCATCATGAGATGGGTACAATCTCTATCAAATGTTCAATATTGATATTCAACTTATTACTGATCAAAAGTATATGGTTTCTTCCTACAATATTGAATGAATATTTTGTGGAAAAGGGGATTAATGTACTCAACAATGTCAGTGCAGTGTTGATTGTTGTTATGCTGAGTTAGATGTATAGGTTTCAGGAAGAATGGATAGGTGATACATGACAAGTGAGACAAACATGTCCTTGAATTTTGAATGATTCAGGATTTTGGTGGTCCAAAATATTCCCTGTGGGAAGGTTTTATCCAGGTGGATCATCTCAAATTCAATCAAAGTTAAAGTCTTCAAAATGAAAATAAAGAATTAAAGGATGAAAGAGCTCATCAATATCTTTGTAGTGAATTTTTTTTATACGAAACAGCCTCCAGATGCAGAAGTTATCATCATTTGAAATTTCATTAGGAATGGAGAAAATGGAAATTTTTTTTGGTTAAATGGTAAAAAAATTGATAAAGGTTGGTATAAAAATATTGATTGTATTCTATGGGATTTTAACCCAAGACCTCCCTATATCCCAAACCATCACCATGTTGCACTAGCTAAGGTCCCCACCATGCTCCTTGATAAGAGTTCTGAAAAGCAATTATGTTATGGATTGAAAGGTTTTAATGTTAAAAAAAATGGGGAGGGGCCAAGGGCATAGCCCTCAACCCCATGCCAACACAGAGGCCCCAATATAGAGCCATATGCTAAAAAACGTGGTGGAACCCTATCCAAATATTTCAACGTGAATCCATACCACCATACTATATAACAAACCATATAATTTCATGCCACCAAAAACCATAACATAAACTGTTCGAACTATATGACAAACCATTGTGTAACGTGGATAATATAATATGTGCCACCATATAAAATAATGTAGGAAGGGAATAGGCATGGGGGTTTGAACTCGGGACCTCTGCCCCATATCCCCATGCCCTAACCAACACACCATCACGTTGAGTCATGATAGGCATTGGGAACAATCCATTAGGAGATTGCAACAAAACCATTTCTTAACCTTATAAAAAAAAGACGAATTTCTTAATCCAGGGGAGAGTTCAGAGTTCAACAGTGAGCACCATCCCTAGGCACAGATTCCAAGGTGTGAAGTACATACCATTAATGTTCATGATTATCGATGCAGGAAAGTACAGTTTGTACAAGTCGTACATGCAGGGAAGAGGGTGTTCCCATTTTGTGTACCAAAGGATGTCTTAGGAAAATATATTTGATTTTATACTCATTTTTCTCATAATTTCGCAAGGATTTCATTGGTTTTGTTTATTTTTACTTTTGACAAACCAAATTCTAAAGTGTTTCTAGAACACTCAACTTGTAAGATTTTAAAGACTTAATAGATTGGCATTCCCATTGTAAGTGGCCTAGAGACATATCCTAGTAGGGGTGAACTCTGTTATCAATTGTGTCTTCTATTTCTGGTTTGCATATCTATTTTTATTTGCTCATGTGAATGATTTAAAAGCATTTAAACTTTTTGTTGTTAAGCATGTTTTATGAGTATTTAAGATGCAAATTTATGGTTAAAAAATATCCTGAATATTTTTATATCAACAGAGAAGGTATACAAGGCACTCAAAATGTTTTTCAACTTGATCCAAAGCATGAAAAAAGTAAAAATCAATCTCCATTGTAGCCAAAAAAAATGCCCAATAAAGCCCTGAAATCTTCAAAAACAACATTAGGACACTTTCATCATAAAAACTATAGGAAAAACATAGCAAAAACCCACAAGATTTGAATATTTCACCAATTTTTCTTATTAACAATAAAAAATAATATAAAGAGGGTGAAATAGTAAAAACTATTTACTATTTTGTTTTTACCATAGGATTTGGGTGAAATTTGTGTTTGAGAGAGGAATTTGCAATGAAGATTCCATAGCTACAGGAAACCAATCGACGAACTGTCAGGTGTAGGTAAGAGCTATCACCCTCCCTTACCTTTTCATGGCTGAATTTTTACTTTTTATCACGAGTTTTAATGATTTTAGTAGAGTTTTAAGAAGGGAAAGAGTGTTCCCTAGGCAATGCTCTTCTTCCTTCTGGAAGGTGCACCAATGCACTCCCTGAAAGGGGAAAGAGCGTCAAGGATTCTCTATCATCTAAGGGAAACAACACAGTTACCCTGTTCCCTTGAGAAAAATGCATTAACAATTGCAACTCTTAAAAAAAGTAATGATTTAGCATGAGTTTCAAGTGTTTATCCTAATGTGATGTGTCTAATAGTTACTATGTGGATGTTCCATAGGTGTTTGGAAAAAAAATGTTGATTTGGAAGGACCACGAGCAAGAACTAGATGATTCCCAAGTGACAAATTACCTAATTCCAGTGAGAGAACTGAGGGAGTGTGGGCTCCTCAAGTAATTCCGGACTCTGGGTATGAGGACCTATCTCCACCTATTAGACCAATTGATACAGATGTGGGACCTAGATCAACGAAATTTCCAGGTGGGGACCCACATTTTGATGATTTATGTCGTGGAAATATAGATTTTGATCATACTATCCAGGAGAGGAAGTCTAGTGTAACTTTCCAGTCCCAAAAGGGGGACATGAACATCAACGACCTCATTGATGACTATTGTGTCATCATAACAAGGTACCAAGGGGGAAATATTCTGATCAAACATATTATGGATCATCCATTCAGGACCATATCCTTCACCATAGAGAAGGTAGCAGGATGTAGGGCTTCTCACCAGACTACCTGGACAGATATGTTGTATATGTTAGATTGCATGTCTCCAACTAACTTCAATTGGAGTGAGGGGATGTTGGAAAGCCTCAAGCACCATCTCATGAAGTGTCTAAGAGGCAAGCTAAATAATTTTGGCTACGGGGCTGTAGTAATGTCATTCTTCCTAGAGAGGGTGCCTTTGTTACTCCCTCATGTGCCTCTTAACAGGTTGGAGCCTCATGATCCATGAATGTTGAGGTGGGTAGAGGTTATGGCCCATCATGGAGGCACTGGTGGGCCTATCGTTCCTTATGGTTCTATCTTCTCCTAGTGGATTTAATGCCAAACACTAATGGTGGAGGACTATTTGTATGCATGGAACAACTTTAGGGGTGACCTTGATATTCTGTTACCTAAATATAATCAATGGGACGAATGGAGTAAGACAAATACTGCATTCATTATATTTCCTCATTTTATGATATATTTCATTTATTTGTATATTTTGTGATACTAATACATGGCATACCTTTTTACAGATATTGGTCCATCTCGACCTACAGGAGAATCACCTATTGAGAAGAGAGGAGTGGTGAGAGAGATTTC
Source organism: Pseudotsuga menziesii (assembly GCA_001517045.1). Classification (NCBI taxonomy): domain Eukaryota; kingdom Viridiplantae; phylum Streptophyta; class Pinopsida; order Pinales; family Pinaceae; genus Pseudotsuga; species Pseudotsuga menziesii. The sequence continues at coordinate 429,977 of LPNX010998543.1, read as the reverse complement.
TATTTGAAACATGGATGCCTAAGAGTAGTTAAATGTGGTTGAGGACAATAACCAAAGATTGACTATCTTTGTTTTAGACATATATGTTGACGATCTTCCTAGGCACTATCAACGTCACACTACAGGGGTATCAAGACGGTTCGAGAGAATACTCCATTGTGTAGCCTATGTTGTCATATGTTATCATGATCATGAGGAATAGTGTAGGGTGGCTCTTATATTTTATTGTATACATGTTGAAAGCTTTGAAG
>LPNX010998543.1:392365-410183 GCA_001517045.1 Pseudotsuga menziesii | reverse complement strand
GAGCTTCAGATTCATGTTTATTGGAGTGAATCTTGAATTGTCATCACTTGTTCTTCGGAACAAGTCTCATCCTTATTTTCTTGTAGGAGGTTGTTCATGATCTTTCCTACAATTCAAATGCACCAATTGCATGGTTAGAACTATTTCATAAAACATATGTATAACGACAAATTCTCATGCATCATGCAACTGTTTAGTCAATACAACATTCATCCATATCTCGCTTAAACTTTCTAGATGCCTTCCATCTCCACCATGACATTATTGAGATTGTACACTAATGCAATATGACAGCAAGGAGGTTTGATAAGTAGCAATGGAGAGTTGTATAGCATCATGAGCTAATTACCATCACATGCATATTAGTAGAATACAGTCATTAATGCAAACAATCTATCATGCATAACACATCACTTGAATATAATCAAATGTATAACAAAACAATATCATGAAATGACAATTGAATACTTATCTTTATTTGTTTCATGGGTATACTCCTTCTTGAGTTTCAACTTCATCATCTTCTTCATCATCATTTATTATCCAAATGCTGAGGTGGATAAGAAGTTCTTCAAGAGTTGAGATCTTCATGTTCCTCATTGATTGAGGAATCCTCTTTGGAAGATGAGAGCTTGATCTTCAGAGACAAGCTTCTTCTTCTTCCCAAATTCGACTGAAAGTAATCACTTCCTTCTGGAACACATTTCTTAAATGAATGAATTCTATGAGCCTGCGAGGCCATTAAAGGTGGCCATCACCACTTCTGCATTCTTCACTTCTTCTTTCCCCGCTTGAAGTTTTTCTTTGATTTGAGATATCCTTATGACTGCATGGTCTCTGCATTCTGGATCTTCACATTCTTCAGCTGGTTTCTTAAGGTCATATTCTGATCTATGTTCTTCCCTTCAAATAGCTTGATCAAGGAATCAAACCTCGTCGATGTATTTAGGGAAGAATCTTGTAGTACAATTTGATTCGTAACTGAATCATCAATGATCTTCTGGGATTTGACCAAGTTCATCTTGAGAAAGGCTTCTAGCCTCATCTTCCTCTGAAACTGGAACCTCTATGCTCATGTAGGTGTCCAATCCATTTTATTCAGAGAGATCATATACTTCTAGGATTGGAAGTTGTCAACTTCACCAAGCTTATCATCAAGCTGATGTCATATATCACTTTGAAAAGAGAACCTCAAATGAACATAGCAAAGGATTAGACCTTACCGATTTGAGGTGTTCGTCCTGGTTCCGGAGCTGGCTGATCTAGGGTTTGTCACAGAAACCCTAATTTAAAAAAATTGGAATTTTTCAGATCTGATTGTCTAGACAGATAGATCTCTTCAAATGGAGCTGTCCAATGTACTCCATTTCTGAAAACAGTGGAGGGAAGCTTCCGGAACAGGAAGCCCTAATTTTCCAATTTCTTCAGCAGAAATGCCTGTTACTGCTTCTATGATATCTCCAAAATTTATGCTCCTATGTGTCTGAAATTTTGTACTGAGGTAACATCACATGTCCATGATCCTACACCATAAGTTTCATCAGAATTGGTTTCACCATTTGGGATTTATGATCCTTTTCCCAAGGTGACCTGTTACAGGACTGTTCAGAACAACAAAGTTGTATGGAATGCCACATGTCACTGGTTCATCTTCTGAGTCTGATATTTAGACCACCAAAATTAAAGTCCTTTCCCTTTATGTAAAATCTTCAGTAATTCCATTTGGACCTATGTAGCCCAAGATATTGCACTTCTCCCTAGGTGTCCTGTTTAAGGATGAATTCTAGAAGAGGCTGGAACCATAACTTGGAAAGAACATATCTCCTGGAATACAGAGAATATGAGGATGAATTTTGGACATAGTGTTCATCAGGATTTCATATTTGTCCCTTACAATTTTCAGCTCTTGATCCTTCACCAATATCATAATATATCGAATGTGCCAAAACGTAGCATTTTTAGTATTTAGGGTTTTTCTAGCTCGGGGTCAAACTAGGGTTTGAATTTCCCAAAGTTTCACCCAACCAAATTTCTTGATCCAAGTCTCTAAAATTCGGTTTTGATGAGGAGAAAAATCCAATGCTGGTCTCACTCAAAAAATCCTCTTCTGTAGAAAGCCCTAATTTCCACATCGAAAACTGAAAATGCTCGGAATCGAATTCCGCTTCAACAGAAAGATGCACCCTTCAAAGGAGATTCAGGCTAGCCTTCTTTTTCTGATTGATTGTGGAGAGAGAACCAAAAAATAAGAATCCATAGCTTCTGTAGCTTGTGAAATCTGCCCTATTCAGGTTAGCTCTGATTCCATGTTAAATTTTTCATATGCTTAGCTAAGACATCAGTATATCATTTCATTTTCATAATAAAAAGAATATAGAACAGGATCACTGAAAGAAACAGTATCACAAGAACAACACAGATTTATCCTGGGAAAACCCTAAAGGGAAAAACCTAGCAAAATATTCCTCAATATAGATGCCCCAAAAAGGAAAAAGGTAAAACCAACAAGGAGATCAAAAACTTGATACTCCTCCTTCTCCAGCAACTTCTCTCCTCCACAAGTGCGCTATTCCAAGTGAGTGAGTGTGTCACAAATGAGGAGCACTACACCTCTATTTATATTCATCCGTTCACTTAAGTTAACTCATTTGTCATGTCGGCTCAATTTAACTCATGTAGGCTCGAGTTACACATGTAGGCTCAAGTAACCACACTGGGGTGCTGATGACCCTCCTTTACAATTAGAGGGGACTACCTCATGACTCTTATTAGTTCTTCTGATTAGGAGCATCGGGGTACAATGTAATATAAGTGGTTCTTCCGGTAGGACCATTAGGGACCACAAAAGATACATATAGAATATTCTTCAAAGTTACAATATTTCAACACTCCCCCTTAATGAGAAGGGTAGGAGGAATGGAAGTTGTAGTCTTATTGATTGAAGTGTTATCACTCTTTTTCTCCGGGGGAGGTTCATAACTCTTGGAGATAGTGGTAATACTAACCAATTCACTGGACATCATTTTATCCTCATCTATAGAGGACAAAAAAGAACCGTGCAAGGAATGATGGTCAATCAATTGTTGTTGGGTGGGGAAAGGATGACTCATAATCGATGCGATGGAAGTATTTTTTAGAAATTTACTAACCTGACCATGACGAGGACATTCTTTAGTGAAATGGTCACCTCCACATATAAGGTAGGAAAATTACCTTTCTCCTATTCTAAATTCGACATCTAAAGTTTGAGTTTTATTATCATCACGTTGATTCATAGATTTCTTGTATTTGTTTGATCCTTTCTTATTTTTTCTCAAATATTCAGAATATTGAACCACATTCACTTGATTTGAAAGAACATGAGAAAAAGCATTCTTGGGATTGGTAATAGTCTAACTGGCAGGTGAAGCAGGTTGGTTTTGTTTTTCTGTGTATTTTTTTGCCGATTGTTTCTGGACAAAAACGAGTATGCTATTGGAAGGTGGTTCCTTCCAAGGCATTAAAGGGTCCAGAGTAGGATGATGAACATTCAAAAGTATATTGTGCAAAGTGCCCGAGTGGGAATAAACAAAGTATAGGTACTGAGCACAACTAATGGATTACTCTTCAGTGACAACACCTCCCATGGAAACATCCCTAAAAATGGGTGGAAGTAATGACTTAGTGAACCAATCAGGAAGTAACTAGTCGAGAATAGGGGCCTTAATCAACCTATGTTGTCATCTCCACTCATGTATATGATCATATATATGGGTGGAAGTTGTTTGATGGAGCAAGTTCAAAAGGTTCGTACTAGTTTCATACCTAATTTGTAGTTGAAAATGAGTCAAGAATGACATTACTAGAGTGTTGAAATCCCAAAAGGAATTCCGAGGAAATTATATATACCACTTAGCGATGGTCCTAGTGAGAGTTATTTGAAAAAATATCTAACGGATGGAACCATCCATTAGATATTTTGATGAAAACCACAAATGATAAGTCATTACATGGGTTTTCGGATGCTTACCAATTTTACCATAAAAATTTGGTATATCTGAAGGTATATTTACAGGAATAGTTGGCCATGAGGGATCATGGCAAATATGATTGTTTATCAATCATGAAAAATATGACAGATTGAGTGTATCCAGAAATGAAAATTGTTGATTGCGTTGTGGGTACTAGTAATATTGGTAAGGTATCTAAGTACCAGTAGGGACATAAGTGGACTGATAAATGGGTGTTGATGATATTTTTATAAAAGGATGGTTCGGTGATGTTTGGTTTCCAAATCATCCACCTGATGGTCTAGTGGGTGGTTGGCCTCCATATGGTGGACCTCCACATGGTGGACCTCAAGGTGGTGGGACTCAAGATGGTGGACCTACAGATGGTGGGCCTCTAGGTGGTGGGCCTCCAAGTGGTGGGCCTCTAGACGGTGGTCCTCTAGATGGAGGACCTCTAGGTGGGCCTCTTGATGGTGGACAACAAATAAACATTATTTGGAATGTTTTGAATTTTTTTATTTTGAATGATATTGGATGGATCTAGAATTCGCCAATAGGTCCTTGGAGGACAGATGTAATTGAAAACAATATAATTTTAATAAAAACATGAATGATGGGGCAGAATCCATGTTAAATGAGGATACTATACATGCAAGGATGGGGGACAAGGAAGAGAACTCATAGGGAAGTTACAACAGGTGTCAACATGCCATTATGGTTCTAGACACGCCATAGAAATTCGGGGATGTTATGGGCTACAAAAATTCCATGAGGAATTTCCCATTAGATGGAAAAAGACATAGGCAAAACAAAATCTATTAAGGAAGCATATGTGGGAGGTAGGATGCTTCTTAGAATGCGGGGAAAGGATTGAACTCTTGTTGTGTGAGCACTCTATGTTAGGAAAGCTGGAAGAAATAATTGTTGTGTGAGAACTATGTGTTAGGCAAGTTATTTCTCACTTGAGAACTGTACCCGATCTTGGAGTCCATCGCTCTTGGAATGCATAGTTTAGCTCAGGGGTGATTGAGGACAGAGAACATTTTTTCCTAATCTATGGCTGGGTGGAACGTGGTTGTTCCTTCTTCTTTTGGATCGTCTTACAATCGGGTTCTTTCAATGTTTAAATGTTTTGCATACTGATAATCTCATGGTGTGTCTACCTGCATATATTTATGTGTAATGTCAATTCTATCGAAATGATAAGCACCATAAATAGATTTCTTATATGAATTCTAGTACGATTTTCTTTATTTCCAAGCTCTATATTTTCTTAGGGAATGGTAATTGCGGCGCGGTTTATCAGTGACTCTATGGGTTTCAAGATTGTGTAGATGAGAGGGATGTTTGTTAAAAAAAATGCTTGCTATTTGAGCCATATTTTAGGCCAATGTTTACTGAATATCTGTGTCCATGCTATGTGTGTAATATTTCCTAGTTATAGAATTTATCCTCTAACACTTGTATAGATGCAACGAATTCCTTTAGATAATTCATGAGTTGCACTGTGTAAGAATACGTTTCCTAACTTAAAAAGGTCCTCCCTTGCACCTTCTTTATTTTTAAACTTATAGATCGGATTTTGAAGATATGAATAATACCATCGAATAATGATTTCCCTTTGTTTTTCCAAGAAAATTACAAGAAAAAATCCTAAGTAATTTCATGTAGAAGATGGCCCACAGAGGCTTAGAATTTGTAAAGAATTTAAGTACTTTTCGCAATATGCAATCGGCATTATGGAAGCAGAATTGCAAAAGTAAAATTTTTAAAATATTTAAGTACTTTCCTCAATCTACATTGTGGAAGAAAAATTGTAGAAGGGAAATTTGTAAAGGATTTAATTACTTCCCACAATCTATAATCCGCATTGCAGAAGTGAAATTTGTAAAGGATTTAAGTACTTATTGTTAGAAAAAACTTCTGATTCTGAAAAATGCGGAATAAAACTCTGAGACATAATCAAAATAGAAATTCCGAATAGATCATACCTCCAACCATTGATGCTACTTGACTTGCTGTAGAAGTTTTCCCTGTTCCACACAAGTTTAGCTTCCTGTACGGTACTTCCAAGCTCTGCTTACTCTTTCTTGATGGTGTAAGACTAAAGGGGATTGAGTTAGTGAGCTTGGGGACCAAACACAGGTTTAATAGCCAAGCTTCCATCAAGATTCTATTGGCTATGTGTCAAATGCTCCACAAATATAGGTAGAGAACCCTAGATGGACCAATCCAAAAGCTCCCAGCAAGAAAATGGTTGCCAAACTAGAAATCAGTTTGATAACCAAATGAACCGTCAGCAGTTTTGAGGAGCCACTGAATGCTGGATGTGGATGCGGGAGCTTAAATTCTCCCACTTGGTCCATACTTCCAAACTTAATTTCTCATCTTAAAACCTATTGACAATCTGTATTAAGTAATAGATACAAGAATCATGGCGATAAGTCCTCTTATGACAATTATTACCTTCCATGTATTACTATGTATTTATTGTTATTTTCATTTATGTGGCAACAATTTCTTAATGAATAAACCTTATGTTTATTCTTGGTCCTCATAGATGAATTTTCTCAAATAAAATTAAGGTGCACATATGTATGAGAAAAAACAGCACAGTAATTAAGAATTTCATTAAAAATAACATTGTCCATACAATGAGAAACTACATAATGGAACCAAGTCCCATATTCATTACATGATCCTTAAATTTAAACGGTGGCGTTCCCTTAGTCAAAGGATCAGTGATCATCAACTCAGTGTTGACGTGCTCAATGACCACTTTCTTTGCTTTAACACATTCCCTGATGGCTAAATACTTAATTTCGATGTGTTTATTTCGACTCCCATTTTTGTTGTTTTTAGCCATAAAAATAGCAGCTGAATTGTCGCAATACATTCTCAATGCCTTAGAGATAGAATCCATAATTCTAAGCCCATAAATGAAACTATTAAGCCATACACCATGTAAAATAGCCTCAAAACAGGAGACGAACTCGGCTTCCATAGTGGAAGTGGCAATCAAGGTCTGCTTGGGACTCCTCCATGATACAGCTCCACCAGCCATCATAGAAATGTATCATGATGTTGATTTGCATGAATCAACACATCCAACAAATTCAGAATCTAAGTAGCCAATTACTTCCAAATTTTCTGTCCGTCTATACATAAGCATGTAGTCTTTGGTTCCTTGAATATACCTCATTACTTTGTTTGCAGCTCTCCAGTGTTCTATACCTATATTACTCTGATATCGTCCCAACATTCCCACAACAAATGCAATGTCAGGTCTTGTGCATACCTGAGCATACATTAGGCTTCCGACAACAGAAGCATATGGAATGTTCTTCATTTGTTCCCTTTCTAGGTCGTTCTTCGGGCATTGGTTCAAATTGAACCTATCACCCTTCATAATGGGAGCTATACTTGGTGAACAATCCTTCATCCGAAATCTCTCTAAAATTTTATTAATATAGGTTTCCTGAGACAGACCCAAGAGGCCTCGAAATATGTCTCTATGGATCTTAATGCCAATGACATAAGATGCCTCACCCATATCCTTCATATCAAAATTTTTAGAGAGGAATTGTTTCACTGCATGCAACATACCCTTATCATTGGTTGCTTGCAAAATGTCATCCACATATAAAACAAGAAAACAAATTTTACTGCCACTAACTTTCAATTATATACATTCATCCATAATGTTTTCTTCAAAACTAAAAGAAGAAATTACATTATGGAATTTCAAATACCATTGGTGGGATACTTGTTTTAAATCATATAAGGATTTCTGGATCTTGCAAACCAATTGCTCACCATAACTAGAGGGGAATCCTTCAGGTTGTTTCATGTAAACCTCCTCCTCTAGATCTCCATTTAGAAAAGTCGTTTTCACATCCATTTGATGCAACTCCAAGTCGAAATGGGCTACTAATGCCATAATAACGCCCAAGGAATCTTTCTTAGATACAGGAGAGAAAGTCTCTGTGTAGTCGATTCCTTCTTTCTGAGTGAATCCTTTAGCAACAAGTCTATCCTTGTATCTCTCAATGTTGCCTAATGAGTCTTTCTTTGTCTTAAAGACCCATTTACATCCAATGGCTTTTGCACCATTAGGAAACTCAACAAGATCCCAAACTTCGTTACTCTTTATATAATTCATATCTTCCTTCATGGCATCGTACCATAATTCTGATTCTTTGCAATTCATGGCTTGTGAAAAGGACTCAAGATCATTTTTGGCTCCAACATTAAAGTCAGATTCTTGCAGATACACAACATAATCATCAGGAATTGTTGATCTTCTTGGTCTAGTAGATCTTCTTAATGTTTGATCACTATCTTCTTGAGAAGTATGTGGTTCAACTCATTGTTCAAGAGTTCTTGGAAACTCTTGAACTACCTGATCTACTAGAATGCCGTCAGCAGCCTGTGGAACTTCAACAATTGGTTATTCAACACCAGTTTGTACTTGAGGGGTGCTGTGAATAATAACCAATCTATCACTTGAGGTGGAAGGTTGAGATTTTGAATGATCCTTCTTGGAAACTATGTTCCTGGTTAGATCGCTCCCACTAATCAAGTCATTTTCAAGAAATTTTGCATTTCTTGATTCCATAATCCTAGTGCCGTGAGATGGACAGTAAAATCTGTAACCTTTATACCTTTCAGCATATCCAATGAAATACCCACTAATGGTCCTTGGGTCCAGCTTATTTTCTTGTGGATTATATATTCTCACTTCAGACGGGCATCCCCAAACGCGCATATATCGCAAACTCGGTTTCCAACCTTTCAATAATTCAATTGGCGTTTTAGGAACGGCCTTGGTTGGAACTCGGTTTAATATATACACTGCCATCTTAAGTGCTTCAGTCCACAAGGATTTAGGAAGATTGGAGCTGCTAAGCATACTCCAAACCATGTCCAATAAATTTCGGTTTCTTCTTTCTGCTACACCATTCTGGTGGGGTGAATTAGGCATGGTGTATTGGGCAACAATCCCATGCTCTTGAAGAAATTTTGCGAATGTCCCAGGTGCTTGTCCATATTCTGTGTATCTACCATAATATTATCCACCTCTATCTGATCTCACGATCTTAATTTGCTTGCGGCATTGTTTATCTACTTCAGCCTTAAATATCTTAAAGGCATCTAATGCTTCGTCCTTTTTATGAAGCATGTAGAGATACATATATCGTGAGTAATCATCTATAAAAGAGATGAAGTATCTCTGACCATGTGAGTCCATCTATGGACTACATATATTAGTATGTATGATCTCTAATATGTCCGAACTCCTATTGGCACCTTTCTTTGACTTGTTGGTCTGCTTTCCTTTTATGCAATCCACACAAGTCTCAAAATCAGTGAAATCTAGAGTATTAAGTACTCCTTCATTTACCAATCTTTTAATTCTTTCTATGGAGATATGACCTAACCTCTGGTGCCATAATTTAGAGGAATATTCATTAATAACACATCTTTTAGTCCCAATGTGAACATGCATTGAATCATAAGTGACATTGTTTTGTAAATTAACGCAGTAAAGATCATCAGAAAAAATACCATTCCCAACATAATCAGATTTATAAAATAAATGGACGGATGTTTCTGAAAAGTTAAAGGAATATCCAAAATGTACAAGTATTGAAACTAAAATCAAGTTTCTAGAAAAACTTGGAACATAAAAGAACTTTTCTAATTCTAAAACAAAGCCACTACTTAAAGTTAAATAGCATATTCCTATAGCTTCCACATGCAAGCCCATCTTGTTTCCTGATAAGATGCTTTGTTCACTTCCCACTGGATTCCTTAGGTTTTGCAAACCCTGCAAGGAATTCGAAATGTGAATTGTTGATCCAGAATCAATCCACCAAGTGTTAATATTGACATTGACCATATTAGATTCGTAACAAAAAAACGAGATTGCATTACCTTTGTCCGCAAGCCATTTCTGAAATTTTTCGAATTCCTTCTTCATTTGTCCCTTCTTTTTACAGAAGAAACACTTGGAATCCTTCTTAATATTAGCTTGGGGAGATACTTTACCTTTCCCTTTCTTATTGTCTTGATATTTTCCCTTCCTATGCATTTCCAGCATTGCACTTTCTCCCAGTTCCATCACCAGTCTTTCTTCCTCTTGAACACACATGGTCATGAGTTCATTTATTGACCATTTCTCCTTATGTGTGTTGTATGAGATTTTGAAAGGTCCATATTGGTGCGGAGGGGTGTTCAGGATGTAGTGCACTAGGAAAGACTCTGATATTTCAACCTCGAGTTTCTTCAATTGAGCCACAGTGTCCCTCATTTGCATGATGTGCTCACGCACACCTTTCACACTGGTGAGCCTTAGGGATGAGAACTTCATGATTAGGGTGCTTGCTAGTGCCTTGTCTGAAGTGATGAATTGATCATCAATGGATTTTAGCAAATCTCGGACCCTTTCATGCTGATCAACTGAACCACGAATACCAGCTGAAATTTTAGTCTTAATTAACATCATGCTTAAATGATTAGATCGCTCCCATTGCTCATAAAGTGTGATGTTCGCTGCAGTGCTGGTATTGGTGAGTGCTGGTGGTTCATCTTTCCTAATAGCATAATCTATGTCCATCCATCCCAAACGAAGGATAATTCTCTCCTTCCAGACCTTATAGTTATCTCCCTTAAGTTCAGGGATATCAGAACAAATCTCAGAGAAATTTGCAGGTTGTACAACTGCATAAAAATAAAGATCACATGCTTATGTTAAAATTGATACCAAATAAAATTTCATGTTTTACCAATGTAAATTCATGCTTTAAGATTGAATCTAATGACATAAAAATTTCCTGTGGGCTAAATTTTTAATTCAAGCAGATTCAAATGTTCTTTATGATAAAACTATTAATTCATAATTCCTGTGGGTAAGTTATGAATAATTCAATATTTTATCCTAATTAATTACATAAATATAATAAAAATTCCTGTGGGATAAAATTTATTATATTTAGTATAATTAATTACAATTAATGTCTAAAATTTCTTTATGTGATCCTAAATAAATAAATAAAATATAATATTAATTAATTAGAGATGTTGTGGCTATTCTCTAATTAAATATCATATAGATCACTAGACATTATTGCTGTTCAGTGTAACAAAACAAGCTTCAAATGAACAGATCTGAATGAGCGCAAGCTAAGAAATTCTGGAATATAAAATCCATTATTTTCATATAAAATAGATATTTAAAAATACCATATTATTTCTGTCTAAAGCATCTTCCTTCAGCTAAACCATAACATAAATATAGCCATCCAAACTCCAAAATTTATAAAAGATTGTAACCACCAAGTATAATTCTTTTTCTAAATAATATACATAACATCACTAACAACATAAGGCAAGTTTCTTGTGAATAAGATGAGTTACAAAGTAGTGCATAGATGAATAGCACAATATTCAGACAAAAAGCAAAGTGTAACAGCTTGTGCCCTAAGTCGTCATCCATAGACAACATTTTAATCGTTAATGTAGAAGATCTTCTACCCCGGTGGGCAGGAGATATAAAAAATTGTCAAAACAAACTTCAAACTTCAGATCCGATAAATATCTGAACTTTAAATAAACACTATCAAATGTGATTTACAGATACACAAGAAACTTGCTCATAGATACACACTATGAATGCAGATATTTTCGTTTAATTCTGCATTGTCATAATGATTAGCGGCTACTGATGATCTCTGGCAATTGAACAGATGTATGCAGAATTCCAAGTACCATCTCCGCTAGTGCCTACTAGAGAAAATTACTTCGTAAGATACTGCAAACAACATTTATATGGAATATGGGTCGTGGTGGATGTCTCGCTGGACAGTTTGCATGGGAACAACTACTATGCCCATCAAAATAAAAAGAAAAAATGAAAATCGTGATTACTTTGACTTGCACCTTCTCTAGAAGTTAAAAGGAAGATAGGTAAAATACAAAGTGCAATCGTAAGCTCTACGATCAGGAATTCTCTCCAGTCATTTCTTTTTTTAATTTCTAGCAGGTTTAAAAAACCCCAGTGCTGGTTCAACCCCAAACAAACAATGCCAGACACACAGAGAAAACCCTACAGTGGCAACTACATGCAAAACACCAAGGCATAGATAACGGCTTGGATACCAACTGTTAGAAAAAAATTCTGATTCTAAAAAATGCGGAATAAAACTCTGAGACAAAATCAAAATAGAAATGTCGAATAGATCATACCTCCAGGAATTGATGCTACTTTACTTGCTGTAGAAGTTTTCCCTGTTCCACACAAGTTTAGCTTCCTGTACGGTACTTCCAAGCTCTGCTTACTCTTTCTTGATGGTGTAAGACTGAAGGGGATTGAGTTAGTGAGCTTGGGGACAAAACAGGGGTTTAATAGCCAAGCTTCCATCAAGATTTTGTTGGCTATGTGTCAAATGTTCCACAAATCTAGGTAGAGAACCCTAGATGGACCAATCCAAAAGCTCCCAGCAAGAAAACAGTTGCCAAACTAGAAATCAGTTTGATAACCAAATGAACCGTCGACAGTTTTGAGCAGCCGTTGAATGCTGGATGTGGATGCAGGAGCTTACACTTCCCACAATCCGCAATCTGCATTGCAGAAGCAGAATTGTGGAAGGGAAATTTGTAAAGGATTTAAGTGCTTTCCACAATCTGGAATCCGCGTTGGGGAGGCAGAATTGCAGAAGGGAAATATGTATATTTCAAAGGCACTTACCACAATTTGCAATACCCATTGTGGAAGGGGAGTTGTAGAAGGACCCTTACAAAATCAATTTTTGTGGAAGACTTGTTGTGGAAAATTGATAAACTTAAGATTTTGGAATATGAATACATAAAGGATTTAGGATAAATATTTAACGTTGTTTTTTTCAAAGTGTTCCTTTGTATTTTGTGTTGTTTAAGATAACATCTATAAGTTGAAGAACCATAAAGCAAGTTTTGTAATAAGAACAAAGTATTTGGTTTATATATGATAGAGAATGAATAAAATGGTCTATGACTTATGACATACAATTTATCTGGTATCATTTTTTTTGTTTATGCATTTTTCATCTAGTTATATGGGTATGTCACAAATGCTATTAGAGTCACAGGTCAAACCCTATTGCCTATGGAAACATCTAGTTTCCCCTGAAGCACACTGAAATGATAAACTAACAATAATAATGTTGTGTTTTCTATATGAATGTATAAATTGTGCAACCAGGACTGAATGATGGCGTCTTCCAACATGAATGATGGCCACCCAAAAGAAAATGAACACGTACTACTAGAACCACACACGACGCAAATAGAACAATAAAATTCTAAAGCCAGTCAAGTACTTGAAACAATGAGGATTTTGATCATAGAAATACAGGGTTTTAAAGCAGAAAATGAGCAATTGAAGAAGGATCAGGAAAAACAGCAGGATATTAATGAGATATTATTGCATATTTTACATGAGAAGAGCAATGGGGAAAAACCACCAACAAAAACAAGGAGGGACCCAAAAGTTGGGGAAAGTGTCGAAAGAAAATGGATTTTCTCCAATGAAACTAAAAAATATGAGAATTAAGCCAAGACGACTGGGAAAATAAAAGTTGACCACCTGGAAGGAGAATTCAAGAAAATTAAACCTAGTAGTTTTGATGGGGAATCAAAGACTAGGGAGTAAGCAAAAGCATGGTTGTTGGATATTAAGAAATATTTCTAGATTTACAACTATTCTAGCAACATGAAAGTGTGAATTCCAGTTTACAATCTGAAAGGAAAATCTACCATCTGGTGGAAAGACCTCAATATTTCACACAGATTGAAGGAAAATAATATAGAATGGGAAGAATTTAAGAAATTATTTAAGAAACAGTATATGTCAGAAATTTATTATGAAAAAAAGACAAAGGATTTTTATGAATATAAATTCATCCAAATGACCATGGAAGACCTCACCAATAAATTCCTAGATCAGCTATGGTTTGTGCCTTACATTAAGGAAGAAAAAGTGAAGGTTCAATGTGTTAAACCACAACAATCTTGGGACTAAGCACAATCTGACAAGAGATTCAAGACGATTTACTCATGAAAATGACATAACAGTATTGCAATAGGAGGTTGCGGTTGTATATTATCAATAAATAATCAAAATCAATGATACAATGCCATACAAACTTGCATGAATGCAAGACAATTCGAATATACTAGAGGTCATTCGAATTGCATGGATGGGTGTAACTTAACTGTCCGTTAACCACACTAAACATGCCAGTTAAACACTAATCTAGCCATGATTGAATCTAACTGAGTCCTAACTGAATTTGAGTGCAATAAATGAATGACCCTAACTAAATATAAATCAACTGCATGTCAATTAGTAGGTGGGGCCACATCACTAACTCAAGTCAGCTTCGATGAAATGAACTAAATTGAAACCAGTCACCAGAAGTTGTTGGAGGCGCATTAACTCACTCCAGTTCACCCAAATCATCCCAAAATAGACAATGACATGAGGAAGGCACATTTCCAACTCAGCTTAACTGATTGTTAGGTGAAACAACATTCAGTTAACTAATTACTACACTTATGACACTCAGATCGCCCTATAATTTCTCCCTAATTGAAGGAGGAAGCCTAGTTAGCCTCCCTAATTGAAGGAGAAGGTTTAGTTGGCATCCCTGATTAAAGGAGGGTGTGGGTGTGATGATGCTAATGTCAGGATTGTGCTGGTGTGCTGATGTTGATGCCAATTCGAGTCAATAAACTTAGGATAGTGGGAAATTAGGCCAAAATTGACCAAATAGGTGTGTGGGTTGGATAATGGCTCTAAAAACCCCCATTAATCTATACTCATGTGGAGGAGTGAAATAAAAATCATAAAATTCTAGGGCCTCAGAAACAAAGGCCATAGCTCATCGTGTACAAAAAGTAACTCTAAAATTATCAAATAAAATGTTAGGCAAGGAAAGAGGGAAAACCCAGTGGGAAAACTCCCCCCTCAAGCTAAACACTGAAGAAGTAACTGATCACCCTGATGAACTCACCCTCAATAGTGAATGGAGCTAAGTGAAATTTTTCTTAGTAAATTTCTTGGTGAAGATACCTGCAATATGCTCATCTGTAGGGTAGTATTGCAGAGTAATGGTCTTGTCATGCACCAACTCCCTTATGTAGTGCATGTGAATCTCAACATGTTTGGACCTCTTCCACTGAAATTGATTTGTGGAGATCTTGATAGCACTTTTTTTTTCCACAAAATATGACTGTCTACAAAGCACTACCAATCTCAAACTCTGAAATAATTCCTTGTAGCCAAACTACTTGGATGTAAGCATTCAATGCTCCCTTGTACTCGGCCTCTGCTGAAGACAATGCAATGGAAGCCTTATTTTTTCTAGATCATCAAATGGGAACACCACCAAACATAAAAAAATACCCAAAAGTGGAATTCTAATCTATGGAATCCCTTGCCTAATCTGAATCTTTAAAATCAACCAACTCTAGCTCAGAATCTGCATCATAGTGAATGCCATAGGATCTAGTTCCCTGAATGTACTGAAGGATCCTCTTGGATGCCTTCCAATGGAGATCATGAGGCTTGTGCATGTATATTGATAAATAATTCATGGCATAACAAATATCATTCCTTCAATTTTTCAATTATAGAAATCTTCTTATCAGCTGGCGATAAATAGTGTAATCCATGGGTGGAGTGGATTTTTTCTCTTCAAGACTGATTCCTGAGAGGAAAGGAAATGTTTCAGCCTTGAAATAAGCCATGTTAAACTTAATTAATAGGTCTGAAACATATTTTGACTGATTTACCATTATCCCATTAAAGTCTTGTGTGATCTCAATCCCTAGAAATTGTTTCAATAGGCCCAAATCACTCATTTCGAAAGCATCATGGAGAGCGGTTTTTATGAAAGCAATTGAAGAAAGTGTGCTTCCTGTTATCAAACTATCATAAAAATATAATAATATGATCAGAATATTACCATGATACTTCTGCAAATATACATTAGGATCATATTTGCATCTCTGGAAGTTTTGTGAGAACAAAAAGGCATCCATTTTGGCATACCAAGATCTAGGGGCTTGTTTCAACCCATATGATGATTTTTGCAACTTACATACCAAAGAAGGATCTAATGTATACCCTTCATGCTATTTCATGCATATATCCTAATTCATTTCTCCATGAATAAAATCACTCTTGACATCCATGTGATGCACCTCCCAGTGCTTGGATGCGACAATGGCCAAAACTAGCCTCATTGAGTCCATCTTTGCCACTGGTGCAAAGGTCTCATGATAGTCCACTCCTTGGACCTTGGAGAAACATTTTGCAACCAGTCATGATTTGTATTTTCACGTTGTTACATCTGTAGAAACATTTTTCTAATATACCCACTTGCATTGAACAAGTTTCCTCCTAGGTGGAAGAGAAACTAGCTCCCAAGTTTCATTTTTCTGAAGAGAATTGAACTCTTCATCCATAGCAACTTTCCATCTCAGATCATTCTGAAAATGGTAGTAGGAATTAGGATATAAACCAATACTTAAATAACAGGTCTTGGAAAGTAATGAATGATTATAAGAGAGAGAAATACCTTCTCTTTGAAAATCATACCGAGTTCTTCTTGGATCAACAAGATTTCCAATGTTTGTCCCTCCGAGAGAGAGGGTCTTTTCGGCCTAAGTTGGGAGATGGGTGGACACATCAGAATATGGTTCTAAACCTGATATATGTTTATCACTGAAATCAAACATCATATATTCAATATCATATCATTCACTCCCAATTTCATCATCCAAATGATCAACAAAACAGGAGGGAATTTCAGCAGTTTTCTCCTCGACTAGTTCTACCTCTTGGAGAGATTCATCAAATCAGACACTTCTCTCAATGAATATATGTTTGGTTCTGAGATTCAAAAGTTTAAATCCATCAAATTATTCTGTATATCCAATGAAAAAACATTCAATACTTTGTGGTTGAAAATATTTCCCCTTGTCAAGTGGAATTCGGGCCCATGCAGTGGACCGAAAAACCTTGAAATTTGACACATCCGGCTTGTGTCCAAAATAGGTTTCGAAAGAATTATTTCCTTTCATGGAAGAGTGAGGGAATCTGTTCTGAATGTGTGAAAAAATATTCATAGCCTCAACACATATTTTAGCAGCTAAACCTTTGTCTTCCAACATGCAGGTAGTCATCTCTTTGAGGGCCCGGTTTTTCCTTTCCGCTACACCATTTTGCTGGGGTGTGTAGGGAATGGAGTGATGGAATTGAATCCCACCGTCAACACATTTTTTCAGCAATTAAGAATTGATATAATCCCTTTCATTATCATATCTAAGAGAATTTATCTTCCTCCCAGAGGCATTTTCAACCAATGCTGTAAACTCAATGAATCTTTCCAACACTTCATATTTTTTCTTTAGGAAGAAAACCCAAGTGTAACTAGAAAATTCAACAATGAAGGTTAGTATATACCGTGAAACACTCATGGATGATGTAGGCATGGGTCTACTGATATAAGAATGAATCATCCCCCTAATACTCTTTGCATGGCTTTACTTTCCCCGATCAAACTTGTGCTCAGGGTGTTTGCCGACAATGCAACCTTTACAAATTCCATTGGAAGTTTTGATGACTGGGAGGCCTTCAACCATGGAATTTTTCTGAAGTTGCTGCAAGTATTTGAAGTTAAAATGACCAAATATCTCATGCCATAGCCTACTAAACTCATTCCCTTGATTCATAAGAGCGGTGGGCTTTGCTTCCACCACAAACTTGGAAAACTCATAGGCCT
>LPNX010998543.1:315403-389267 GCA_001517045.1 Pseudotsuga menziesii | reverse complement strand
TGTGCTTGCCCCCAAGGTCACACCTCTCCCACTTTCCTAAGTGAGGAGACAGCTTTCGAAAGATTTTTGCTGCAGGTGTGCAATCGGCGGACAACAGGCCTTAGCATGGTGGTTTTCTATGCCTATTGCAATGAGCTTCCTGGATGCAATCTTAGTGATTTCAATATCATTCAGGATGAAATTAAATCTCTTGGGAACTCTGGTGTGTCTCATTTGATAAAAAATCAACAGATTGGAGGCCAAGGAGGGTACACACAGAACATCAAAAAAGATTCCTTGTTCAAGTTTTACAGTACCTTTTCCTTTCAAAATAATGTGAGAATCATTTCCCATGTGGATGATGTTGCTGCCTTTCACAAACTTGGGTTATGTGGTATAAATATTCAAGCCACTCGGTGTGTCCTTGGGGGCAAGTTTCAAGTAAAGGCTGTCACCTTGTTCTTGACTCCTCCGTTCAGGCTAAATCCTAACGAAGCCAAGAGGGGTATACCCTATTAAATTACTAAGGCTAATTACTTAGTGTGATGGTGTTATAATGATTAAGTTGTTTATGAGTTTTGAANGATGTTTGTTTCTTTTTATTTGTTTCTATTTCATTTTAAAATGACCATTTAGTGTAAAAGCCTAAAATTTAAGATGAACCACTTCTTTTTTAAGTAAAATTTTTTTAAAAATTGAGGGCAGTGGGGACCTGTCGGAGCCCCCCATTTTCAGGAGGGGGCGTGTGGGAGCCCCCCAATCCGGGAAACTCCTTGACCCGCGTTTCCCCAAGTTTTGCAGAAGGGGGGGCGTTGGAAAACGTTTCTCATGGAGCCCCCCAGTCCCCGGGGTGTGGGAAGCGTAGGGGGCGAGCCCTTGACCCTAGGAGGCGCGTCCCCGTGGAACACTAAAATTAACCAGTGGAAACAAAAGATAACAAGATGCAAAATTTAAAGCAGATAAGCACAGTAATGACACTCAATATATATATATATATATATATATATATATATATATATATATATAATTGAAAGAAATGATCAAATAAATCATCAGTGCCTTAAATGGAGTCAACGGAGAAAATAATGTGCTTGCATGCACTTGAATGAATGTTTTGCAAATGTCTCTTGGTAGATTTTAAATTAATGTGGAATGTGAATAAATTAAATTAGGTGAAAAGGGGACTCCAAATATACCCGAGGGGTACTTGGAGTATGTCCAAAAGTGAACTTTCATGGATACCCACAAGGTGTTTGTGGGCTGGAACAGAGTCTCAGAGACTATTTTTCATAATGCACCCATCAGGGTGTGACAGAGATCGGTGCCTCAAGGTCACTTTCCAGTTCTTCCCACTCCTTTGGTTATTTTTCCACCATTTCTAGTTTGTTCGAGGCGTTGGATTTTCGCCTGATGGTTTGTCAATTTGGGAGGTGAGGACTAATTAATCTAGCCACTCAAGTGCTTTTGATGCATCTTGACTGATCAGACAAACCACAGCCAAGTACAGAGCATACACACTGGAGTCTTCGTTATTTTTAGTAAATTTTAGAAGAAGTTTTCTTGTTAAAAAGAAAACCCTCTAGGAACCTCTTTTGGTCCAAGTGAACCTCAATAGGGGAATCAAGAAGGGGTTGATTTTATTATTATTATCAAAACAATAAATGAAAAATCAAATCAGAGATACACAAAACCGGTTTTCTAATTATTCCTACCACGCATCTCTTTCCCTTTGTGGGTCAATCGGGAAGTCATGGGGTAAGTAGTAAGATTGATTTTGAATTGAAAATATGGAATAATGAAAAATATTATCAAATTATAGAATCCTACATGTCAATACTAAACTAGAACAGAAAAAAAGGGAAAAATGCAAAAAAAGTGAAACAGACGCAAATCCCCTCGGGGGGGATGGGGAGCTGGATCGAAAGAGCCTACTCAAAAAAGATTTCCTTTTATTATTATTTTTTACAATATCATCAAACTGAAATATCATAATCCTCTTGGTTCTTATACGGGATGAAACCAAGAAATTACAACTTTCCCAAAATTTTAAGATTTCAGTCAAAGGGGAGACCCCTGGGGGGATTTGAACGATCCTGAGGCCACTTTCGAAAAGAATATTCTCTTATTTTTGTTAAAATTGCTAAAAAAAATCAATAATTTTATAATGAAATATTCCCAAAATCACTTTAATATTACCTTTGGTTCAGCCTACTTTAACTCAAACAAAACTAAGTTAAAACTAGCTAAACCGGTGAAAAAGGAACCAAGGAAAGCAAGCTTTCCTTGGGATCTTGGCTTGATGTTTGTGAAACCAATGAAATATGCACTGATTTTTGGATTTAATCTTTTTAAAACAGAAAATTAAATCTAGATCATGCAACCTACGAATTCTCTTTAACTTTCCATGCAAAACAGACAATTTCCCTAAGCTAGATCTAGAATGCTTAATGATACTTTTCAGAAATGAGATCTAGACTATGAGCTTTGAAATAGTATATCTATGTAATTTTTAATTTAATATGACATATCTAAATTATAACAAAGCTTTCAACCAAAGTAACCATTTAAGATTTGGATTTTTATAAGGAGGAAGAGAGAGGAAGAGTGTTGGTAGCCTTGAAGATCAACCGTGGAGCTTTCAGGTGGAATGCCAAGGGACTATGCCTTTGAATGGTTTTGGAGAGAGTGAAGAAGAAAACTATATCAGCATCCTCTCCAAGCTAGGAACCTGCAATTGAATCTAAATACTTGCCAAAATACTTGTGAGATCCGGTTAATACATACACAGAGATTCAAAATAACATGCATATAAACTTATAAAACATGATGAATCTAGATCTCTAAACTTGCATCAAAGGAAAGAGATGGCCAATAAACTTATTTAAAATCTCCTTTCCTATCAAGATTATAATAATATTATTATTAATCTTAGCAATGAATCCACAAACAATTAGCAAATTATGAACATAGATACATGTTACCTCAGTAAAACATGGCAATGCTCATCCACACATACAATGACATGACACTGTCTTGCCTCCAAAGCTTCTATTTATTTCAAATGAACAATAACAATAGTACAATAGAAAAAACACCTCAATCCCAATTCTAACTAGCTTGGAAGAGGTGATCTAAGTTTTATTTATACAAAAATAGCAGATCCATCCTAGGGGGTGAAAATCCCGAGGAGATAAACCACTGTAGCTGAAGGAGAGTCCATTAATGCCTGATCTGAAGTTGAAATGAACTTCCAATGAGCGTACTTATCAATCAGGGGGATAATTGATCTGACACATCAACCTTTTGACTGACACCTCAACCACAGAGCTTCCAGAAGAGCCCACACATGTGGAGGAGAGAGAGAGGGCGCAAGTCCCCATAAAGGAGGCTGAAGTTCAACTCTGGATCTATCCAAATCACCTCCTTCAGTCAAGGATTTGTCGGATCCAATCAATATGGTGCCGATCTAACTAATTTCAATCAAATTTTTGACAATCCACTGATCTAAGATTTTGGATTTTCTCCATTATTCATCACTTTATTAATTAAAATAATCAATAATTGATTTTTTGGGGTTTTCTGACCTGAGTGATGGAAAATCACTCAAAACTGTAAAAAAGTGGGTCTGTGGGTTTACATGGTGCTCTTAGCTTGAAAATGAGCACCTACATGACTGAATCTGACTTCTGAGCCCACTTTTATTACAAAACCAAATTTTCCAATTAAACTATTAAAAAATAGCCAAAGTTTTGGAAAAATTAAATTTTAATAAAAAACACGGAAAAAAATAAAAAATAAAAAATAAAAAAAAAACTAGGGGGACTTAAACATGTTCATATGAATCAAAAATAATGCCTAGCATGTTTATACATTGACACATAAACTCTAATAGCCTCAATAGGCCTAAATGCCAAGCTGACCACCCCAACTTTGGAGGTATTGAGTGAAAAACTCAAAAATGATCAGTCATTTATTCAACAACCAATAATAACCAAGGGAATAAAAACCCTGGGCTAATCAGATTGACAAATAAAGTCTAAGAGACCGAGTTTTTTATAGACACTATCATGCTAGAACATTTATTACAACTCCCCCAAGGGGGTATGAACATGTGATATAGTACAACAAAGTCCGAACAAGTTATCCTTGTCCGGTTCACCAAGCTCACTTGATAAAAAACCACTAAGTACAACTTAGGTGGTAACAGATGGGAATGATGTTGTCATTTTCCATATATGAGAAAGATTGTTTTCTTTCCATCATGTGATTCGAATCTCTAGAGTCTATGAGGAGAGCTTTGGGATTCGAGGTTCTTTCCATGAGGGCATGTCCTCTTTCTTGTTGGATGTCCTGATCTTGATTATCTCTCTTATGAACACTCTCTGAAAGATTTATATTGTTCCTCTTGAGGAGAAGAGTCATCTCATCGATATTTTTCTTCATGCAGGAATGTTTAGGGTGAAATCCCTTCCCACAATAGGAACACTTTACTTTTCTTTTGCCTTGGTTTCCTTTGTTCTTGTATTTCTTTGAGCCGGAAGGCTCTTCTTCCTATTGGTTCTTCTCTTTTGGCTTTAGAGCATCAAACTTCTTTTAATTCTTCTGCTTTCCTTTACCCTTCATATCATTGGGCCCTGAAGCAAGCAGTTCTTGATCTTTGGAGGATCTGATGATCCCGAGTCTACACAGGCTTGTCATGCTCATTTGTGAGGGACTCAATGAAGGCATTGAGAGAAGGAATTTTCCAGTTCGGGGTTGTTAGCCTCCTAGTATGGAATGTGGAAACAAATACTAAATAATCTGATCCAAGTTTTGAAATTATGGAGAGAATGAATTTATTATCCTCTTTCTCCAACCCACACTGCTTCAACTAGAGCACTAGGTGCTTGAATTTGGTGAATAATTCATTGAGATTTTTGAAATTGATAGGGTGAAGAGAAATCATCTCATTCTCTAGCCGATAAATCCTCATATCATCCTACTTATCAAAGAGATCAGCAAGTTTATCCCAAATCTCCTTCGGACTCTTCAAACTAGTGACACGGAAATGAAGATCTTTGGAAATCGACAAGCACATAAAGCCAAAAGCTTCATCCATCTTGTTCTAGTATCTAGCTTTATCCACCACATGGTTTGGCTCTACTTCGGTTTCCTTTGTGACTATGTAGAGTCCCTTAGCACGCAATTGAATTTCCATGTCTCCCTTCCATTGGTGGTAATTGAAAGGAGTTAGAGGATCCAATGTAGAAGCCATTTTTTTTGTTGTAGTGAATGTAGTAGGAGACTTTCAAAAAACCTGCAAAAACACAAAAAGGGCATTGTAAGGTCGAATAGCCTGCACTTTTCATGTTTTCATCACACGCAGCTTAGTTTATCAAGAAATCTTGAAACAACAACTCCTTTGCTTAGGACTTATGTGGTAAACTTTGGCTTTTGGTGTAGTGTTGGAATTTTTGATCCTTTTTCTCAAAATGCATGCTAGATCCGTAAAAAATCTTGTTTTTGAAGAAGAGCTTCATCCCACAGTGGCTTTGATACCATGTTAAATTTAGTCACAACAATATTGAGACTAAGCATAATCTTACAAGAGATTCAGGACAATTTACTCATGAAAATGACATAACAGTACTGCAATAGGAGGTTGCAGTTGTATATAATCAATAAATAATCAAAATCAATGATACAATGTCATACAAACTTGCATGAATGTAAGACAATTCGAATTCACTAGAGGTCATTTGAATAGCATGGATGGGTGTAGCTTAACTTCCCTTTAGCCACACTAAACACTCCAGTTAACCACTAACATAGCCATGAATGACTCTAACTAAGTCCTAACTGAATCAGAGTGTGATAAATGACTGACTCTAACTAAATAGAACTAAAATGCATGTCAATTAGTAGGTGGGGGCACATCATTAACTCAAGTCGGCTTTGATGAAGTGAACATAACTGAAACTAGTCACCAAAAGTTGTTGGAGGCACATTTACTCACTCTAGTTCATCCATTTATTCCCAAAATAGACAATGACATGAGGGAGGTGCCTTTCCAACGCATCTTAACTAATTATTAGGTGAAAAAACATTCACTTAACTAATTGGTGCACTTATGACACCCATATCAGCCCAGAATTGCTCCCTGGTTGAAGGAGGAATCCGAGTTAGCCTCCCTGATTGAAGGAGAAGTCTTAGTTGGCCTAGTTTATTGAAGGAGGGCATGGGTGTGCTAATGATGATGTCAAGAATGTCTTGGGGTGCTGATGTTGATGCCAATTTGAGTCAATAAACTTAGGATAGTGGATAACTAGGACAAAATTGACCAAATAGGTTTGTGGGTTGGATAACGACTCCAAAACAATGGTCCTTAAGCTACCTTCCTCGGTCTTATAAAGACCAGATCGAGTTCGATAACCCAAAGAACTTAGATGAAGTGCTAAGGAAGGCCAAATTATGTTTTGAATAGTATAAGCAAAGGAATGACCTCTAAAAATTATGTAAGGATAAGAAGAAGGAAAATTTCAACCAACAGAAAATGACATTCCAGCCACTACCCTTTATAAATATTCCAAGGAATCCACTTGGAAATTCCTACAACAAAAATGAGCAGTTTTCAGGAGAAGGGAAATAAACCTGTGAACCTTGGATCAAAAGGGATTGTTGGAACCCATAAAGAACCCATGAAGTGTTGGGAATGCAGAGAGACACATTTATGAAGAAACTTCCCACTCTTCAATGAAACAAATAGGGATGTTCACAACTTGCAAGAAGCTTCCACTATTGGGGAAGTTGGAAAAAGCTTCCATCGGATGGAGAACTACCAGCTCACCAAGGTTAGGAATGTAAAACCTTGGTCAGTCCAACTGGAAACTGGAGAGAAAAGGAAGTGTTAGCACTTGTGCTAAAATTTAAATATTTCTATATACATATCTACACTAATTACCCTGCTAAAGTTTAGACCAGTAAATGAAAGATAAAACATTGCTGAAAATCTCGAGTTTTGGCCTTATAAATATGCATGAATATGAAAAAATTTATTACAGTTAAAAGATGACCAGAATGGATAACCTGGATGGATAGTGGGGGAAACTAAAAGGCTAAAAATCATTTTTGCCAAGGAAAAACGGGAGCGAAAGAGCAGGAAAGAAAAAAATTGGTTGTGGAAAATGGTTAATCTGATTTCTGCTATCTGCAGTTTGATATCCAACGGTCACAGAAATATTTCACATAAATCAACCATCTAGAAAAAAGAGGGAATTTAAAAGGTGGAAGCAAAAGGGCAGAAGTGGAAAGTGTAGCTAGGGTTTTACTCCTAGCTTGTGCGAATGAGAACCTACTAAGGAGAATGGACTCCTTAGTAGCAGTTCAATAAGTGGTAAATAACAATGCTAAATAGAAATAAAAATTAATCTAAAACACGTGCATGAAATAAGACAGCAAAATATAAAGAATGATTTTTTTATTGATATTACCTCCGGTGTGGAGGTTGGTGAAGCCCGTTGTGCTGATTTGAGAGGTTGCTCCGAGCTCCAGCTGCTCCTTCTCTTTCTCCAATGGTGGGAATGGGCCAAAAGGGGCTCTCAATGGTGAAAATAGCTCAAAAGGTGAGCTAGGGTTTCAAGAGCAGTTTTGGCAAAGTAAGGATACTTGTGATTGTGGATGTGAAATAAGGGGTCTCCATCACTTATTTATAGTTTTTTAGTGGTGGAGTGCTTGCCCATGGTTTTTTGGAAACCATATGGTTTAGGGCAGCTTTTTAGGGTTTTTTCCTCTTTTCCTCTTTTTTCCTCATTATTTTATATTTTTTCTTCCCTTTTTTGGGGATTTTTCTTTTTTAGAGGAATTTTGGATATTTTTGGAGGAAAAAGGGGTTTTTGGGCCTTTTGGAGGCATTTTAAATGGTTTTTATTTTTAAGGGAAATATGGTAGGAAAATGGACAAATGAGCCATGCAATGGGGTAGATGAGGCAGTGAACACTTTTTGGGTGTTAACAGATTGCCCCCTGATGTGCAAGGGCAGGAGCTCATCGTATGGCCGATGGACATCATAAGTCATGAATGGTTTTCCTGGGGTGTGGAGAAGAGAAGAAACCAACTAAAACCCGGAACAACGATCTCGAACCACCTGCAAGGACTAAAAAGTACATAACCTCAATAATGGATGAGGAATCATCTGATCATATGGACGAGGCGGGCATTCCCATGCTCGTATCAGGATATAACATGGTAATAACAATGGGGTCCAAAACATGGGGACCTGAAATATAAATAGCCTCAAATGCTGAATGAGTAAGAGTCTCAATATATGGACGAGGCGGGCATACCCATGCTCGTATCAAGATACATAAAAGTAACTGTGAGGCTCGAAATAAAGGACCTATAGGATACATAAAAAACCACTGTGTATATCGTAAGGGTCCAGAAGGGACACAAATCTGGAACATACTGTTGGTCTGACCATGTATGAGCTGAAGAACTGTTGCACTAGAATGACAGCAGTGCTACTGAATGTGGTACCACAGGAACTGATGAGCTGCTGGATCATAGTGACAAGGGTCATACTCGCAATGGTACACTGAACTGGAACTGAACAAGGTACTCAAGGAAGCATGGAACTGAATGGCTTCCGAATACAATCGCCAACGCAGCCCGGACATCCATGGGAACATATAACTGGGCGTTCCAAAGTGACTCACCAATGTGCTAGAGTCGGGGGAAATCCGGGGTCTTCGACACATAATGGAAGGAATGTACATCCTACACGATTCTCAACGATGCGATAAAGGTGCTGAAGTTGAGCATGTGAGAAACAACCATTCGGAGAAGCAATGATGACTCCTCTCAAAATGGTCCGTAGGCACTCACCACAGATGGTGATGGGTCCAAGATGCAGGGACCTCTTGGTTTATCCTCTGGAATAGAGGGGTTGTTGTCGACAGAGGGAGACCTGCAACTATCAAGGCAATGATGTTTCCTTGACAGGAGCACGAGGTGCAAAACTGAAATGTGATAGTACTAATGGCAGGGTTGATAAACTGGGGTAAATAACTGGGCAAGTAGAGTGGGTGGACTCAAACTTCCTTTGTTCAGAGTGTGATGGTGGGGGTGATCGGGAAGCATATGAAACTGACTGGTGGTAAAGGGATCATAGCTGTATGGGATCTGGGAGGGTGACTGTTTTGAGGGAGACTCAATGCGGTGGTCAAATGGCAGGAGACTGCAGAACACTCTGAACAAAAGCGACCTGATCATGGGTGCTGCCGAGAGGATCGATCATAGTGCCAGATGGGGCGGGGGGACTTTTTCATGGGTTAGGGAACTAGAAGAAGTGTGTATATAGGATGGTACTGTCGTGTGGATTTTCCAAGCCCAGGACAGTTCATGCTCGTGGTTGCTTTCAATTTTAAGGAGTCTAAAAGCAATAAGAAGACTCTGAAGTGGTGAAATGGTACTGTCGTGTGGATTTTACGAGCCCAGGACAATACATGCTCATGGTTGCTTTCAATTTTAAGGAGTCTGAAAGCAAATAAGAAGACTCTGAAGTAATGGAATGGTACTGTCGTGTGGATTGTACGAGCCCAGGACAGTTCATGCTCGTGGTTGCTTTCAATTTTAAGGAGTCTGAAAGTAATAAGAAGACTATGAATTAATGGAATGGTACTGTCGTGTGGATTGTATGAGCCCAGGATAGTTCATGCTCATGGTTGCTTTCAATTTTAAGGATTCTGAAAGCAATAAGAAGACTCTGAATCAATGGAATGGTACTGTCGTGTGGATTTTACGAGCCCAGGACAGTGCATGCTCATGGTTGCCTTCAATTTCAAGGAGTCTGAAAGCAAATAAGAAGACTCGGAAGTAATAGAATGGCCAGGCAAGGAGGAAGTGTTCAATCAAGGAAACATTGGTGATGACCAGGAACGAGGGTGTGGGGGGAACACTGGTGGGCCTCCTTGCGGGGTGAATGAAATGGTGGCAAAATAACGAAACATTTGTAGTATGACAAGAGTGAATGGCTCGTGTAAAAAGTGTGGAACAATCTAATGGCGGCCGATGTGGCGCGCAAATCGGGGTAGCAAGGTGTCAGGTGGCAATGTTGAAATTGTACCAAGTGAGAGCGAGAAATGATCTCAAGCATCATCACGAGCTCGGAAAAAGGGATCCAGCGATATCAACAGTGTGAAAAACGGAGAACAGCTGAAGTGGCATGTAAACCGAGACGAATAGCGGTGTCTAAAAAAGGGCAAAAAATGGCGTAGAAAAAATGATGCAATGAGGTGACCATTGTGATGGTCTCGTTGTGCTGATTCCAATGGTGGAAACAGTTCGGAAAACGGAATCCATATGGGTTCAAAATGGCCAAACAAGAGAAAAGTCAACAGACTATAAATAGTAAGTGGACCCAACATGACATGTGTCATTTGATTAGTGGACTTTGACTTGGGATCATAGTGGACCAGAGCTGAGGTGTCGTTTCTGGACGTTCTGACCAGTCGATTGCGAAGTCGAGAGATACAGGTATTTCGTTAAACTCATACCTGCATTTTTTTTGGGTTTGGGGGGTGGGTAGTGGGTCCCAGGGGATGATTTGTACAGTCCACGTGGGTGGACCGCGGGTTTAGTGGGTGGGAACCGCGGTCCACGACCGTGGGTTTAGGCTCGACAGCCGCAGTCTAGGGCCGCGGGTTTAGGCCCGATAGCCGTGGTTGTGGACCGCGGGTTTAGGCCCGACAGCCGCGGTCTGGGGCCACGGGTTGAGGCCCGACAGCCGTGGTCTGGGGCCACGGGGAGGCCCGACAGTCGCGGTTAGGAACCGCGACTGTCGGCCCGAAAGTCGCGGTCGGGGTTTTTTTTTTTTTTTTAACATTGGTCTGATGAGGTTCCTTGGTCTGATTGACAGGATGCCACAGGTGTTGTGGAGGGAGCGAGAGGTCCCGAATGAGATAGTGACAGTGGTTCGAGAGGATCGCCAGGTGCGGTCGATGCTAGGACTCTTCGGACTGCTGAAGTTCGCTGAGGTGCCTATGATGCGGTCAGCAGGATTGCTGCTGAACCGGTTGGTTGGTTTCTGGGAGCCAGACATACTGGCGTTTCGAGTGTAGGGAGAGAGGGTGGACCTCACCCTGACTGATGTTTATTTCTTGACGGGGTTTCCCTGCCTGGGGAGGGTAGTAGATACACAGCCATGGGTGTCTGCTGACCTTGATATGGATGACATGTTGGAGCCGTTCTGTCGGCCAGAGGCTCAGGTGCACCGAAATGCACTCTTGGTGAGGGACCTACGGGAGCCAGCAGTACGGGCAACGGCAGCATGTGTGGTGCATATTTTGGGGTCCCAGTCACAGGAGAAGGTGTCTGGGGGTCAGATGCAGCTCGTGGAGCGTGTACTAGCCGGGAATTATTTTGCGTGGGGCCAGATGTTCCTGACCTGCGTGCAGCGACAGCTGACCACAGCGAAGGAATCTGGTAAGGGGTTCTGTTATGGTTCTTTTCTATGTGCATTCTTCATGGAGAGGGTCCCCACACTGCGGCCGCGGGTGCCGGTCAGAGCAGGAGGCTTGAGGGAGCCTCGGATGGTGCAGTGGGGCGAGATGATGCGCCGCCGTGGTGGCGGGGACGTGGGGCGGTACTTTATGCAGGAGCTGTACTTGCAGTGGCTCCAGCTACCACTGACGCTGGAGGATTATCCATACAGGGATATGGACTTCACTGGAGATCCGGATGCTCCACGGCCACCAGGACAGGCGTGGGGGCCAGATGGTATGTATGATTGGATTGCATTGTCTAGTTTTATGTATATGATATATTGTTGATATATTGTAACTGACAAATTGGTGTTTTGCAGATGTGGGTCCGAGGCCACCGCCAGGGCATGTGGCATGCAGAGGGATTGTGGCCGTTCCAGCTTTTCCTGGGCGGGGGGAGGTGCGTCGTTGAGATGCAGAGGGGACACTGGAGTCCGTACGAGTGCTGCTAGACCGGTTGCTGGTGGGAGTGACTGACGAGGGGTGGCGGGACTTGGATCCGGACGTGGTCCAGGATTGTATGAGGGCACCCCAGGATTTTAGATCGATCGCGATCCAGGTGGCCCTATTGGCAGATAGGGCACGGGCACAGGAGCCCAGACGGGATGAGGACTCACCGGAGGAGGAGCAAGGAGAGGAGTCAGAGGTAGCGGACACTGACAGTGATGCAGGGTACGACTCCCATTAGGGAGAGTAGGGGACTCCCCCCCTAGTTTTGTAGCTACATCCTGTACCTTATGAGGTCTTAGGGATGTACATACATTTTTTGTATAGCTAAGTACGGGGGTACTCAGGACATGTATAGCTCATGTATATTTTTTGGTTTGATATATATATATATATATGCACATGGATGCACCTTTTTTATGATGTTTTATCATTTGTATGCACGTGGATGCGCTTTATGATGTTTGATATGTTTGTATTGCACGTGGATGCAAGTAGTCTAGGATGTTGGGCACGTGGATGCCCCTTGTGTATTTTATGTGATGTGACATGATTAGGCACGTGGATGCCCCTATGGATGCAAATATGGTTTTATGGTTTTTGTTCATGGA
This sequence comes from Pseudotsuga menziesii, assembly GCA_001517045.1. NCBI lineage: Eukaryota > Viridiplantae > Streptophyta > Pinopsida > Pinales > Pinaceae > Pseudotsuga > Pseudotsuga menziesii. Next base: position 376,711 of record LPNX010998543.1, on the reverse strand, counting down.
TGGAAATGTTTATGCAATGCAGTCTTTTTGGTTTTTTATATAGTGGGATGAGATGCTATGATGCATGATGGAGATGTTATATGGTGTGATTGATATGCCAATATAGGATGTTATTTTCCATTTGATCTGTGACACTATTTTGAGCTCTTGGGACATGTGTGAATGTGATGGATTCAAATTGTCGGTTGAGTTGTTTTGTGCGCAGGAATTTTCTAAAGAGGCAGGGATCACGTACCTGGTAGCAATTGTTGAGCTGGGAGACAAGTAGCTGGGAGTCTAAGAACACATGAAGGTGACATATACCCATCTGGAGGGCAGCAATCAGGAGACCGGTCACAGCATCATATTCCGCCTGGTTATTGGTAGCGGCGCCTATACATATTCCGTCAAGGTGAATCAAGTCGTTGGAAGGGGAATATAAGACCCACGTTGCAGAAGCCAGGTTGGGAGACCAGCGGCTTGCGCCATCAGCGAAGCCAGTGTAATGAGTTGGAAGATGGTCCATCAGTGGGCATGCAACAAGAATGATGAATGTCAAATTATGGTAAAGATGGTAAAAAACAAAAAAGAGAACAAACTGTACAATGCGGACCAATGAGGTCACGGTTTCAGTTATGGGTAAAAACGTTTAAGATACAACCCATTACGAGGGTTGCGTAAAGGGTGGCCTTCAGAGTCGGCTAAAACGTATGCCCCCTTATGGAGTCAAGTCTGCACAATGTAAGGGCCTTTCCACATGGAATCAAATTTTCCTTTACCGGTTTTGTCATGGGCTTGGTCATAGGCGAGGACGAGGTCCCCTTCGTGGAAAGTTCGAGGGTGAACATGTTTGTCATAACTGGCTTTGGAGCGGTTTTTGGTAGCTTCGATATTCTAGAGAGTGGCACGACAATATTAATCGGCTTGTTCAAGGGACAGCAGACGTTGCTCTAGGGGGGAGGTCTCAGGGAGAAGCTCAACGGCAATATGCAAGGCAGGTATCTGACATTCAATGGGGAGGACAGATTCTACACCGTGAACTAAATGAAACGAGGTAAAACCAGTGGCGGTCTTGGTGGAGGTACGGTAAGCCCATAAGGCAGGGAATAGCATATGGTGCGAATTAGACTTGTGGCGGTCGACAGTGGGTTGGAGTATGGTTTTGAGGATTTTGTTAACAGCTTCTACTTGACCATTCCCTTGAGGGTAGTAAGCAGAGGAAAATTGGTGTTCAAATTTGAGGAGGGTGGATAACTCGTGCCAAATGGAATCTTCAAAGTGTGAGCCATGGTCTGAGACCAATTGTTTAGGGACCCCGAATCGTGTGATAACATGGTTGAAAAAGAAACGGGCGGCAGTGTCAGCGGTACAGTTGAAGGTGGGCATGGCATTCACCCATTTAGTGAAATAATCGACGGCGACAATGATGTACTTGTGGCCATTCGCAGATGTGGGTTTACACTCCATGAAGTCGTTGGCCCACTTGCAAAAGGGACCAACGGTGATGACTGGGTGTAGTGGAGCAGGTGGTGTCTGGGCCTTGGGGGCAAACAGTTGGCAGTTATGGAAATGCTTGACCGCAGTGATGCAGTCGGTGAAAAGGGTGGGCCAAAAGTATCTGGCATGGACGACCTTTTGGGCAGTGGCCATCCCGGAGAAATGGCCGCCGCAAGCACCGCTATGACAATCATTAAGGACCTGTTCAGCTTCCTCGTGTGTAAGGCAACGACGAAGAATTGTGTCGACCCCTCACCAGTAGAGAACGTCTCCTAGGAGGAGGTAGCGAGAGGCCTGGTGACGGATACGTCGACGTCCATTACGAGTGACTGTGGGTCGGAACTTCTGTGTGCGCAGGTATAACAAGATATCACTGTACCATGGGTCATCGGATGAGATAGTGAACAAGTGATTGTCGGGTAACTCATCGGAGATAGGTGGGGCCGGGAGGAAGGAAGGGAGATCAGTGATGAGCTGGGAAAGCGCGAGGGCTTTAATGCTCTTACATGTTCGGAACGTGAGGTCATATTGCTGGAGGATAATGACCCATTTAGCCACACGACCTTGCAGGAGCCACCAGTTTAGGAGATATACCATGGGGTTAGAATCAGCGACAACTGTGGTATGACTAAGTAAAATGTAGTGTCGCAATTTTTGGACGGAAAAGACCACTGCTAGGGCTACTCTCTCCTCATATGGGTAACGTAGGGGTGGGCCGGACAAGGTCTGGCTGACGTAGTAAATGACATGCTCTTGGTGTGAGGGGTCTTCTTGAACCAAGACTCCAGACACAGCATGCTCAGATGCCGAGATGTAGAGGATGAAGTCTTGAGAGAAGTCCAGAGGGGAGATCAAGGGGGCTTGTGTGAGAGCTTTCTTGAGGGCTTCAAATGCGGCGTCTGCTTGCTCGTCCCAGACAAAGGGTATGTGGGAATGGAGCAAGTGCAAGAAACCGTGAATGGTTGTGGCGTAATCAAGAACGAAGCGTCGAAGGAAATTGGATCGCCCTTGTAGACTTTGGAGTTGCCGGAGTGTTCGAGGAGAGGGAAGGTCTAAGATGGCTTGGACTTTCAGGGGATCAACAGTAATTCCTTTCTGGGAAACAATGAAACCCAACAATTGGCCTGCCGGAACACAAAAGACACACTTGTGTGGGTTCAAGCGGATCTGATATTTGTGACAACGCAGAAAAACTTGCTGAAGATCGTTAAGGTGGTCTGACCATTTTCGGGAACGAGCTGTAAGGTCATCAAGGTAGACGAGCAGGATATGGACCAAATCATGAAAGCAATAGGTCATGGCCCACTGGAATGTGGTACCAACATTTTTTAGGCCAAAAGGCATGACGCGATAAGCAAAGGTGCCCCATGGGGTCGTAAAGGCAGTTTTGTACTGGTCTTCCTTTCGGATTTGGATTTGATTGTATCCGAAAAAACCGTCCATGAACGATAGGACTTCATGCCCCGCACACTCATCAATGAGCTGGTCAATAAATGGCGTGGGGAAATTGTCTTTGGGACAGGCGCGGTTTAAATCTTGGAAGTCCATGCATACTCTAAGGGTGCCTTGCTTTTTGTTAACGGGAACAGGGTTTGAAACCCATGTGGTATAGGCAATAGGATAAATGAATCCTGCAGTGCGAAGTTTCTCAATCTCTGCTTTGACAGCTGGGAGTTTTGAGGGATGAATGGGACACTGTTTCTGATGAACAGGGCGTACTTCAGGCCATGTGTCAATGTGGTGCTCGATAATGGCAGGGTCAAGACCGGGCATTTCAGTATAGGACCAGGCAAAGACATCATGGAATTCTCTGAAGAGTTTGTTGTATTCCTCAATTTCTTGCTTACTGCAAGAGGCTCCTAAAGTGATATGTTTGGGGATGCTTCCTGGGGCCATGATATCAATTTGGATGATAGGGGAGATGTTGGCCATGTTACCCTCTTCGAAGGCGTCAGGATCAGGAATAGGGTCCTTGAACCAGTCGACCTTGTGGGGAAGGAAGTCTTTGGATTCAACGGCAAATTGGGTCGAAATGTTGGAGAAGGATACCTCTAGGAGGAAGTAGGAACGATGGTGCATGTCATCCCAGGGATAATCCGGGGTAGTGAGAGCCTCAAGAATCTCCTCATCAGTACGGAAAGTATGTGTCGTCAAGTCAGGTGATGAGGGAGTAGTGACGGAAAAGATCATATATATGGTATTAACCTCCTCGAAAGAGGAATAGACCAGGGGGTGGATTTCCTCAATGGTGAGTGGTGCCGTCTCAAGATCCAGATTGTTCATCTCAAAGAGAGCTACTCTGTACTTAGGGAGATCCGGACAGTGATGTGAGTAATGCCCATAAACGCCGCATAGGGCACAGGATTGGTTAGTGCGCAGGGATTTGTCGCGAGGCTTAGGGGTTGAATCGAGATGGACAACCAGGATAGTGGGGTCGTCGTCAAGCATTTGCATGTACTCTTGTAATGCCGGTAACTGGGGACATAGGTGAGTCGCATGGCCCAACTCATCGCACAGTGTGCATTTGGGAGGGGCACGAAACACAGGGGGGGTTTTTGACTGTCTCAGGAGGTGGGATAGCAGTGTAAGGTTGGGGGCCTCTGCCCCCAGTGGGTTTTGTAAGAGGAGGGGGGGGGGTTCGTGGAGGACGACGGGGTAGCGATACCAGGAGGTGGTTGACTAGTAGTGACAATTGGTTGCACCGGTTGCAGGATGACATTTGGTGTCGGCGGGGGAACGGGAGGCGAAAGATACCAAACGGGTAATCCTAATGTTAAACCCGGGAGGCTAAGGGTAGCCATGACTGGGGCGCTAACTACTCTGGAGGGAGGGAAGAGGAAAGGAATGGTATGGATGGGTGTAGCACCAATGTGACTAGGGACTAACGGCGGTTTAGGTAACAAGGGCGGTTGATTAGTAGGAGTTTGCGTGGTATGCGACACGATACATAGGTCCGACACGTCAGTGTCGGGCGACGGAGGTGGAATGAATTGGAAGGTCGAAGTCATTAGCACGTCTGAGTAAACTTCGGGCCCCGTAGAGGAAACAAATGAGGTGGTGGGACCCGAAACAGGTTGTTCAATCATGGGGAGAACATTTTCGGGTGCCGCGGGGGCATTAGGATCATGGTAGGTGAGTTGGTCAACCTTGACCACGCATCCCTCATGGGGGAACATCATGGTATGAAAAATGGTAGAAGCAACCACCAGCATGGCATACATGTAGCTGCAGCCAAGTAAAAGGTTATAATCAAGCGGTGCGTTAATAACCTCGATGTTTATGAGGACGGTTTTTCCTGCCGGTTGGACGGGGACGTTAGCTAATAGGCCTTGTGGTTGAGTCGAACGGCCGTCGTAAGCTCGCAACGCTGTAGAGGACTGCTGGAGAGGGGGGGATCCCATTTTCTGCCAGATGGAGGTGGGCATGACACATGTAGAAGCACCTTCATCAATAATGCATCTATGGACGACAAAATTCTGAATGGAAATAGAAACTTGGAATGCTAAAGTGGAAGGCAGGTGGGGTTCAGAGTGGGCCAAATCGAATGCCATTAAACTCGAATCATTCGGATCGATAGCCCCAATGGCTGAAAGTAAATTCTTGCGCTGTGAAGGGCAATTCTTTAAGACTTCTAACGCAGACATGGCTGCGGGGGATTGGGCTAAGTCATCGACAATGTTGTAGTTTGACGCAGCCTGCGCATTATGGTTATTGTTGATACGGCGAAGTGGGAAACGAGGTGCTTTGGGAGCGCCATCTAGTGGAGGTGGAGGTATACGTAACGCCTGATCAGTGGGATGAGTGTTAGTGGGTTTTTCGGTGGGAGGGACTTTAGGGGTGGAGCCATATTGGTTTCGTCGGGTTTGGAGGTTGACCTCATCGGAGGACATCATGAACAAGTGGTGGGTACCTGAGTCAGGCATGGGTTGATCAGGAGCAGCGTAAGTGATTATTTGTTGGGCTGGCGCGTTGGCTTGAGGGGGAGCCAACGGTTGAGTGTTCACTATGCCTTGGTTTGGTAAGAGGTTTTGCAATACCAAAGGTGGCTGCTGAGGTTGTGGGGGGTTGGGCGGTGCTTGAGTAGCCGCCTGCCCTTGGCGTTGTGCATCAGTAGCCCAAAGTTTTCGAACTCGCTCCTTGTGTGGACAAAAATGTGTGTAGTATCCATAGACCCCACAAATAGAACAAGAATGGTTTGTTTGCAAATTGGGATTTTTAGCCTGCTTGGGCGGGCGATCGGGGTTTTGGTTAGTAGGGGCCGCATTATTATTGTCAGGGGGATTGGGGGGTTAACCAGCTTGGTTGGCTAGTTGGTTGTTCCCACGATTTCGGCCTTTGCCTCGATTTTGTTGGCCCTAGTTGCGTTGATTATTCTGGTTTTGCGGCGGTTTTTGTTGGGCGTAAACTTGCCCTTGGGCAGTAGGTGGGTTCTGAGGTTGTGTAGGTACTAGAGCAGGCTGCGGGGGATGATATACAGGTGGAGGCTGCATAGGTGCAGCAAATTGGGGGGGTTGCTGATAGGGCTACGGAGCAGGTTGTGGGTTTACCGTAGGGGCTGCCTGTGGCGGGTAATAAGCTGGTTGGGCTTGTGAGGCTGCAGGAGCTGGTGCAGCCTGCTGGTGGTAGTAAGGCTGAGGTGCGACTGGGGGGGTGTAAGCAGGAGTCGCATGACCGAAACACTGAGGTGGACATGAGGGTCCATGGGTATGGTGGTGATATGTCATGGGAGCATACGAGTTGGTGGCTCTAGGCTGTGAGGTAACCTACGAGCGGTCAGGACCTGGGGTAGGACATGCTATGGAAAATGGTTGAGAATGCGAAGAGACACGGCCAATGATGCTGTCGGCAGCATGGGATTCCCCCGGCGCATCGTGCGGGGAGGAATCACCGCGAGGGGCGTCAGGTATAATGGTATAGAGGTAACCCGACTGGGCGTAAATGAGGTCGAATTGCTGGGCCTTAAGGATGGCCTCTTCTTCAGACTGGGGTCTTTCGGATGCCACATCCTTAGCAATGATAGGAAGAAGGGATTTAAGGAACCAATCGAGGAAGATCCGGTCATCCAATTTGATCTTGCATAAGCTACGGAGTCGACGCCACTCATGAATGTGGTCCGTGATTTGGGTAGTCGTGCTTTGTCTGCATGATAGGAGGATCTCGATGCCTGTGTCATAGCGGACAGGTAACTGGAAAAACTGCAGGAAGGTTGAGGCAAGGGAAGCAAAGGTGGCATGGGTGCCATGGGGTTGCTCGATGTACCACTTGGCTGCAGAGCCAGTGAAGGTGCGCTGTAAGAGACGGAGGTGAATAGAGTCATCCACTATGGAGTTGGAGGAACACCATAGATGGAAGGACATAATGTGGTTTTGCGGGTCCTCACCGGCATTGCCCTCAAACTTAGGGATGTCGGAGGGGAGCTTGGTGGGCATATGAGGCCATGCAGGGTCGTGTCAGATAGGGTCGTTCGTCAATCTAGCTAGATCAGGTAGGTTGAGGCTAGCCATGAATGGCAAACTGGAAGATGGATGTGACACAGAAGTGGGTTGGATCAAGTTGGGGCCAATGCCCCCAAGTGGAGGGGTGGTGTTAGGGAGGTTTCCCCCAAGTGGGGGAGCTAAGGTGGTATAGGATGGTCCTATGCCGCCATGAGTAATGTGAGCCACTGATGGAGTGGGAATAGGTGGTCCCGCTGCGGGAATAGGTGCCGTGAGGGGAACGGTAGACGGGGGCCCCATAGAGGGTGTACCCAAAGTAGGTGTGGTAACTGGTGCCGTGGTGGATGTGCCACCAATGGTCTGTGCCAAGACGGGAGTGGGAGTCACACCAGCCATAGGGCTAGTAGGGGTAGTGTAAATGGGGTGCTCAGACTCTGGCTTAGAATCGGAGGTAAAATAAGGGGCGTCAAGATCTGGTGATGGAGTTCTATGTCGCTGACGAGTGGAGTCAAGTGACAAGGCTCGAGATCTATGTCGATGACGGGTGATGTCAAGTAAACCGTGCTGTGGGGGGTTGCCCCTGAGGCGCCGAGAATGTCTCGGGGACTCAATGGTGACAGATGGTGTCAAATATCTATGGGTTGAGGTGAGTAAAAAACAGCTCAAAAACCCTAATGCAACTGAGTGTGCAGAAGGAGAGCTCAAAAAATAGGGCACTCAGGCCAACAACTAACTCAAAACACCCACTGTAACAGCGTGCTACAATAGGTGGAGTGTCAACAGAAATGGTCAGAATACCAACAAGTAGCAGGTTGCCTACAAAATAAAAAACGGTGGACTCGCTAGACCAAAAGGAGGTAAGGGAGCATGCAAACGCCTAACTAAAAGTATTCTGACTCAACTAGACATATTCTCTGCAAGGTGATGAAATCCAAGTCATACAATATGAATAGGAAATCCAAGTGGCTGAGATATCCCCCTACCGGGAGGGACACCGGGAAGTCAATCCTAGAAGAATGGCAACTAAGATACCCCGTTCATGATACGTCCAGAAAGGTAAATCTGTCGCTTGGTCCTTTTACTGCAATACCCCTATCCAGGGATATCCCGAGAACTGTGAAAGGTAGCCCTTCAATTACTGAATGGAGTTTGGTATTCCACTCAGACCTCCGGAACCAATCTCACGACTTTAACCCTCCTAAGGGAGAGGCCTTCTGGTAAACTCGTTGTGACCGTGCCAAAAAATACTAGGGGATTTTGGTTCCCTAAGTGGACAACATCTATGTCTAAAGTGTAAGTAACCGAGGGGTGTTATTGGAATCCTATCCCCTCGATCCTACCTAACTACACAGATTCTTTTGTGTTCCCCAAGTGGGGTTAGAATGTTGGTTGAGTTAAGTAATTTTTAAGTCTCGCTTGAATTAGGTGACAGAGTGTGTGCTCGTGAGGTGATGAACTAACAGTAATATTGAACTAATAGTAATATTGAATTCAAAATTTAAACATGCAAATTTTTATGAAATAATAATGCTGAAATTTTAAAAACAATGCTGTAAAAAGGTAACAGAAATAATGGTGCAGAAAAGGCTGTAGGGGAGTAGGGCGGTAGGTAGAACAGATGGCTATGCAGATGCAGAAAATATGGCAGCAAAGGGGCTAGGGTCAAAAACAGGGAAAAACTACAGAAATCAGGCTGCGGGTTTGTGGCTGGATCGGGGGGTCGGACTGCGGGTTTGAAGGAAATAGGCGCGGCTAGGTCGCGGGTTTATGGCCAATAGACGCGGCCGGGCCGCAACTGCGGAAGGAAAATACGCGGTCGGGTCGTAGCGAAGGGGCTCGAAGGCGCGACCGGGACGAAGGGAAAAGGCCGATAGGTGCAGTCGGACCGCAGAAAATAGGCTGATTAGCCGTGTCCAGATCACAGAAAACAGGCTTGAACTCGCCGCTAGGGCACGGGAAAAAGTCTGAAAGCTGCGGTCTGGTTGCAGGTAAAGTCCTGAAACACGCAGTCGGGCTGCGACTGCGGAAGGAAAAACTGCGATGTACGGCGGCCGAAAAAGACATCTGAAAGGAAAAACGGAAAAAACTGTAAAAAACTACAGCAGAGTCGCCAAACTGTAGCTAGGGTTTTACTCCTAGCTTGTGCGAATGAGCACCTACTAAGGAGAATGGACTCCTTAGTAGAAGTTCAATAAGTGGTAAATAACAATGCTAAACAGAAATAAAAATTAATCTAAAACACGTGCATGAAATAAGACAGCAAAATATAAAGAATGATTTTTTTATTGATATTACCTCCGGTGTGGAGGTTGGTGAAGCCCGTTGCGCTGATCCGAGAGGTTGCTTCGAGCTCCAGCTGCTCCTTCTCTTTCTCCAATGGTGGGAATGGGCCAAAAGGGGCTCTCAATGGTGAAAATAGCTCAAAAGGTGAGCTAGGGTTTCAAGAGCAGTTTTGGCAGAGTAAGGATACTTGTGATTGTGGATGTGAAATAAGGGGTCTCCATCACTTATTTATAGTTTTTTAGTGGTGGAGTGTTTGCCGATGGTTTTTTGGAAACCATATGGTTTAGGGCAGCTTTTTAGGGTTTTTTCCTCTTTACCTCTTTTTTCCTCATTATTTTATATTTTTTCTTCCCTTTTTTGGGGATTTTTCTTTTTTAGAGGAATTTTGGATATTTTTGGAGGAAAAAGGGGTTTTTGGGCCTTTTGGAGGCATTTTAAATGGTTTTTATGGGTTTTTAAGGGAAATATGGTAGGAAAATGGACAAATGAGCCATGTAATGGGGTAGATGAGGTAGTGAACACTTTTTGGGTGTTAACAAAAAGCACCAAAACTTTGGTTGTAAAAATTGGCAAGCCCGACTTCCTCTTTCTGCATACCGAGTTCTGACGGTCATAGAGCTTGCATACAAATAAATGGTCCAGGGAAAAGCGGGAAGCAAAATGGCAGAAATCAAAAAGAGGAAGATACAAAGTCTAGTCATAAAAAAGTTAGACTTCCACCTTTCGTGATCTGCAGTATGAACGGTCCAGAGATCTTCCACCAAAGGTCAATCGCTTGGAACGGAGCGGAAAGGAGAAAGGAGGAGTCATAAAAATTTAGTATCATGAAAGTAGAAATTCCAACTTCCACTTTCCACAGCCCACAGCTTCATCTTAGAACAATGACTGAGGATGAATCTGAAGGAAATCAACACTATGAAATCTAAAGGGCGGAAAGGATATGGTGGGAGAGGAAAGATAAAATTGAGCCTTGAGAAAGCTAGAAGCCCACTTTCTGTGATCCTCTTTCTGCCACTTCAATCCTAGATCAACAGTGTAGGATGAATCTTGTGAATATCAATGGTTTAGAACGATTTCGATGATTGAAGATGTAGGGATGAATGAGATTGTTGCAGGTTTTTCATATATCCTCTAACTAGTCATTTTCACCAAGCAGGTCGAAGTCCTAGGTGTCTATTTTTCCACTTTTATCCATCACGAGCATCCCAGCGTGCTTTCCTGATTTGCTCATGATCATGGCGAATCTTCCAGGTCAAAATTTGTTCAGATTTTGTCTGTACAGTTTTGATACCCACACTATAACTGATTTTGGCTCTATTTCAAGATTGGTCTCAATAGCCCATGAAACTATAAATATAGCCTCAAGAGAGGAAGAAGGGGTTGGAATTTAATTTTTGAAACCCTTTGTCCCTGGTTTTTGTAGTTCTTCAACTTTCTTAGAAGTGTGAATGAGAAATATTCTTCTATGCTTCTGATATTCATCAAGGCATTCATGTTTAGTATGTGTTTCCTGTATTTCCCATTTTCATGCATGTGTACTCTGCTAACACATTTATAGATTGTATGTAAGGAATTCGAAAAATGATACTACATTAGAAATCGTGTTTGTTATGTGTTATGATAGCTGTGATAGAATTTGCCCATTGCTAGATGCTTTGTTTCAATTATTATCCTTTGTTATATTTATGCTAAAGTTGTTCCAAGATATCCATCCATAGATAGGTACCTCTTGTTTCACTGGGATTTGTTGGCAGGGGTTTTGGTAAGTGAGTTGTGTAGTGTCTGTGGCATGGGTTTTGGTAAGTGATTTGCGCAACGTCGCGGCAGCTGCGCAAGCTCACGCAGTACCTCACAAGGTCAGATCAGCGTGATGGGTTAACCATTTTGAATATTTTATATATTAATTGGCTAAGTTTTGTTACAATAGGTCATTAGCGATTATAATTTAGTTAGAAGTGGACCTTCAATGTAAAGATGCAAGCCTATATATAGATCTAGTTTTGCAATTAAATAGACATCTAAGAATTGGCATTGTCTAGAGAATGATTATCGCATGTGATCTAGTGCGATCTGGTTTTTGAAGAATTTTTTTTTGTATCTCTGATCTATCTGGGTTTTTTTTTATGTATTCATCCTCTGGTTGTGGAGAAGACTTGTCCTTTTGGATCATTTGTGCAGAGTTAATATGATATGGAAGTTGTTGCACAAATCTTATCTTTTTTTCTGTTATGATGTTCCGATTTGTTTTATTATGATGATGTTATAATCTAGATCTATTATATGTTGCAATCTATTATAATGTCATCGTGGTCTATTCCATTTCCACTATATTGATGTTGATGTGATATGTTTTAAGTCTGTTGCATTTTTGTTGCATTATGAGTTGAGATGTTTTATAAATGACGTTGTTGCACTAGCGATATTGAGACAAATATATGATGCAATATGTAGTTGTAGTTATGAATTAATGTTGACTACATAGTTTTGAATCCAATAGTTATGTTCTCTCCCCATCGGAACCCCATATCCTCCGTCCTCATTGCCAAAAAATCAGTTCTGACAGTTCTCCCTTGAACATCTTGAGTGAGACTTCGTCTGCTATATGGATGTTGTTGGGCATGGTAAATCCTGTCTGGGTTGATGCTCAAGGAGATCGCACTCGTTGGGAATTGACAGAGTGAAAACCCCTATCGAGGAGTCTTTGTTGGTGGTTTTTTCCAACAAATAGTTCCATTTTCAGGACTGAGTTGTGATTAAAAGAAGGATATGTTTTGGCATCCAACTTGACCGAAGATTGAGGGGTGGTTTGATATAAAGTTGCAAGAATTTGCTGAAGTTGAAATCAGAATCTAAAGCTATCAATGGGCCATTTGTTGGATAGATATATCCATGATGGTCCTCACGAATGGTTCTTTTGTGAGTTTCATGTCCTCTTGCATGAGTGGCTGGAAAATTTCACGTCTAAGAAAACAAACATCCAAGGAGGAGACCCGACATCCTAGACTCCATAGATGATCCAGGAATTACAAGAAATAGATAATAAGGCATCATGTGCTGCTGAAGCATGGTTGGATAGTATCCTGGAAGGATGCATTATCGAGTTTGTAGTTGACACCAATAAGTCATTTAGAGAAGAAGAAAGGGAGTTCTTCAGTGGACCACGAGGAATATTCTTGATGTCGCTGTAGCTATCAATTAAGCAACTGGTCTGTGAATAAGGTATTCTGAAGATGGACCAAGAGTAGTGGAACTCTGTTGTGCAGAGGATGTAGGCACTGTGGTGAAAGGGGGGAGACACATGGAAAGGTAAGGGGTAAATGGGCATGATTTCTGGTGAGAATGTGACGATTGTCGAGGAAACAAGTGTTCATACAAGGGGAGGAGCAAGGTTTGAAGAGAAGAGGTAGAGGATGGGAGAAGGTCCTACTGTGATCAAAGTGCGATGCCATGAGGAACAACCACATGGGATGAAGTGAACTTTTTGGGATGAGGAGGATGACCAGGCCTAGGTTATGCCTGAAAGGATGACAAGATTAAACCCCAGTAGTAATGTGCCCACACCTTTGTGCACTACTCCACTGCAAGGAAGAAACATGCATTCTGCATTGACTTGCCCGATGTTTCAGCAACAGTCTAGCAATAAAGCACCAGCAGGAGGAAGAAGGCCCAGAATGATGGGTGAAGAAATGAAGCTACCAATATTTCATGGAAATGACACTGACAACCCAGAGCAATATTGGCTCTTGTGTGAAGTGATCTGGACTGCCCGACAGTCCATAGATGATGATGTCAAGAAAAGCTAGTTGGAAACTACTCTTAGGGGTAGTGCACTGGAATGGTTCATGAGATTCATGTGGGTTCCTTAGGGAGGTACCGCAAAAACATTCGATGAAATCCAAACCAGGTTATTTGAAGAATTCAAGAAGCCGAAGTCTGAGGCTCGGTACATTGCTGAATTGAAATAGATCAAATAGTTCTCCAATGAAATGATTTGGGATTTTGATCAGTGGTTTAAGACATTGATGGTTCAGGTCATTTTTCAAATGAGCGATGTTCAGCAAAAGGAGTGGTTCATCCTCACACTTGTCCCACATATCAGACAACCACTGATGCAACAAAATATTATGACACAGAGCAAGGCTCCGGAGACCGCGATGAAATTGGAGGCATCGCCAGTAGGAGAAACCATAGTTGAAATGAACCATATTCAAGCATAGTTGGCCAATATGATGCTCCAACTGTAAGATATCAAAAATGCTAATGAAGATCGCGATGATATTTGGTGCACCTGTTTCCATGCAGACGGACATACCAAGGACACTTGTCCGACGTTCCAGAATGATTTGTTGTCAGGAGCCCCAAACCCATAGAGATGTGCTGGTATACCATGGTGTTGCATATGTTAGGTCTATGGGCATTGGCATGATAACTTCGATTACATGCAAAAGATGGTTACCAAGGCAGAACATTTATACTATAAATTTTGTCGATTAGTAGGACATGATGATAAAAACTGTTGAGCTTATGATTTGCTCCAGGGAAGGACATATGATTCATACTTTGTGAAAGGTGAGGACCTTTGGGAAATGCAAGTGCAGCCACAAGTGGTACAACTAGTAGCACAGGTGCATTATACACCACCACCCCATATGTAGTTTATCCCCACACAACCGCAGCAATAGTTTACAACGCAGTCACAGTTTGCACCTCAACCATAGATTCTAGCACAACCACAGTATGCACCGTGACCACAATATAATCAGCCACCGCTGATTCAGTCTCAATGACAATATGTTCAAGCTGCACACTATGTCTAGCAGCAACCAAATCCACCACCGCAATAGATGGCTCAGCTATATTTTCATCAAGAAGGAGTCCAAGGAAGATTCCGAGGATGAGGAGGAGGCTTCGATCAAGGAGGAGGATGAGGTTGCGAATCCATCCAGTGTTATACATGTGGAGTATTCAGGCACTATCAGAGGGAGTTCCCTCATGCGTAGTGTACATAATATATAGCCATCGAACTTAATGTCAAAAACTGCTTTCAATTGATTGCAAAATGGCAGGCTGGAAACATTCCTTAGTTGCAGAATATGCAGAATCAGAATCAGCCTACTTTCCACATACAGAACCAACCGATGATGCAGAATCAGATCCCGCCACTGACTCAGACCCAGAACCCGTCCCAGACTCAAAATCAGTCGATAAATTAGTCGTTGAATAAGAACCCGCTATTGAACCTAAATCAAGGATCAATGATTGTGACAATTCAGGCTGAACCGCAGACAAAGGATGTCGACTTTAGGGTTGTCACTCGCGTCGGTGCGATGACCAGAGAAGATGGACTGTAGCAGCATGTTCGGATCGCTGGCAAGAAAAAAATAGCATTTGATATCATAGCATAGAAAGACACCTTCTTCAGGGCAAAGAATGCAATCAGGTGAAATCCAGGTAAGTTACCAATTATTGACATGCCATTTGCTTTTGATCCATCTGTAAAGGTAGGACCATCACGTTAGCATGGTATCTTGTGAGAGTTCTTTGAAAGTTGTCTATCACTAGAAAGGGACCCTGACACCCTTATCAAGCTTGAGACATTATTGTACCACCCAGATAAGGCAGTGAAGGATTATGCAGTGAACTCTTTGCAAAAGAGGAAGGTAGGTAAGGACATGAGGATGAATATTCAGATCGGAGATTATGAGGTTGACTCATTTATTCTGGAGCTTGGATCAAATGTAAACATTCTTACCAAGCAAACCTATAAATTGATGGGAAATCCAGCATTGGGATGGTCTCAGGTACAGTTGTGACTAGCAAATCAGGAAAAGGTTCATCCCATTCATCGTGTCTCAAACTTGGTTGTCGACATTGAAGGTATGAAAATGCATGTAGACTTTGATGTGATAGAAGTAGTCAAAGATGGTGGTTCCTATCCCGCACTCAGCTAGGGATTGGATGGGCTAATGATAGCATGGCGGTTATCAACATCAAACAATGAGTGATAACATTTGAAAACTAGGATGTTAGGGTCATTTATCCTATGGAGGAGGGGTGTCTGTATATTGAACCTATGAAGGATGAAGTCAGTAGAAGTTGGGATCACTCATATAACATCTCTGAAGACTATATCCATCCTACTGTCGATGGAGAAATTGGATGGCAGAGCGCAAGTTCTGTGTCCTCTGACTCCAATGATGCTCTGGAAAATTGGAAGAATAGGTTGCATAAGGTATCATTCAGGAAATGTGGGTTGATTACATAGTCTCTTTGGTGTGTTGCAACTAAGACTGTCGAGTTTCCCATTTATGAAGGACTGTCGGGATTGTTAGATTTTTTTCAAGAATTCGAAGAGAAATTTTTTGAACCCCAAAGGATACTGGCCCTCAATGTAGCACTTAAGGCTACTCTGGCTCGATGGTGGGAGACACATAAATAGATGATCTATCACTGGGAACAGTTCCGGAGATTGATGATGGTGCACTTCGGCGATTCAGAGGTCTATCATGCTGGGAGATACGACAGATAGAATGATCCCACCAGTCATTTGATCGAGCGTCAAATTTTATGGGCATCGTGATCCAGAGATGAATGGGTCCACGCTTTTGTTCACACTCTGGCAGAGATGCTGAGATCCTAATATGTAGTAGCAGAGTTGCATAGAACTATCACCGCTTGAAGGATTTGTATGTTTTCTTTGCATAGACGTTTAGTTTCTAGGATTCCAACCCAGAGGTATGTAATGCTTTACAAATCATCTGGGACGTAGTTCTGAAAGTCATCCCTGTCGCATACCCTGCTAATCTGCATGCCCACTGCTCGATACAATCCATGATGACATGCTACAACCTGTATAGGGAACCTGAATATGATGACAAGTTGCAAAATGTTAATATTCTAGAATCAGAAGGAAGCCGCGATGTCACAACCCTAGACATACTGACAAACTCAATGATTTAGCCGCTAAGGATTTGGAAAGTCAGCGTTGCGTCAAAAGAAAACCCAAAATTTGCTAATGTCGGGGACTACTGAGACGAGGAGACCATGGCCAAGATCACGGACCTGCTACATGAATTCCAGGACCTTTTTTTGACACTGTTTTCAGATATGAAGGGGATTTTAGGAGACCTAGGGAAGATGAAAATCCTATTGAAACCAAATGCCAAACTTGTGCAACAGAGCTCGTATCAACTGAACCCATGATACAAGGACCATGTGAAGGTTGAGATAGACTGGATGCTCGATGCTAGGATCATTGAGCCTGTAGAAGAATCTGAGTGGATAAGATCTATGGTGGTCCAGAATAAAAAGACACGAGAAATCCTCACTTGCATCGACCTAAGGAACTTAAATGATGCATGCCTGCATGACCCATTTTTTACCCCTTTTATAGATGAAGTTCTTGAAGGCGTACGCATCCAGGAGATGTATTCTTTCATGGATGGTTTTTTGGGATACCACCAGATATGGATTGCAAAGCAAAATCTCCATAAGACCATGTTTTTCACTGAATGGGGTTGTTTTCAATATAAAGCCATGTCGTTTGGGCTAAAGAATGCACCAGCTTTATTTTCTCGGGTAGTTGTCGTTGTATTTAAAGACTTTATTCAAAAGTTCCTACAGGTGTATATGGATGATTGGACTATCTATGGACTAATTAGGGACCGTCTTGACAACTTGCGACTGATGCTAGAAAGGTGTCGATAGCATCATATTGCATTAAACTCTAAAAAGTGCATTTTCTATGCTTCATTTGGCATGCTGCTTGGGAACATAGTGCACAAGGAAGGTCTATTGGTTGATCCGACAAATATCGTGCTAATCCTCAGTTTACTGCTGTCGATGAATGTGAAGATGCTTCGAATAACATTGCGGCATATGGGATACTATTGCAAGTTTATCAAAGTATACGCTACGATTACTGCCCCCATGGAGAAACTATTGAAAAAGGATGCGGAATATGAATGGACTCAGGAATGTCAAGGAATTTTTGACACCTTGAATGCCAAGATGGCCTATGCACCCATATTGGTTTTTCCTGATTAGAATAAGGAGTTCCATGTGCACGTTGATGCTTCTTCCATTGCGCTGAGGGTTTTTCTTGCGCAACCAGGTGACAGCGACCTAGATCACCTAATCACATATGCCAATAGAAAGTTTTCATTTGCTGAACGCAATTATACAACGACAAAATGGGAAGGTTTGGCAATTGTTTATTCCTTGCAAAAGTTCTGGCACTATTTGTTGGGTGGACATTTCAAGATGTTCACCAATCATTCTGCTTTGCAATACTTGGTCAATAAGCCTATGTTGGGGGGGGGATATCTATCGATGGCTGTTACTTTTCCAGGAGTTTGACTTTGAAATAGTTGTAAAGCCATGATGGTTGAACGTTGGTCTAGATCATCTGTCTTGTGTTGAGAACGGTGAAGAACCGACCAATATTGATGACATATTGCCATATGCATAATTATTCCGTGTTGACATCACAGATGATCACTATGCCCCAATTATTCAGTTTTTGATCATTGGTGTCACCCTAGAGGACATGTCGACTAGACAAAAGAAGCAGCTGGTAGCAAAGGCTTCTAATTTTCAGCTAATTGCTATGAAGTTATATAAGCTTGGACCAGATGAAATCTTGCGATGATGTATTTTACCGCATGAGCAGGGTCCCATTCTAGAAGAAGCACATGCAAGAATTGCGGGAGGCAACTATGGACGACAGGCTAATATGTGGAAGGTGTTGTGCACTAGGATATGGTGGCCTACATTGCATAATGATGCCATAGAATATGCGAGGAGCTATGACATCTGCCAACATGTTGGTAAACCATCATGGTGGGATGAGATGTCGTTGGTACAGAAGGTGACTCTGCAACCATTTGATAAATGGGTTGTGGATTTTGTGGGTCCTATTAATCCACCAAGGAAGCATACTAGTGCATGATACATCATTACTGCAACCGACTATCTAACTAGGTGGGTGGAAGCTGCAACAGTTGTGGATTGTACTACTACGACAGCATCAAGGTTCATCTTTGAAAAAATCATGACACGGTTTGGGTGTCTCAAGATCTTGATGAGTGAACAGGGAAGTCACTTCATCAACCGAACTATGAAAGCACTAACTGAGGAGTTACAGGTGCAACATAAGAGGAGTACACCATACCACCCACAGGCGAATGGGGTCGTTGAAGCGTTCAACAAAATCTTGGAAACAACACTAACTAAGGTATGTAATGCTAATCATGATGACTGGGACCTGAAAATTCCCGCAGTGCTATGGGCCTATCGCACTACTTGCAAACAGCTAACAAGACAGACAACATTCAAGCTAGTCTATGGGAAAGAGGCAGTCATTCCCATGGAGTACATTGTTCCTAGCTTACACATCGTCGCGGCGATGGGAATGGATGATGCAGAAGCATTAGAAGAGCACCTTGCACAGTTGCTCCAGCTTGAAGAATACCACTTTATTATTGGATTCCACCAACAGGTTGCCAAGGATCGATAGAAGGCGTGGCATGATCACCACATTAAGAAAAAACAGTTTGCAGAAGGAGATTTGGTGTTGTTATATGACAACAAGTCCATAAAGCATCCAGGTAAGTTACAAATGCACTGGTTGGGTCTGTATCTTGTTCATTCCATTACTTCTGGTGGTGCAGTTCAGTTACATCAATTAGATGGTGCAGTATTGTTGATGCTTGTCAATGGGAATCACTTGAAGCCCTACAGGTCGAGGCCAGTGATGTGCACTTCTTGAGGCACTGTGAAAAAAATAAAATAAAATAAATAGTAAAATAAAATAAAATTTTGTTTCAGAGCAGCAAGGCGAGCCCAGGGAAGAGATTGCGCAAGGTTAGAGTTTATAGCGATGAATGATCGCTCGCTTACCGTAGCTACAAGACTTTGGGTTGGTCAAATCATGTAATAAGTGCATGTAGTTAAATAGTTGGGTGGTGGCACTTGTTGAAGCAATGCGCATTAATGGTTGATCCGATCGTTAGAGGAGTGGGATTACCGACAGATTTGGTGTCATTACTACTAGATCTAGTCATAATGATGATCGTAGATTTAGAAATGATGAGTTTGAATTAGACATGGTTATAAAAAGAATGCAGGATGCGGGGGGATGACATTGTTCAATTGAGCAAGCAAAATGTTGAAGCAAAGTGGAAATTGTGCAGTGTGTTGTGATATTTTGAGTGTGTTGGAGCATTGAAGGTTAGAATAATTGAGTGCATTTTAAGGTTTGAGGCATGAGGCATGCTGAGCAACCTTTCCGCCATTGAGATTTCCAGTGAACAAGAGTCCCCTATTCGACACATGGCTATCAATGAAGAATTCATGAGGATGTCATTTGGCTCATCATCTATCCCCAAGCAGAAGCGGTAGGCTCAGAAGCCCAGTTCCACGCCACCAAAAAAGAGGCAAACCCGCACATCGATGAGAGTGCAAGGAGAAGGAACTACATAGATCGGGTCATCGAGCTCGGGAGCTGTCGAGTCTACAGTGCCTAGGGGCATCTCTGTTTGGGTATGTCACTCCTATGCATCTAGGAGTAAAGCCGAGGCAGCCGAAAAAAATCTAGAAGTATTTGCTGAAATTGCCACCGTTGCCAGAAGGGATGACGTGTTTGGTCGACATCATCCCTGCCTTGATCAGGTTGAAATTCAAAGACCATGACTTTCTGTTACTCAAAGACATTTGGGATGAGCCCTATGAGTTAGTCCTGACAGTTCCTAGTGCTCCCATTTGATGGATTCCTCAACCTTGGGCGAGTGGGCTATACCAATATGGATTGTTGGGTTCATCAATATGCCTCATTTTGGGAGACTGAATGAATCCCATGCATATGTTAAGCAACTGTTGGCTTGTTTTCATGGGGGAGGGCTTAGGTTGAATATGCCCATCCCTATTACAGTAGATTTAATCACGAGCATCATAGGCTTGCCGAAGGCCAGGGAAGATCTAGCATAGTATATCCATGGGAGGGATACTAACAAAAATATTTCCAAGCAGTTGAAGGAGCACTTTGGCTTACAATGTGATGGTTGTGCTCATAGCACTGATAGCATTAACTCACAAGTAGTGCACATTGGTGCAAGGATTCTGGCGATTAAGGTTGTTCGAGGAAATCAACCAGTCCAATGTAGCTCGGGTGTTATCGTATGCACCCATAAGTATGATGAGGGAGTTCAAATGAATTAGTACCTGAAGACTATCAACCAATGGCAGTGGATGCGGTAAAGGTGTGCCGAGGAGCATGATATCAGAACTTATGGTGGGTTGAGGAGACCAGTAGATAGGAATACTGTGCCATTCATTTTTGGGTCTGTTAGGAAGCACTGCAGGCTATAGCCATCACAATTCCCCAAGTATCTCCTTATGCAACGTCTTATTTGGTTCACCATTGGGCCCCACTCTATCTACATTCAGACGTGGTGGGACCTTGACCAAAAGTAGCTACTTTTGTCTTACAAAGTCACGACAAAAGAACTGGATGCTATTGTTCAAGATTGGCCAACTAAATGGTGCAACCCGGTGATTCAGGAGGAACTTTCGAAGGATCCACCCCTGATGCCCCAGAAGAGCCTGCCCAGAAGGAGTTGAGTATTCACGATTCTGACAACGAGTCGTCGATGGACCCCGAGGATGAAGCACAGCGCATGATGGAGGAGACTCACACAATATGGCACCAATAATATGATGCAAGCAGTGGTATCAGGTCGGGGATGGAGGACCAACTACAGCGGCTCATCAAATATGTCACTGACTCTTCTGAGGCTGCGACATAGGTGATCCGAGAGTCAAACCATGAAGAATTCAGTGTGGTAAGAGATAGATTAATTCAATTTTTGATATTATTTCCAAGCAGACATCTACGAGACCTATGATGCAGGACATCCCATCAATCAACACTGAGCCTCGATCTAGGAACGTGCAATTTCCCTCGACTGCGATCGACGCGGGAAATGAGGAAGTACACCAGTTGGTGTGACCGATCTAGAGTGTTATTTTGGATCTGAACAAGTTATCTGCTATGGAATTGGTGGAATTACAACATGTTTCCACCATGGAATTGGTAGACTGATAGAAAGAGCTAACTGAAGGATATGTCCAGTCACAGAGCGCAGCTGAGAAGATGTACAAAGAGGCAGAGGAGCTGCATCAGGTCTGGGTGCAGCTGGAAGAAGAAAAAGTATGAGATAGACACCTTGAAGGTGACGCAGGCTGAGCTGCAGCAAAAGGCTTCCAAGGAGATTACTAAGCTAAAAAAGGTGCAAGACGGCTTTATTTTTTAACAAGCCCAGCTGTGTGTGAGATGCGCTGAAGTTGAGCAAGATATTTATGAGGCCTTCCAGCACATTTTTGAGAGCACAAATGAGCTCACCCTAGTTTATAAGGCCAAGCAATTAGGGAAAACTATTGTTTAGCTCCAGCATACTAACCTAATGCTCAATGTCCTGATCCAACCTACGATGCCACCGAAGCAGGTTGCTGAAAGGAAGGCTTCAATTGAAGAAATTGCGACTCAGTTCGAAACCATGGAGCAAGACGCAAAGACAATTATGGAGGTGACAATGCAGTTTTGGGAGAGTGTTATCAAAGATGAGCAGCTAGATCGGCTAACTACGTAGGTACAAGAAGCTGAAGGTCAACTGATGACCTTGAAGATGTCACTGTGGGAAATGCCACTGATGGTACAAATCACATGAGCTAAGGAATTGAAGGAGCTATAGCAGAGAGACACCCATGCACAGGAACGCCAACAAAAGCATCATTCTCAGCTAGATGAATTTAAGTAAATTGGTGGACAGTTGGCTGTTAAAGCAGTGACCATGCTGCAAGCAGTGAAAGAGAAGCATAAAATGGTCAATGAAAAGCATAGAGAAGAGCACCCGGTGCAGTAGGATTTGAATAATTGTCACAGTGTTGCCGACAAAGCTCAACTTCAGGTTCGTGATATCATGCAGCAATTCAAATATTTCAAGGTGTGGATGTCGGCATATACCCTATCAACCTAACGTGGCTCGGGGATGAGCCACAAGACTGTGTTGGGGGCCTGTTGGTAGGGGTTTTGGTAAGTGATTTGCGCAGTGTCGCTGCAGCTGCACAAGTTCATGTGGTACCGCGCAAGGCTAGATCAGCGTGATGGGAAAAAGAATAATTGTTTTGAATATTTTATATATTATTTGACCAAGTTTTGTCACAATAGGTCATTAGTGGTTATAATTTAATTATAAGTGGAACTTCAATGTAAAGGCACAAGCCTATATATAGATCTAGTTTTGCAATTACATAGACATCTAAGAATTGGCATTGTCTCGAGCATGATTATCACATGTGGTCTAGTGTAATCTGGTTTTTGAATAATTTTTTGTTTTATTTGTGATCTATCTGGGTTATTTTCTGATGTATTCAGCCTCCGGTTGTGGAGAAGACTTGTCCTTTTGGATCATTTGCGCAGAGCTAATATGATATGGAAGTTGTTGCACAAATCTTATCTTTTTCTGTTATGATGTTGTGATCTGTTTTATTATGATGCTGCTGTAATCTAGATCTGTTATGATGATGCAATCTGTTATAATGTCATCATGGTCTATTCTATTTAGTTGATGTGATCTGTTTTAAGTCTGTTACATTTCTGTTGCATTATGAGTTGAGATGTTTTATAAATGATGTTGTTGCACTAGCGATACTAAGACAAATGTATGATGCAATATGTAGTTTTAGTTATGAATTAATGTCCACTGCATAGTTTTGAATCCAATAGTTATGTGGTCTCCTCGTTGGATCCCCATATCCTCTGTCCTCACTACCTAAAACTCAGTTTCGATATCTCTCCCTTGAACATCTCGGGTGAGACTTCATCTGCTCTGCGGATGTTGTTGGGCAAGGTAAAACCTGTATGGGCCAGTGCTCAAGGATATCACGTTGGTTGGGCGTCGACAGAGTGAGAACCCCTGTCAACGAGGCTTTGTTGGTGGGTTTTGCCAACAAGATTTCTCTCATTTCTATATGTCATCTCTTCAATATATTTTGATTGAATGTGACACCCACTTTGCCTTAGATTATAAAGGAAAATACTGACTCATTTTCAATGTAATACCCCTGAATGAATCAGGCTATGACTCCATTTTCTAATGGTATTAGACATTTCTTTGTCTTACACTCTTTTAAACCTAAAAAAATCATATCCCCTCAGAAATCTAGCCTTCTGAATGTTTGTTTAAAGTTATATGTGTATGTGAATTACCCTGTGACAAAGAGAGATCCCTCTCTAACTATATAGGTTAGAATACAATCTAAATATTGGTTTGAAATGGTTACCCTAGTGATTCTCCTACCATAACCATAGGAAAATTATTGGGTGATAACATCTCGATGTCGTTGCTAGGGAATAATCACTATTATCTCCTTGGGAAAACAACATTGTTTTAGTTCTATGACTTGGTTAAGAAGCCAGTCATAGACACATGTTGGTTGTACATTCTCTGGAGACTCCACTCAAATTTTTGAAAGGTGACTCCACTAGGAGTTACTGGTGGCTAGAAGAACCAACACAAGGAGCAATCCTAATTTTGAATATTTCCAAGATATTTTTGATCCAGAGAGTCTAATTCAAAGGGCCAATAAGATATAAAGGTTAGTCATAACCCTTTCCTTACCTACTAAAGTTGTTGTTTTCGTTAATGATATATCTAAGCATTGTGATGGAGAATTCGGGCTAGCTTTCCCTAGGACTAAATCTGAGTCCAACATATCTGAAGTGGTTTCTGACACCTTTTCAATTGAATTCTCCCACATTTTTTGGTCACCCCATACCTCAGAGCCTATAGGAAAGGATCTCCAACACATTTCTACCCTAGATTTCCCCTTATTTTCTGCTGAAATAATTGCATTAAGCCCCACTTCCAATATCGAGCAACCTCCATCATCCACTTTCAAAACCCATCATAGCTCTGTAATTCCACACAACACACTAATTGTGTCTATCACACCACCTTTTATCCCTCTTGGAAACCCTTCCTTACCTCCAAGGATGGAAAATAGGTTTTCCCTTACTCCTCCCTGGTGCTCTTCATGACCATCCCCTGGGATACTCCCAAAGCCTCAAGCAATTTCATGGGGAGAGTGGGTATTCAACCAAGGAACAATTGGGATGGTTTTTACACTGGGTAGACCTGGAGGAAGTAGAACATGATGATGTTAAGGTCATACTATTTTCCCAAAGTTTGGCTAGAGAAGCAAGAAAACGGTACAGAAACCTCCCAGACAACTCTATTTTGACCTATCAGGCCTTTGAATATTCTTTCAAGCAAATCCTTTGTTCTCTACATCATTCATCAACATCCCTATTGTGTCTATCATAGGAAGAATCCATCCAATGGCTTATGCACAAGGGAAAATTTCCAATCTAGTGGTCACCTTGGCTATCCTGGGTCTCAGCATGTTATCATACAGGGCTAGGTCTTCTAACCCTGCTTTTGGAACTTTCTTTTCTACCAACAAGTGATAAATCTAACCCCATTTGAACTTGGGCTCAACTCCAGTGACTACCTTTGTATCCTCATAAATGATCTCTACCCTTGGTATGGGTGCAACTTTTGCATTCGAGTCATAATTGACAATATTAGCTTTCTTTTTACCTCTCTTCGTCATATTGTCAGGTGCGAGTGTTGACTACAGAAAACCAGAACAAGTTTTAGAAATTACAACAATAAACAGACTTATGCATTTGAATGAGATAATAAAACAAATTGGATATGATATGCTAGGAAAAATATCCAAAAAAATCATCAGTATTTTTGCATTACCCTGCTATCCTCGGCAATTAGGTCAAGAAAAAATGATACAGATTAGTCGCTCAAAGTTTTGCAATAGAGATGCGACCTAAAAACTACAAGTATTTCCTGCACTTCGACGCATAGACTCTAAAGGGTTCACGGCCCAAAAGACATGCTCCGATTCTTAAGGTGACAATGCCCTAGCTTCAAATATCCGGGCTCTACATCCCACGGTGGAAAGATAAAGTGCTGAAAAACTTCGAGGTTTTCCTAAGACAAGAAGACTATAAACCCTAAAAATTCCCAAAGGTGAGCATCCAATATGCTCCATGCTGGTGAAAATCTCAGGCGTGTGGATAATCATCATAATCTAATAGACTATGGGAAATAACTTCTCCATATGAACCAGTTTGGTTATCAGAGAAGGTAGGGTGACCCAGGCAATTTTGAACCCTAAAGGAGACAAAAAATCTTAAAATGAAAGGGAAAAACCCCCCTTTTAAACCCACAACCAAACCTACCCAACCTTTCTCAAGAGAACCACAAGTGACAACTCAAAAATCATTTTTAACTCGTCAAACCAACAAAAAAGAATGAAAACCTACCTGGTACAGGACAAGCTGGACACGCAGTCATAGATTTCAAGTAAGGACGTGCCACATGAGCTCCATAGGTGATCTCCACCAATCCCACGAACTCTAGGATGAGAACAATCACAACAAAGGTTTCACACCCTCACCGTAAAAAGCGATGGTAAAAACACCGTTCCTCGGGTATAAATAGACATGCGCTGGTGAAAGGCCTTTAAAAGTGGTAGGTAAAACAATTAAAATCACACACATGTGGCCAAACGGTGTTGGCACCAAACATAGTGCATCGGCAGAAAATGATAAGTTAATATGGAAACATCCCCGACAACGAAAACTCTAACATCCCAATACAACCGCTACCATTGGCTCAATACAAGACGATACGCCCAACTTACGTTGTGTTGCCACCTTTTACACACCTGGGTTTAAGGAAAAAATATTCAAGCCACTTGGTGTGTCCTTGGGGGCAAGTCTCGAGTCAAGGTTGTCACCTTGTTCTTGACTCCTCCGTTTAGGGTAACTCCTAACGAAGCCAAGGGGGGTAGACTCTATTAAATTACTAAGGCTAATTACTTAGTGTGATGGTGTTATATTAATTAAGTTGTTTAGGAGTTTTGAAATTAACCAGTGGAAACAAAAGATAACAAGATGCAAGATTTAAAGCATATAAGCACAGTAATGACACTCAATATATATATAATTGAAAGAATTGATCAAATTAAATCACCAATGCCTTAAATGGAGTCAACAGAGAAAATAATATGCTTACATGCGCTTGAAAGAATGTTTTGCAACTGTCTCTTGGTCGATTTTAAATTAATGTGGAATGTGAATGAATTAAATTAGGCGAAAAGGGGACTCTAGATATACCCAAGGAATACTTGGAGTATGTCCAAAAGTGAACTTTCACGGCTACCTGCAAGTTTTTTGTGGGATGGAACGGATTCTCGGAGACTATTGTTCATAATGCACCCATCAAGGTGTGACAGAGATCGGTGCCTCGAGGTCACTTTCTAGTTGTTCCCACTCTTTTGGGTATTTTTCCACCGCTTACAGTTTGTTCGAGGCATTGTATTTTCGCCTGATGGTTTGTCAATTTGGGAGGTGAGGACTAATTAATCTAGTCACTCAAGTGCTTTTGATGCAACTTGACTGATCAGACTAACCGCAGCCAAGTATAGAGCATACACACTGGAGTCTTTGTTATTTTTAGTAAATTTTAAAAGAGGTGTTCTTATTAAAAAGAAAAACCCTCCAGCAACCTCTTTTAGTCCAAGTGGACCTCAATCGGGGAATCAAGGAGTGGCTAATTTTATTATGATTATCAAAACAATAAATTAAAAATGGAATGAGAGATACACAACACCGGTTTTCTAATTATTCCTACCATGCATCTCTTTCCCCTTACGGGTCAATCGAGAAGTCGTGGGGTAAGTAGTATGATTACTTTTGAATTGAAAATATGGAATAATGAAAAATATTATCAAAGTATACAATCCTGCATGTCAATACTAAACTAGAACAGAAAAAATTAAAAAAATTAAAAACATAGGGCGACTTAGACATGTTCATATGATTTGACCATGATGCCTAGCATGTTTATACATTGACACATAGACTCTAATAACCTCAATAGGCCTAAATTCCAGGCCGACCACCCCAAATTTGGAGGTATTGAGTGAAAAACTCAGAAATTATCAATCATTTATTCAACAACCAATAATAACCAAGGGAAAAAACACCCTGGGCTGATCGAATTGAAAAATAAAGTCTAAGAGACCAAGTCTTTTATAGACACTATCATGCTAGAACGTTTATTACAATTCATCCATGGGGTATGAACATGTGATATAGTACAATAAGCACTTCCCAGAAGCAATTCCGAAGGTCTTTTGAAGTCTGAACAAAAAAACTTTGTCTGGTTCACCAGGCTCACTTGATAAAAAACCACTAAGTACAACTTAGGTGGTAACATCTGGCTCCATCTAGAGACACATTCTCTGACTAATCTTTTGATCAAAGAAGAGGATGTGAGAACTCACCAATCTCTGGGTCCTCCATAGCAATTAAATTTTGTCAGCAACATGTATATAAAAGAAATCAAATATAAAGCAAATTAATGTACAAAATTAGTCTCTGATGTACTAAAAAGCAAATTTTACAAGACTAATATACAAAAGAAAATTTTCAAGGTTAGTACTATGGTACAAAACATTTATAATACAACAATATGATACATGAAATTTAAAAATATATGCAGGGCAAGGTTTAGAAAATTGCCTTGAAACCACCGATGCCAATAAAGGCATCAAACTGTCTCGACGAAGAACATCTTGAGGAGAAAGCCATTCACTGGTAGGCTTAAATTTCTCCTTCTAGGTCATTTAGATAGAAAGAATTTGTTCCAGCTACTACATCAATGATATACGGCCCCAACCATAAGCTGTCAAACTTTCCATGTTTCCCAGGTTTCTCCCGTCGTTTGTCCCAATGCAAGATTGTGTCACCTACTTGAAAGGATCTAGGCCCAGTAGATCTATCAAAGATTCTCTTGACTTTGTATGAAGTTATGATACTTTGGTCAAGAGAATTTCTTCTACTCTCATCTAACTCAATCAACTGGTTGATTATGTTCTGAATGGAATCTTGATCTGAGCTAAAGGTCTAGAGAAACTGATACACTGGAAGCTTCAAGTGGACAAGTAAGGTGACATCTAGGCCATAAACAAGTTCAAAAGGACTCCTTCCGGTTGAACTTTTCTTTGTGATTCTATCGGCCCATAATGCAAATTTGATCTTACTATCCCAAGCCTTTTTATTATCACCCACAGTTTTCTTGATTATGGTCATTAAGTTTTTGTTGCTTGACTCAGCTAGACCATTTCCTTGGGGATAATAATTGGATGAATGGGATAGGACAATGCCATACTTGAAACAAAAGGATGACATCTTGAAGGAAACAAAGCGCGGGCCATTATCTATGATGATTATGGCTGGCACAATGAATCTTGTGATAATCTTATCTTCTAAGAAATCCATTACTACAGCATCGGTTTCCTTCTTGGTGGGTATCTCCTCTACCCACTTGGTGAAATAATCAGTGGCGTTAAAAATCCAAGAATAACCATTGCTTGATTTATATTTGAACTAACCGATGAAATCAAGCCCCCATTGCTGGAAAGGGGCTTGGACTACTATTGGATTTAAAGGCAAGGCTTTCATTTGTTGCTTTCCGATGAACAACTGACACTAGGGGCAAACTCTGACAGAATTATGCACATCTGAAAATAGGTTTGACCAATAGTAGCCTGCTCTAAGGATTTTATGGGTGGTTGTTCTTCCTACAAAATGTCCACCACAAAATCCTGAATGGAACTCAACCATGATTTTTTTGGACTCAGGTTCATCGACACATCTAAGTATTAAACCATCGAGGTTTCTCCAACCCAAACCATATTTTGTTAAACAATAATTAGTTGCTTTTAACCTTAATGCTCCTATTTTATGGCCAAGTAAGTGATCAGGGCATGTAAGGTTGCGAAGAAAAAAGATGATGTCGGTATACCAAGGGTGCTGCTCTAATCTCGGAAGCTCGTCTGATACACTTTGTTCTGAAACATTGTTAAGGCATATTATTCCTAAGGCCTTTTCATTTCCTTGGGTCAAAATCTTTGCAAGACCTTGCCCCTTGATTAAATTAGTAGATTTTTTCTCTAAATCATATTCCTGAATCTTTGAAACCCACTTACCCCTGATTCCTAGACAATCTTGTTGAGACATGATATCCTTGACAGCTGCATGGGGTACATGCCCAATGATTTTGGAGTAACCTACATAATTTCTGAAATTTTTAATGGATTTGACAAGGGCATATTCCGATTTATCCATGGTGGTATACTTTAACTATAAATGTTGCAAGGCTCTACTCATAAAGGCTATAGGTTTCTCTTGTCCCTCCTTATTCTTTTGAAGCAAAACACCAGCAATGGTGTCTTCTGAGGCAAAGGAAAATATCTGGAATTCCTTGGAATAATCTGGACTGATCAAGATTGGGGACATGGATATGGCATATTTGATAGACTTCAAAGCATCTTTCCCTTCATCCTTCCGCTCAAACTTAGCATATTTGTTTAATAAATTTTGTAGAGGTTTCATTAATTCTGCTAAATTTGGGATGAATCTCCTTATGAAATTGATCTGACCGTTGAAAGACTGGAGAGATTTTAGATTCTGAGGCAAGGGGAATTTCTTAATGGCTTCAACTCTCTCAAGATCAACCTTGACACCATCCTTAGAAATTATCTGCCCCAACAACTTTCCTTCATCAACCCCAAATATTGACTTGGCGGGGTTCAAGGAAATACCATATTTCTGACATCTTATGAAAACCTGCCTAAGATGACTTATGTGGTCAGATATTTCCTTTGAAAAAACCATTAATTCATCTTGATATATTTCGATTATTTTTCCTATAAGTTATTTGAAGGAAAAATCCATGGCTCTTTGGAAGGTGGCACTAGCATTCAATAAGCCAAAAGGAATTCTTAAAAATTTATAGGTACCCCAAGGTGTGGTGAATGTAGTCTTATGTTGATCCTCCTTATTTACCAACACTGGGTTATAACCGGAAAAGCCATCCAACATGGACATCATTCCTGATCCTATTACTCTTTGAAGCAATGTCTCCATGTCGGGTAATGGGTAATTATATTTAAGGCATGATGTATTCATATTTATGAAATCTATACATATTCTAATTGACCCATTCTTCTTTCTAACACCAACTAAGTTGGAGCACCATGATGAATGTCTTGTAGGTGCTATGATTCCTACTGCTAACATCTTCTGAAGTTCCTTCTACACAATGGGGGCCAACTTAGGATTTATTCGCCTAAGTTTTTGTCGGAAAGGCTTGACCTCCTTAGCCTCCTCTATGAGGGGAATAGTGTGTTGAAACACATCTTCTAGAAAGTCTTTAATTTCATCATAAATAAAGGCCAACACATCGCTATACTCTTTGATTAAGTTGATCAAATTGTTCCTTTCCTTTTTCGAAGTACCTTTTCCAATTTTTATTAACTTGGGGTCCTTATCAGTTCCTATGTTTATTTCCATATAATCCCCAATTTTTATTTCTTCTTTTTGTTTTTTATGATGATCCTATCGATCAAAAATATTTTGGAAAGCTATAAGGCTGCTCGAGATGTGATTCCTTTCATTATCCTCGCATTCCTGATACTCTTTACCCTCTTGCTGATAACTAATCTTGTAACCTTCAAACTCTTGGAGATTGTGGATGAATCTCAAGAGTTTCTCATCATATTTAAACACCTCCTAGTGATCTACATTAACCAGAATTTAAGGTCTGAAATTAATTTCCTTATTTCCATTCCCACGAATCATTTCATCTGATGGCTGGAGAATGGATGCTGCTACTTCCAACTTATCTGCTAACCCATTCATTTCCCTATGGATCTTTTGAATGTTAAGTGCATCAAACCATTCCATAGTGTCCCATGTGGAATTTCTATACTTCCTTAGTCTGTCGTTTTTGCATTGATACTAATTCTTAATCTGGAGTACAACTAAGTTTGAATCACCGTTTATGTTAAACATATTTATCCCCATGTCTTTAGTGGCTTATAACCCTAGGAGCAATGCCTCATACTTGGCTACATTGTTTGATTCTTCAAACTCTAACCTGAAAACAAAGTTGTAGAATTTATTTGAAGGAGAGATGATCATGATTCCTACACCCTTTTTGGCTTTGTAATAATCCCCATCAAAGTACATTTGCCAAACCTCATCTATCTTTTCATCTTTAATGTTTTCCTTAATAGGGGCCATGAAATTTGACAAGATAGCATAGTTTCCAAAGTTATCAGTGAAATGAACAAATTCATTTCCAGGCTTCTTAGGGTTTTCTACATGTCCTTTCCTTAACTTCTCTCTATGGATATCACCCTAGTGTTTTTTTATGCAGGTATAGTAGCATATGTCCAATCCATTTGAATGTTCCCACCAAGAGTTGCGACCCACTTTCTAGATAGCAACATACCCCAATTACTTGGAACATCTATCACTACCACATCCATCGACATGTCGATGTCAGGATACTTATCCAACTTAACCTGTAAATTTAAGATTATCCCTTCCACTTCAACCTCTCTTGCATCCATTGCACAAACATTGTGGTAGGGTCGGGTGACCCTTAGATTTAGTTGTTCCATTACTTTTCTTGTCATGAAATTTGATGAAGCACCTAAATCTAACATGCACTTATGAAGGAGAAGGTTATCAACTAAGAGAGAGACATAAACAGGTGAGTGGTCTTCTCTTTTTGGATAAACATTGTTGAGGACTATAGGCATATCCATAGGTTCAATATGTTCGAATTCAAATATAGCATTATTATTAGGGAGAGGATCCTCTTTGACAATATTATGAGTTTTACTTTGACTATCCTCTATGGCTTTCAACAACTTTTCTTTTTGACCAGGAATTTTAAGGACATCAGTTGCATAAAAATGAATCTTAGCACTACTTATCCATTCTCCCGTATCAACATTTGATTCAGGGATAACAAGGGGATCTAGGAGAGGAGGAGTGGTTACATTTGGATTGTACTGTTTAGATGGCGATGACTTCTCCTTTCTTTGATAAACTGCACCCTTGAATCTAGCCTCCTTCATTTGTTTGATTGTTTCTAGAGAAGGCATTGCACCATAAAAGTTGGAAAGGATATCCTTCTCATAACTGTAATACGTGGCCTGCTGCCAATGCTAGTTTGATAAAGGGTAGGTTTGGCCTTCCATGTACACATGATTAGACTCACTTGATGTTGTTTCTTAATTACAGACCTCACGAATTCCATGTTCTATAACTTGGTTTGCAATATAACAAGTGCTTTCTTGGTGGAATTGTTCACAAGGTCTACACCATGGAATTACTTCTTCTACCATGTTAGTTGAGTCTAACTGATTTGGAATCCTAGGTTCTTGTTGAGGAGCATTCTTTTGATACATCTGATTCTGTTTAGGCTGAAATTTTCTAGGTCGATTATTTCTTTCCATTGTGATTATTCTATTTTGCATATGATTGATTTGTGCAGAATGATTTGCCATAAGTTGGTTTTGACTAGTAACCAAGTATTTTATCATGTCCGTCATCTTTTCCATGGGATATTTAGAGGTTCCCTTTTCTTTTGATTCAACGAATTTACCCTTCTCTTTGTTGTATGATTTGTTTCCCCTAGTGTAACCTGGAATGTTGGACTTTCCTGAAGACTGCATATTCATTTCTATTTTCTCAGCCAATTCCTGAGTAGTTTTTAGGTTAGTCGGCTCTTTGTCTCTTAATTAGTACCTCAAATCACCAGTGAAGGCTTCGATGTAAGATATGAGGATGGATGCATCCTTTGTCTTGATGTCTTTAGGGAGGTCAACAACCACATGCCTAAACTTAGTGTTAAATTCATCCATGGTTTCATTCTCCATCTTCTTTATGTTATGAAGGGCAGTAAGTAGATGACTTGGTTCTTTCTTTTCTCCCCATTTCTTCTTAAAACCTTCTAGGAATTCACTAAGAGTTTTATATGAATCATCACTTAGGTCAAAGTACAATTCTGCAGCATCATCCTCTAAGGATAAAGCAAAGAGATTCATTTTGACATCTTCATGGTTATGGGCAACATCATTGCAATAACTGACCAGGTGCTTTTCAAACTTTCGAAGGTGAGACTTGGCAGTGATGGCATTATTGCCCTGGAATATGGGGAGCTTCTTGATAGCATCATTTTGAATTTCATGGGGATTACCTGCTATCTAAGAAAATTCAAGGGGTTTGAATAATTCCGTCATTTCTTAAGATTGGTAGGTATGACTCTCTACAAATATGTGGTGGATATCTGAGAGGGATTTGTCTCCTAAATCTTCAAGGTTTCTACGGGAAGTCTACCTATTCAATATTTCCCTAATAAACCTTTCGGGATCAGGGAGAGGATTGAATAATTGTCGGAAGTTTCTTCAAGTAGAAATTCTTAAAGGGATGTTAGAAAATCGAGTCGCTAGATGGATCGAGTTTTAATTTTTATGTTTTTTTAAAGACTACATCAATCAAAAAAAAAAAAAATCTTTTTAGTTGTTTAGAAAAAAGTTAAGCTAAGTCATACTCAGGAATAAAAAGATTTATCCCCAGCAACAGTGCCAAAAAGTGTTATCGCATTTCACACACCTAGGTTACATGGCATAAATCTTCAAACCACTCGGTGTGTCCTTGGGGGCAAGTCTCAAGTCAAGGCTGTCACCTTGTTATTGACTTCTCCGTTCAGGCTAACTCCTAACGAAACCAAGGGGGGTAGACTCTATTAAATTACTAAGGCTAATTACTTAGCGTGATGGTGTTATATTGATTAAGTTGTTTAGGAGTTTTGAAATTAACCAATGGAAACAAAAGATAACAAGCTGCAAGATTTAAAGCATATAAGCACAGTAATGACACTCAATATATATATAATCGAAAGAATTGATCAAAGTAAATCACCAGTGCCTTAAATGGAGTCAACAGAGAAAATAATGTGCTTGCATGTGCTTGAAAGAATGTTTTGCAAATGTCTCTTGGTGGATTTTAAATTAATGTGGAATGTGAATGAATTAAATTAGGCATAAAGGGGACTCCAGATATACCCGAGGGGTACTTGGAGTATGTCCAAAAGTGAACTTTCACGACTACCCACAAGGTGTTTGTGGGATGGAATGGAGTCTTGGAGACTATTTTTCATAATGCACCCATCAGGGTGTGACAGAGATCGGCACCTCGAGGTCACTTTCCAGTTGTTCCAACTCCTTTGGGTATTTTGCCACCGCTTACAGTTTGTTTGAGGCATTGGATTTTTGCCTGATGGTTTATCAATTTGGGAGGTGAGGACTAATTAATCTAGTCAATCAAGTTCTTTTGATGCAACTTGACTGATTGAATGAACTGCATCCAAGTATAGAGCATACACACTGGAGTCTTTGTTATTTTTAGTAAATTTTAAAAGAGGTGTTCTTATTAAAAAGAAAAACCCTCCAGGAACCTCTTTTGGTCCAAGTGGACCTCAATCGAGGAATCAAGAAGGGGTTGATTTTATTAATATTATCAAAACAATTAATGAAAAATGGAATCAGATATACACAACAACGGTTTTCTAATTAGTCCTACCACGCATCTCTTTCCCCTTGTGGGTTAATCGAGAAGTCGTGGGGTAAGTAGTGTGATTAATTTTGAAATGAAAATATGGAATAATGAAAAATATTATCAAA
Organism: Pseudotsuga menziesii; assembly: GCA_001517045.1. Lineage (NCBI taxonomy): Eukaryota > Viridiplantae > Streptophyta > Pinopsida > Pinales > Pinaceae > Pseudotsuga > Pseudotsuga menziesii. The sequence continues at coordinate 341,828 of LPNX010998543.1, read as the reverse complement.
GTATACAATCCTGCATGTCAATACTAAACTACAATAGAAAAAAGGGAAAAATGCAACAACAACAAAAAATTTGAAACGTACGCGGATCCCCCATGGGGGGATGGGGAGCGGGCTCGAAAGAGCCTACTCAAAAAAGATTTCCTTTTATTATTATTGGTTACAATATCAGAAAACTGAAATATCAGAATCCTCTTGGTCCTTATATGGGATGAAACCAAGATCTTACAACTTTCCCAAAATTTTAAGATTTCAGTCAAAGGGGAGACCCCTGGAGGGATTTGAACGATCCCAAGGCCACTTTCGAACAACAGCTTCTCTTCTTTCTATTATTCCTACTAAAAGATAGTGAACATGTTAGAATTAAATATTCCCAAAATCACTTTAAAATTACCTTTGGATCAGCTTACCTTAAATGAAACAAAACTAATTTAAAACTAGCTAAACCGGTGAAAAAGGAACCAAGGAGATCTTGGATTGTTGTTTGTGCAGCCAATGAAATATGCACTAATTGCTGGATTTAATATTTTTTAAAACAGAAAATTAAGTCTAGAGCATGTAACATATGGATTCTCTTTAAATTGCCATGCAAAACAGACGATTTCCCTAAGCTAGATCTAAAATGTCAATGATACTTTTCAAAAATGAGATCTAGACTATGAGCTTCGAAAAAGTAGATCTATGTAATTTTTACTTTAATATGAAAGATCTAAATTATAACAAATCTTGCAACCAAATTAACCAGTTAAGATTTGGTTTTTTATGAGGAAGAGAGAGGAAGAGTGCTGGTAGCCTTGAAGATCAACCCTGGAGCTTTCCGATGGAATGTCAAGGGACTATGCCTTTGAAAGGTTTTGGAGCAATTGAGGAAGCAAACTAGATCAGCACCCTCTCCAAGATAGGAACCTACAAATGAATCCAAATACTTTCCAAAATACTTGTGAGATCCGATTAATACCTACACAAAGATTTCAGAATAACATGCATATAAACTTATAAAACATGTTGAATCTAGATCTCTAAACATGCATCAAAGGAAAGAGATGGCCAATAAACTTATTAACAAATTCCTTTCCTATCAAGATTATAATAAACTTATCATCAATCTTTAGCATTGAATCCATAAACAATCAGCAAATTATGAACATAGATACAGGTTACCTCAGTAAAACATGGCAATGCTCATCCACACATACAATGACATGACAACGTCTTGCCTCCAAAGCTTCTCCTTATTTCAAATGAACAATAACAATAGTACAATAGAAACAACACCTCAATCCCAGTTCTAACTAGCTTGGAAGAGGTGATCTGTGCTTTATTTATACAAAAAATTGAAACCCCATCCCAGAGGGGGCGCAACTCCCAAGGAGATAGACCACTGCAGCTAAAGGAGAGTCCACCAATGCCTGATTTGAAGCTAAACTGAGCTTCCACTAAGTCTACTTGTCAATTAGGGGGTTGATTGAGCTGACACAACAACCTGCTGACTGAAACATCAACCACAGATCTTCCAAAAGATCCCACACGTGTGGAGGAGAGAGAGAGAGGGCGTAATTCCCCATAAAGGAGGCTAAAGTTCAACTCTAGATCTGTCCAGATCAGCTCCTTCAGTTAAGGATTTGTCAGATCCAGCCAATCTGGTGCCGATGAGACTGATTTCAATCAAATCGGTTGAGAATCCATTGATCTAGGATTTTGGATTTGCTCCATTATTCATCAATTTATTAATTAAAATAATCAAAAATTGATTTTTTGGGGCTTTCTGACTCGAGTGATGGAAAATCACTCAAAACTTGAAAAAAGTGGGTCTATGGGTTTACATGGTGCTCTTAGCTTGAAAATGAGCACCCCCATGACTGAAACTAATTATTTGGTCCACTTTTATTACAAAACCAATTTTTCCAATTAGACTATTAAAAAATAGCCTAAGTTTTTGTGGAAAATTTAAAATTAAAAAACTTCAAAAATTAAAAAAATTAAAAACCTAGGGGGACTTAGACATGTTCATATGACTCGACCATGATTCCTAGGATGTTTATACATTGACATATAGACACTAATAACCTCAATAGGCCTAAATTCCAAGCCGACCACCCCAACTTTGGAGGTATTGAGTGAAAAACTCAGAAATTATCAGTTGTTTATTCAACAACCAATAATAACCAAGGGAAAAAACACCTTGGGTTGATCGGATTGACAAATAAAGTCTAAGAGACTGAGTCTTTTACAGACACTATCATGCTAGAACATTTATTACAATTCCCCCATGGGGTATGAACATGTGATATAGTACAACAAGCACTTCCCAGAAGCACTTTTGAAGGTCTTCTGAAGTTCGAACAAAAAATATTTGTCTAGTTCACCAGGCTCACTTGATAAAAAACCACTAAGTACAGATTAGGTGGTAACACGTTGCGGCTCCGGTATTCAAAAGGTATCAGGAAACAATCAAGGAAGGCTAATACCATAGCGGCTAAACAACAAAATTCCCTACTGAAGAGGGCTTTGTGAGATTTGAACAATCCATGAAAACCACCCTCGTCGTTGAGGCAGAGTGACAAAAACTCGTCCGACGAAGCGAGTGCAGAAAATCATAAGAAACTCGGATCCTCAATACAATATTCCACCCATCGTTGCAACTCGGACCCAAGGGAACTTTCGATGTAGTGGATAGAGAGACCAGATAATGCTTAGGGAAAACATCTGCTGCACCGGCTCAAGGAAAAGAATTCGCCTGTCGTTGCAGCTAGGCACATTTTCTTCCTTAGTAAAAATGAAATTCTTGAAACTTTTCCATGATAGAAACAAACCGTAAATGTTGGATTCCAAAATCAAAGTGCCTAAGAATCAAAACCAAGATTTTAAAGGGGGGTCCTAAAAATGTAAAAAAAAATTGGGGATAGTTGCAGCAGCAACAATTGGCGACTGGCTGGTGAACACAGATCTATGAAAAAACTGACTTTTAACCAGAAGATGCTTCAGGGTATTCTGTTAAAACAATTATTCTCAAACTTCTCAAGATTTCTTTAATATGTCCAGACTTTTCTAGGAGTAATATTGATTATGGTCCACTAGGATAAGGTAACTAGGGTTTCCAAAAGTCCCAATAACTCTTCTGAGGCCAATATATGAGTTTCATTTACTTCTACATTTGCATTTCTTATAGCTCAGACACCACATGATCCTAACAGAGTGTGACAGACATATCTCTCTCATTCTTTTAATTCTTTTGGAATTTTGTCCGATTGAGTCTTACCGGATTTCTTCTTCCATTGGAAACTTGGTTTAGATTCTTCCATCCATAGTGTCCTTTTATGTGAGAGATAGTTTGCTTTCGGCTCACGGACGGAGAAGAACCTTTGAGCAGTCTTATCTAATACTGATTTTATTCAGTATGTCTTTTGACGTATTCTTTCTTTCTGGGAAATTTGACTCTTTTTAGACTTTTGGCCTTTATTTGTGGCATGGGATCATTTTAATACTATACATATGTCCGTTCTGCTTCTTCTCTATGGGTCCTTTGTTGTTAGCTTCCTAGAACAGATTTTAATGTGTAGTGAATGGAGCCCCAAAATAGTATTCTCGACTCTTCTAACCTTAGTTATTTGATAGGGTTAAACCATGAATTCAATGTGTTCATAAACTCCCATCAGATAGTCTACCAACTTAAAGAATATGAATTATGATATATGTATATTTAATAAGCAGCTTTTTAATCAAAATATTTGTAGATTTCCAAAAATTCCAGTGTTCCCCAAATGCCAAAGGTTGTGCTAGTATTTGAAAACTGAAAATAAAGCAAATAAACAAACTGAAATAAATCAAATTCTAAGAAAACAAATGTAAATAAGGTAAATTAGCTACAAAGCAAACAAACAAACAAACAAAAAATCAAAGGTTTTTTTATGTACAGAAAAGAAAGTCAAGAGCATCAAGAAAAATAAGGTTTGAGAACCAAACCATTAACTGGCAAATTCTCTTCCCACCCCTACAAATCTTGTATCTTGTAAGTCAAGGGGGCTAACTTTTCTGCAATCTGAAACAGGCCTATCCATAAATGTTGAAACTTAGTGTTCTTTCCCTTTTCATCATTCGGGTGATCCCACTTCAAAACCAAATCACATACTTCAAAATCTTTCTTCCCGGACTTATGTTTGTCAAACAATATTTTCTCAATTTCTTGTTGATGCTTAAACCTTTCCCTGGACTTGGATATAGACTCTTCTAATTTCAACAGAGTTGATTTGGGCTTGTAAGACTTCACTATTATATCCTCTAGATGCTTGGGCTAGTTGAGAAGAAGGAAAAAAAATGTTGGGGGGCAAGATAGCTTCTTTTCCGTAGACTAAGGTGTAGGGTGACACACCTAAGGAGTTCTTGGGTGTGACTCGATCAGCCCAAAATGCATGTGGAAGAGCTATGTGCCAGCTCCTATGGTTTTCTATGACATTAGTTTTTAGAATTCTAATGAGATTCTTATTAGTAGACTCAACTAACCCATTTCCTTGTGGATAATAGTTAGCAGAATAATGTAATTTAATTCCTTTCTCATTTGCAAATGCAGTAAGTCTAATAGATGAAAAATAAGATGCATTATCAAAAACCAATGAAATTGGAACCCCAAACTTGGTGATAATATGGTCTTGCAAAAAATCCATGACTGCATCTTCATTTACTTTTTGTAACAGGATGGATTCCACCCATATGGTGAAGTAGTCTTTTGCTGTGAGCATATATTTTTGTTGTAGTGAGGAATTTGGATTAATCTCTCCAATAATATCAATCCCCCATTGCTCAAATGGTTCAGAAATAATAACGGGTTTTAATGGCCCGGCTGCTTTTGCTTGTCTCCAACCACTCCTTTGGCATGTATCACATTTTCTAACATAAGCATGAGAATTCTTGAACAATGTTGGCCAATAGTATCCAACTCTTAGAATCTTATGAGCTGTAGTATATCCTGAAAAATGACCTCCAGTGGGGCCATCATGCAATTCTTTAACTACTTTGTCTGCATCTTCTCGTTCTAAACATCTGAGAAAAAATCCATCATAATTTTTTTTTCTGAACAACAGTCTATTGATTATTTGGTAAGATGCAAACTTTAAGCACAAGGCCCTTCTCTGCTTGGAATTCCAGTGTTTGGGAAAATAACCTTGTTGTAAATAGTGCACTAAATCTCTATAGCAAGATTTTGGGGCTGTAAATATGGGACCCACATCAACCATGTGTAGCTTCATCTCATTCTCCCATTTATTCTCTTCATTTTCTTGGCTTTCAGCCATTAATTTGCAAATCCCATGTCCCTTGACGATAGTTGTTGGCTTAAATTCCAATTCGTACTCTTGCAAGGTTGTAACTGAGTTCCCTCTTCTTTCTTCTAACACTTTCTGTATAAAAAGATTCTGGATCGTCGGGTGAGGTACAATAACTTTGGTTTTGTTTTTTAGTATATATGGCCCAAATTGTTTTACCACCTTGAATATCGCATATGCTTGTTTAAAAACAGTGGGGTAATTCAACTCAGCACCTTGTAGTCCAATGCTCATGAATGATATAGGGTGCTTGTCTCCCCCTTCTTCTTTCTGCATAAGAACTGCTGCTAACGAGTTGTGTGAAGCAAAAGTGTATAAGATGAAATCTTTTTTGAAATTTTAACTTTTGAGAGAGGGTGGGCGCATGAGCTATTGCTACTTTAATTTTGTCAAATGAACATTTCTCTAAGTCAGTTCATTTAAACTGAGCACTTTTCTTGATCATTTGTTGCAGAGATTTGACTATCTGAGAAAAATCGGGAAAAAACCTTTGCACAAAGTTTATAGTCCCCATAAAATATTGCATTCCTTTCTTATTATGGGGAAAAGGGATCTATGCTATAGCAGGGATTTCTCCTTACTACAGGGGCAGGAATGGCTCCCTTCTGTCTATAGGACAAAAGGGTAGGTTCCTACGTGTGGAAATACTATAAAAATGGATAGAAACTAAACAAATAACATAGAGAAGAGAAATGATGGAGAACAATGGAGAACCCCTCTACAAACAAAGGTTAGGGTTCCGCTTCCAATAACCTGCAAACTATTACTAAGCTACAGTAAATCGAAATACCTGTAAAACATGTTAGGCAATAAACCTGCAAATGAAATCATGGGTTAGAAAGCAAAGAAAATAATAAGCAAATGCAAGAAATGACAAGCTATACCTTCTCTTTGGGTGGAAATGGGCCACTATTCCCTATCTTGTGGAAGCACCTCTCTTGGATGGGGGAGCTATGGCTTAATGGAGATGGAGAAGAGGGAGTGTGGGTGGCTTGAGAGAAAAAGGGTCTCAAGGCATCCATGGGCAGCATAACAGTATGCAAGGGAGAAGTGTTTTGAGAGTGACGCCCCACCCTCCTTTTATAGCTTTTTTGGGGGGGTTTTAGGATTTTAAGCCCTTGGTCAGGGATTTAGCCCCTTTTTTGGGCTTTTATCCCCTTTTTCCCTAACTTTAGCTCATTTTAGGTTTTTAGCCCCTTTTGGGGGGCTTTAGCTCCTAGGAGAGTATTTTAGGCTCCCTTTTGGGGTTTTTAAGCCCTTTTCTTCATCCTTAAGCTATTTTGAGGGTGTGGGGGGTCTAATGTAGTGATATGAGGGTCATGAGATGGTGTCCTTGGGTGGTGTAGGCCATGGAGAGTTGAGTGAGGGATTGTTTGGGTTAACATATTTCCCCCTGATGTGTGAGGGCAAGAGCTCAATGTATGGCTGATGGACATCATAGGATTTTCTGCATAGAGGTGGTGCTTCCGGGGCTAGGGCATGGTCGCTTTTGGTTTTTGTATTAATATGGTTCCCATCAATGGGTGAGATACAAATAATGTGTGACATGTATATGGACGAGGCAGGGATCCCCATGCTCGTGACAATGTCAAAAGAATAATTTGATCTATGCTCTAAAATACAAGAGTCGATCATATACATTTGATGTTACAATAATGGTTGCCTCCATGTGAGGTTTAATACAATGCTGATCTGGTACATTGGACCCATGGCATTCTCATGGAATGCTATATCTTCATGACTAATGGTCTGCTAGATCTGGAACAGTACATAGTTGTGCAGACTTGCTGATTGAGAGTCGGAGTCTTTGTGGTACAAGTATGCTGCATCAATCATAAAGGTATATTGAAGCACTGCTGGGGCTTCTGATCACTGTCTCCAACACAACCCAGAAATCACAAGGGACATGAACCTGTTTAGGTCCCTCGAGTAGACTCGCCAATGTTATAGAGTTAGGTGATATCCGAGGTCTTTGACCAAATATTGTACGGACCAAACCCTATACGAATTTCAACGGTGCGATGAAGTAATTGGAGTCAAGCACGTGAGAAACAACCATCCCGAGAGGCACTAATGAATCCTCTCAAGTGGTCCAAGGAACTCATCAATGATGTTAATGAAACAAAGGTATAGGGGCCTCTAGGTCTATCCTCTAGAATATGTGTGTTGGCGTCAACAGAGGGATACCTACCCCTAGTCAAGGCAATGATGTTTCCTTGACCAGGAGTGCGAGGGAGATAACCGAAAGGTGTGAAGCAATCTGCGAACTGACTCACTAAATGGGGAGGGAGGGAGGAAGATTTGAACAGGGGCAGGGGGAGTGTGGTAGAATCAAACTTCCTTTGTTCAGAGTATGATGGTAGGGTAGACCAGGCAGCAAATGAAACTTGACTCATGGGAATGGGGTCATAGCTGTAATACCGGGAATGTCGCTGCAAATGGGAAATAATTGGAGGAGGTAGATACTTTTGATATTGATGGGATCCAAGGAAGACACATTGCAAAGTACTTTGAACAAAGGCAACCCAATGTGGAAATGTTTCCAAACTATTTTCTGTGGGGTGGTTTCTAGGGACACCACTATGGTACGATCTCATGGATTTTTGGCGAGCCCGAGAAGGTAAATGCTCGATGGTGCTTTCAATTTTAGAGAGTCTGGAAGCATGAAGAAGACTCCAGTGGGGGATATTTTTCGTTGGTAGACTCTTGTGCCCGAAAAAGGATAAAAATATACATAGGAGAGCTCGCCCATGATATAGGGGATGAGAGACTTCCTTACCATTTGTATTCCAATCAGGCTGGAAAAGGTTAAACCTGTACTAACTGCACGGTCATTCAAATAATTTTATGAGCATGAATGAAGCCAAGTTTGCTCGGCAATCTTTTCTTGTTGAGAAGGATGGAAAAGAGCTTAATGACAACTCGTGGTGAGCTTTTTCGTAAAGTGCGGACCCTTTTCCCAAGAAAGCATAAAAGTATGCAGAGGGGAACGGTCTTTGCTTGAGTGTGCCAAGGAGGTCCTTTTAATTTAACGGTCTACATGGTTTGCAAAAAGAGGTAAATGAGATGATGTAGACGCCCTTTCCTATACTTTAACGAGTGGGAAAGGAAGCAGCTGCACTCGACAATCTTTTCATTGTTTTAAGGAGTTAGAAAAGAGCTTAAACAAAACTCCAATATGGTCAACCAATTGCGGTGGCACATGCGGTGCCCCATGTCAAGATGGTGGACAGAGGTCCAAAGGTCATCCACGTAGTATGGACGGAGCAGAAGGCTCTCAAACATACCAATACATGCGTGGGATAGATCACGGCAAAGGCATGTAAACTAAGGTGGATCTTGGATAGAGGTCAGGAGAGCATGTGTGTGTGTTACGGTGGTCGAACTTGACTACATGCGATGTGAGCTCAAGTCTGGGGCCACTTATATTCCAAATACATGCAAGAAAAAGAAATTGTTTTGTGGACAGTGGTACAAAGGTCTGCGTAAGGTGCGGTGAATAGAAAATACAACTATGTGTTACAAAAAACAAAATAAAACTAAAAAATAGCATTCCTTAATGGGCGGTGGCCCGAAAACTCACATGAGTAGAGGTCGAGAAGTGTGATACAAGTACAGGTCTATGGACACTTGCATCGCCATTTCATGGCTCGTAAATCGAGGTGACTTGTGGGAAATGGTCCCAAAATTGATTTATTAAACATGAGATGATGGTCTCATAAGGAAATGAAAATTTGAGCCCAGAGGTGTGAGAAGTATCTCAAACCGGTTCCAGGTGAATTTGGATTAGCAACTGATGGTGTTGCCCTAGATTTTTTCTAAAAATCATTGAAAAACAACAAAAGAAAATGAAGCGACTCATTGGTGATGTTAAGCATAAAATTTCTTGAGGTAGAGCCCGTTGTGGGGGTTCTCCAAGAGTTGTCCATCAGAGTCAATAAGGGTGTATGCCCCTTTTCCAAGGCAACAATGGATGACATATGGTCCATACCACATTGACTCAAACTTTCCTTTACCCAACTTATCATTGGGTTGGTCATAGACTAGAACCATATCGCCTTCGCTAAAGGTGCAAGGGTGGACATGGGAGTCATAGTGGACCTTTGAGCATGTTTTTGCTGCTTCAATGGCTTGGAGGGAAGCTCAATGGTCTTCTATGGTTTGCTCAAGTTGGAGGAGTCTTTCTTCTAAAGATTAGGTATCAGGAAGGAGTTCCACCGCGAGGAAGAGAGATGGGATTTGGCACTCTATAGGGAGCACTGATTCAACGCCATGTACTAGGCAGAAAGGAGTGAAGCCAATTGCAATTTTTTTGGATGTGCGATAAGCCCATAGGGCAAAGAATAGCAGGCAATGCCAGTTGGTTTTATGATTTCCTACCATCCTTTGGACCATTGTTTTGATGATTTTGTTGACTGCTTCAACTTGGTCGTTGCCCTAGGGGTAGTAGTGCGATGAGTAATGGTGTTCAAACTTCAACATGGTTGACAATTCAGACCATACGACATCTTGAAAGTGTGCTCCATGGTCTGAGACTAATTGTTTAGGAACACCAAATCATGAAATAACACGGTTAAAGAAGAAGCGTGCTCGGTTTTGGCTTTGTAATCAAATGTGGGCATGGCCTCGGCCCACTTGGTGAAGTAATCAACTACCATAATGATNGGGGGGGGGGGGGGGGGGGGGGGGGGGGGTTCTTGCCTTTGGGGAAAAAATCTAACAGCTATGGAAATGCTTGACTACCTCTATACAATCGACGAAGATGGAGGGCCATAAATAGCCAGCACGAAGAATCTTATGGGCGGTTGCCAGGCCTGAAAGGTGGCCACTGCATGCTCCACTATGATAGTCGTTGAGGATAGTCTCGGCCTCGTCATGGGTGAGGCAATGGAGTAGGATGGTATCTATGCCTCGACGATACATAAACATCTCCAATCAACAATTGGCGAATGGCTTGATGTTAGATGCGTCACCTATCTTCACGGTTTAAGTGCACTACGAACTTCTGTGTTCGTAAATAGAGGAGGATGTCCCCATACCATGGGTCGTCCATCAATATGGCAAATAGGAAATCAGTCGGGAGATCATCCTTGGGGGGGGGTGACGTGGTTAATGGTGGCAGATCGGTCATGAGTGTGGCCAGTGTGAGTGCCTTTGTGATTTTTGGGGAAATGAACTCTAAGTCAAATTCTTGGAGGACGACTACCCACTTCATTGTTCAACCTTGTAGAAGGTGGTGGCTTAAGAGGTACCACATTGGGTTTGAATTAGCCACTACCTGAGTATGGTTTGCGGTGATGTAGTGGTGCAACTTTTGAGCCGAGAAGGCGACAGCGAGGGCCAATTTCTCCTCAGGTGAATATTATAGTGGGGGTCCTATTAGCTTCTAACTGATGTAGTAAATCATGTGCTCATGGCGAGCATCATCTTCTTGGACCAAGACTCTAGCGATGGCATTGTCTGAGGCCGACACATAGAGAATGAAATCTTGAGTGAAGTCTGGTGCTGAGAGTAATGGTGCAGAATCCAGGGCTTGCTTGAGTGCATCAAAGGATTATTGTGCTTTCTAATCCCAAACAAAGGGGATTTTTGTGCGGAGCAGGCGAATGAATCCATAAGATTTTGTTGCATACTCTGGCACAAAGCGGCGAAGGAAGTTAGCCTTGCCTTGTAGGGTTTGTAGTTGGTGCCAAGTTCTTGAGGGGGGAAGATCAAGTATAGCCTAAAATTTGAGGGGGTCTACCGTTATCCCTTTGTGGGATACAATGAACCCGAGTAGATGTCCTGCTGGGACACAAAAAATGCACTTGAGGGGGTTTAGGTGGATGTTGTACTTGCGGAAACGTAAAAATACTTACCATAAGTGGTCTATATGTTGTGCTTGTTTTGGTGACCACACGATCAGGTCGTCTAGGTAGACCAAGATGATGTGAATTAGGTTGTAAAAAAAATATGTCATGGTGCACTAGAAGGTGGCTCCAGCATTTTTTAGGCCAAAGGGCATGACTTGATTCACGAATGTGCCCCATGGGGTTGTGAATGTCATCTTATAATGGTCTTCTTTCTGGATTTGGATTTGGTTGTATCCAAAAAAACCGTCCATGAAGGAAAAGGCCTCATGTCTGGCGCACGCATCGATGATCTGATCGATGAAAGGTGTGGGGAAGTTGTCTTTGGGGCATGCCCCATTAAGTTCATGGAATTCTGTGCAAACGCGAATGGTACCCTATTTTTATTCACGAGAATAGGATTAGAAACCCAAGTGGTGTATGCAATGGGATAAATGAAGTCAATTGTGCACAACTTTTCTATCTCATCTTTAACCACAGCCACTTTGGATGGATGGATGGGCCATTGATTTTGGCGTATGGATGCCACATCTGGCCATGTGTCGATGTGGTGTTCCATGATGGATGGATCTAGGTCAGTCATTTCAGTGTAAGACAAGGTGAAGATGTCATGGAATTCTTGGAAGAGGGATTTGTAGGCATCGACCTCTTCCAGGGAGCAAGATGCCTCTAGCATGATTTATTCGACAATCTTAGAATTGGTTGAGATGTTGATTTTAATGGTTGGTGAAATGTTTTCCATATTCCCTTCTTCGAAGGCATCAGGTGCTGGGATGGGTTTCTTGAACCAGTCGACCTTCCCATGGATGAAATCTTTGGTCTCCATGGAAAACTAGTTCGACTGCGACACAAGTTCTTTAGGGAGGAAGAACAAGTGATGGTGCATGTTGTCCCATGGGTATTCTGAGGCAGTCAGAGCTTTAAGTATCTCCTCATCATTGTGGAAGCAATGAAGAGACAGGTCTGATGGACTGTCATTGGAGGAGGAGATGAGCAGGTCGGTGGAACTGGACATCATGTAAATGGACATGGTGTCTGAAGAAGGAGGTCGTGGGTGAACTTCTTTGATCAAGGTGATCTTAGACTCAAGGGGATGTTGACGAAGGTCAATGAGAGCCATTCGAAATTCAGGCAAGTCTTGGTAATGGTTGGAGTAATGCCCATACAACCCGCAAAGAGCGCAAGCATGGTTTGTCCTCAATGCCTTGTTCCTGACTACTGGCATAGTTGGGAGTTCAACCATGGGGATTTTTTCGTTTGTACCCATGGCATCTAGATGCACATGGATCACTGGTATTTTAGGGAAATTATGATTTGGATGGCCCTGATGCTCGCAGATGGCACAAGGTGGAACTTGTCATGGCTCTACGGTGGCTTTAGCGTTCCTACCCCTAGCTCTTTTGGGTTGGGGCTGTGCAGGTGCAGGTGCGACGGTTGGATTTTGTAGACCAGGTGGAGGGTGAGACTCAACCACGATGGGTTGCACCATGGTTAAAACAACCTAGGGCAGTGCTAGTTGAGCTGGTGGATCAAGATACCATACCGGAATTCCCAATGTAAAGTTGGGTAGGCTCAAGGTGGCCATGACCGGCTTGCTCATGACACTAGGTGGAGGGAAGAGGAAGGGAATCGTATGGACTGGAGATGAGCCCAGATAAATCCCGGCTGGTTGCATGTGCAGACGTGGTTGTGGTTGTGGCTGTGCCTAATGCTATTGTTGCGGGTGATGTTGCGGTTGTTGTTGGTGTTGTGGCTGCGGATGATGTTGTGGTTGTGGTTGGGGTTGTGGCTGCGGTTGTTATTTGGGTGCAACAGTGCTTGATGAGACCATGCACAAGTCCACAGTTTCATTTTGTGTCGATGGCGGTGACACTAACGGGAAAGGATCCATCATGGTGGTATCGACAAACAACCCAGGGCCCACATTCAACAATGGGGAGGCTAGTGTGTTTTCAACCATAGTGTTAATTGCAGGGATGACATTAGAGTGTGTGATCACCCCTTGTGGCTCAATGGTGGTGATGGTAGGGATAATGTTGGAAGGTGCCATTAACCCTTGGGGATCATGATAAGTGAGCTGATCAACCATCACAATCTTCCATTCATGGGGGAACATCATGAGATGAAAGACAGTTGATGCGACTTCTCTCATAGCATACATTTAAATTCTCCCGAGGAGAAGGTTATAGTCCAATTGAGCATTGACGACTTCTATGTCGATCAGCACTGTCTTCTTGGCTAATGTGATGGGGACATGGGGGACGATTCCTTGGGATTTAGTGGGATGTCCATCATAAGCCCGCAGAGTTGTGGAGGACGGTTGCAGAATTAGTGATCCCAGTTTCTACCAAACCAAGGTAGACATAATGCACGTGGATGCACCCTCATCCACTATGCACCGATGCATAACCAAATTCTAGATGGACACCGGGATTTGAAAGGCGATGGTTGATGGCATGCATGGTTCTCCATTCTCCGTATCGAAGGTGATCAACTTGGAGTCAGAGGGGTCTACAACCCCAAGGGCAGCTAGTAAGGCTTTTCGCTATGTTGGGCATGTTTTAAGTACCTCAAGAGCGGACATGGAGGTTGGCGTTCGGGCCAAATCATCCACAATGCTATAGCAGACTGCAGCTCTAGTCGTGGCATTATTGGAAATCATGTGTACAGGGGGGCATGGGAATGGGGGTAACTAAAGAGGTAGGTTGACTATTTTGGACATGGATGTTGTTGATGTGTCAGTAGGTTCGCTGGTGGTACCGTACTGATCCCATATAGTTTGTAAGTTGACCTATTCAGTCGTCATGGCTAGCAGGTAGTGAACACCTATTTCAGTTGTGGGAGGTGCCCCCGGAGCATTGGGATTGGCTTGGGAAGGGGGTATGGTTTCCACCAATCCTTGGACTGGTAGTGGGTTTTGAAGCACCATGGGGGGAGGTCCTTATGGTGCCGGGTTGGGTTGGGCTTGATTGACAACATTGGCGACCTGTTGGGCCTCGTTTTGAATGGCCTGCTTAGCTCGACCCATAAGGGGGCACTCGAATGTGTAGTTCCCATAAACATCACAAAGTGTGCACGGTTGGTTTGTGCACAACAGGGTGTTGCGTCTTGGTGCATTTTTCCGTGGGGGGTTTTGGGCTGACCGATTTTCCACAACATTGTTGGGAGGGTTCGATTGTTAACCGCCTCCCTGCGGTTGGTTATTGCCTTGGTTACAAGGCTGGTTATTTCTATATTTCCCTTGTTGATTGTTGGGGGAAAGCTAGTTTGGACAGTTTTGTTGTGCGAACACTTGTCCCAATGGAGCGGGTGGAGCGAGGGCAGGGGGTTGAACTAGTTGCATTGGTGGTGCTTAATAGATTTGTGGGGGTCGGGGTGCCATAAATGTGGGAATTTTCCCCACATACTACTGTGTTAGCCAAGCCATGGCCTGATTCTACTGCGGTGGTGCAGGTTGTGCGTAGGAAGTTGTTGCTTCAGACTGGGACATCATTCTTACATAGTTCGAAGCTTGGTTTTGGTAAGCAACATTAGCAGTGTTGCTTGGTTGTGATGGAACTGTAGGTGGTATCAGTCGATGTTGTGGCTATTGGGGGACTAATAATATGATGTCGTCAGCAACATGGGATGCCCCTGGTGCATCACGGTAGGAGGTATTCAGGCGGGGAGCATCTGGAATGACGGTGTATAGGTATCCAGACTAAGCATAGACAAGGTCGAACTATTGAGATTTTAGTATGGCCTCTTCTTCATATTGGGGACGTTCGGATGCGATGTCCTTTGCTATGGGTGTGAGCAAGGTCTTAAGGAACCATCCAAGAAAATCTTGTCATCAAGTTGGATTTTACATAAGTTGCGATGTCACTGCCACTCATGGATGTGGTCGGTTATATGAGTGGTAGTGATTTGGAAACAGGACAGTAGGATCTCCAATCCCTTGTCATATCTGACAGGGAGTTAGAAATATTGTAGGAACATGAAAGCTAGGGAGTTGAAGTCCGGGTATTTGGCCTACGGTAGCTCAATGTACCATTTGGCCACAGCACCTGTAAGGGTGAGTTGGAATAGCCTCAGCCTGATGGAATCATCTACGATGCTATTTGATGAGCACCATAGATGAAATGTCATTATGTGGTTTTGAGGGCATTTCCCTGCTTTGCCTTCAAACTTGGAGATGTCTGATGGTAATTTAGTTGGCATTGGAGGCCAAAAATCTTGATGGTGAATGGGTTCGTTTATTAATTGATCTAAATCAGGCAAGTTAAGATGAGCCATGAAAGGAAGATTTGGCCCTAGGTTGGTGTGGGATGGGGCTGCGATGGTGGTGGGGTTTGCAGGTGCATAATGCATCTGCACAGCTAGGGGTACTTACGGTGGCACCATTGCGGATGGGCCAATGCCCCCAAGTTTTGTCGGGGGGACAATATGAGTGGTAAGGACATTTCCCCCATGTATGACAGTAGGGCAATGTAAGTGGATAGTCCACTGCCCCCCTGTGTGGAAGGAGGGGCAGTGTGTGTGGAAGGGCCACTGCCCCCGTGTGCTGCAAGTGGGCCAGGTTGGCTGGTCACTATAGGTGGTGGTAGCTGGCTGATGATAGTTTACATGACTGTGCTTGGGCCACTTGCCAAGTTTTGGGTGACAAGTTGTGGTGTGGACATGGGTCCACTTTCCATGGCTATGCCGAAAAATGGATCCAGATTTCCATCAACCATGGGGCTTGATGGTGCAGTATGGAGGTTTGGTTCAGACCGATATGGGTCTGCATTAGAATCATAGGCTGTGTGGCCTTCTGATGGTGTGGGAGATCACTGAGAATCATTTCAATGATGTCGATTGAGTGTTCCAAATGGTTTTGGTTTTCCTCTTAGGCATGAGGAAGAGCGTGGAGGATTAATTGTGTTAGATTTTATGTATGAAACTGATGGGAATGATGTTTGGACCCCGATTTCAGTGGCTTCCTATTGGCTATAGGTGGTCACTTAGCCACCAAGACTTCCAGAAGACAACTCTTGGATTTTTCCTCACATGCGTTTCTACTCAATCGGAAGGGGTCATTGCCTGTTTCGATCAGAAATGCCTCTCAGCGGCTAGCTACTTTGGGGTTCCTGTGGTACTCCTCATAATGAGTTTATGGGTAGATCCCAAGTACTTCCCATAGTTAAAGTAGTTAGGGACTTATGTCCTCAAAGACTGTAGATTTGTTTGTACTTAGTGTAAATTAGTAAATTTTAAGGCTCTCTCAGTGTCATGAACTGAGTTGGGATAATTACTTGGTATGGTGTATTTTTTTGTCTTTCTTTCTGGTATTTGGTGGCTGCAAATGGTTTATGAATTCATAATATTGTGGTTGTGTATGAAAACATTGAATAATCATAAATTGTGAACAAATACAGTTTTTAACCCTAAATGTGGATGGCCTAACTAGATGACTACCTCACACTGATATTCCTCTTCAACCAAGAGAAGGTGTTGGGCTCTCATCACAATGGGACTAAACCCATCCGTAGATCCACCAGTCACCTCTCGGATGCAAGATTGGTCAACAGGGAGGACGCTCAGCGTCATGAGAAGCCCTCCTTCTCTACCCCCTCTACCTTCCAGGTCATCTGGTTTTAGTGGTTTGGAAGAATAGTCAATGAAGGGCCTAGGTCTATACGAGCTTTCCCTTCGCTGTATCCCAGAATACCCCGGAGGGTGATGACTAGGTAGAGGAGGAAGGGTAAGCAAGACAGTTAGTTTTAGGTTGATTTTAGTTAAGCTACATTCATTTACTTAAGCCAATAAAATTTGTTTGGAATTTACACATTGTTTGTAGATGCAATTATAGGAAATTAAAACAGAAACTGAAATTGACTTACAGTGCTGGACAGAGGTGGCTGAGCTACACTGACAGTCCCTATAAAACCAAAATTTAAGGTCTGTTTGACAGATCGCACATCTCTAATCAAATATGGCAAGGGGGTCACAAGATTTTTTCAGAAACAGGCGAGGGGGCCGCACAGAATTCACAGACAGTCACAGTCTGTGTTTCTGAGTGAAGTCACACTTTTTGAGGGATTAAGTGCACCATGGGTGAGCATGTTTGGCCATTAAGTGCACCCTCATCCCCTATTAGGGGCCGATAAGTGTGACCTGCCCTGAATTTGGGGTTTTTTCTGATCTAGAGTCAGATCCGGCCAACAGTAACCTGTACTATGGCCAAACTAACTCAAATTTTCCTAGCAGAGGCTTCGGCAGTACTAATAACTGGAAATAAACTAGATCTAAACTGAATTTGACATGAAATTTTAAAAACTAGAGCAAAAAATTAAAAAACTTGAAATTTTAAAAATTTGGAGGTATCATGTGGGATCGACCTGATATGGTCACCAGTTTTGTAGCAGGGATTAGGGCAGGAATGGCTCCCTTCTGTCTATAGGATAGAAGGGTAGGTTCCTATGTGTGGAAATATTGTAAAAATGGACAAAAACTAAACAAAGAACAAAAAGAAGAGAAATGATGGAGAACAATGAAGAACCCCTCTGCAAACAAAGGTTAGGGTTCTGCTTCCAATAAAATGCAAACAATTACTAAGCCACAGTAAACCAAAATACCTACAAAACACGTTAGGAAATAAACCTGCAAATGAAATCATGGGTTAGAAAGCAAAGAAACTAATAAGCAAATGCAAGAAATAACAAGCTATACCTTCTCTTTTGGTGGAAATGGGCCACCATGCCCTAGCTTGTGGAAGCACCTCTCTTGGATGGGGGAGCTATGGCTCAATGGAGATGGAGGAGAGGGAGTGTGGGTGGCTTGAGAGACAAAGGCTCTCAAGGCATCCATGGGCAACATAACAGTATGCAAGGGAGAAGTGTTTTGAGAGTGACCCCCCACCCTCCTTTTATAGCTTTGTTTGGGGGTTTTAGGGTTTTAAGCCCTTGGTCAGGGATTTAGCCCCTTTTTTGGGATTTTAGACCCTTCTACCCTAACGCAAGCTACTTTTAGGGTTTTAGCCCCTTTTGGGGGGCTTCAACTTCTAGGAGAGTATTTTAGGCTCCTTTTTGGGGTTTTTAAGCCCTTTTCTTCATCCTTAAGCTATTTTGAGAGTGTGGGGGGTCTAATGGAATGATATGAGGGTCGTGAGATGGTGTCCTTGGGTGGTGTAGGCCATGGAGAGCTGAGTGAGGGATTTTTTGGGTTAACATGTGATATGGATTTGATCCTTTCTGGGTCTATTGAGATGCCTTTCTTAGAAATTATATGACCCAAAAGATTTCTGTCTAATACAACAAACACACATTTCTTTGGATTTAAAGAAATATTGTATTTCCAGCAATGTTCAAAATTTGTTGTAAATGAAACATGTGTTCTTCGCTTTTTTTGGAATAAATTGTAACATCGTCTAAATAAACTACCACGCTTCAGCCAATCAGCCCATGGAAAGCTATTTACATGGCCCTCTGGAAAGTTGCTCCAACTTTGATAAGTCCAAAGGGATCCTTCTATACGCAAAATTCCCCCACTTAGTTTTGAAAGTAGTCTTCAATCTATCTTCTTCTACTATCAACACTTGGTTGTAGCCTGAGAAACTATCTAGCAGAGAAAATAATTCTGATACTGAGACCATCTGCAATATCTGTTCCATGGGAGAGACTGGGTATTTATATTTATCAGAGGCACGATTCAAGTTTCTGAAGTCGGCACAAATTCTGATCTCACCAGACTTTTTCCTTACTGGTACTAAATTTGAAACCCATTCTGAATGTCTGACTTTAAAAATAATTCTTGCATCAAGCATCTTCTTCACTTCGCTTTGAATCAAAGGTTCCAGCTTCGGTTGCATATTTCTTAATGGCTGTTGAAATGGCTTGACTCCTGCCTTGATGGGAACAACACGATGTATAATGTGGGTGTCATACGTCTTAGGATCTTCATATTTCCAAGCAAAGATGTCTTTGTACTATTTAAACAAGTTAATGAATTTGTGCCTTTCTCCAGGTGAGCAGCACTTTCCCAGGTTTACATATTTAGGCTCAGCTTCTGATCCCAAATTTACCATCTCAAATTGCATAGATGAGATGTGTGTTTTGACATTCATTGCTCTTCTAAACTTTTTATCCAGATCGAACATTCCTTCCAAAGTTCTAACTCCTTTGGGTATAAAATTTCCACTTCAAAGGCTTGGTTGATGTTCTTCATCATCAATTATGGCTCCCTTGAAATTCTCATCATTTGTCAGAAATTATAAGATCTACGGGTCATCATCGAACACTCTTAGATTCGTGATGTTATCTAGTACAGTAAGTCTGAAAATCAATTCAATAGAACATGGATTATTAGTTGGAACAAACCTAGAGGCTAATGTAGCTAATAAGTCAGCTGCTACATTTTTCAGCCTAGGAATCGAAAATATATTAAAGGCATCGAAATTCATTAGCAAATCCCAGACTTCGCTTTGGTAACCCTTTAGATGTGGAGATAAACAATGGATTGTATTTTGAACTTATTTGAAAATAATTTCAGAATCTCCATAGACTTTTAAATTTTTAACCTTGAATTCAATTGCCTTTTTTAATTCTTGTATTAATGTTTCATATTCAGTTGTATTATTTGTGCATTCAAATTCTAATCTACAAGAAAGAAAATGTTTATTTTTTTTTGGATCCATCAGGATATAGCCAGCTCTTGATCCTTTCTGCTATGAAAGTACAATACCCAAAACTTATCTGATAATTCTACTAAAGTATTGTTACTTTCTACATCTAAAACTAAGCTAACTATGTTACAGTCAACTTTATCCTTTCGCGAAAACTAAAGGATATAGGGCTGTGTATCTGATCCATTATTGGCTTCTTCAGCTTGGTAATTCCCCGGTTCCCACTCAATGAAATAATTTCCAAACACTGGGTGTGAAAAATTTACCAGCTCATTCTTATATTCTAATTGTGTCACATTGTGTCTGATATGTAGCTCTCTCATTGCTTTAATCTGATTTTGAAATCCTTGATAGGGTAACCATAAATGAGACCAATAAGTTGCAAAATATCCATCTAGTTTTGCAGACCAGTCTCGTCTCAAGATTAATCCATAAGCTTCTAGTATGTCAGCCACCATGATGTCTATAAATTGGCACACTCTCTCATCTGTAGATAAACGTATCAGCACATCCTCAATTTCTCCTACCACCTTAATAGTTGTTATGTCCAACTGTATTATCTTGCCATTAGATGGCTTGCGTTGGCCATTTATCCTTTTACATACCAACAAAGGCATAACATTTGTAGATGCTCCTGAATCAACCAAATAGTTGTGCATGTTATGATTGAAAATTTGAAATGTAAGCAGAAAAGTTAAAGTTCTAGATTTGGACTTTCCCCCAATACTGACTTCACTAATTTCTTCTTCCAACTAAACATTTTCTTGGGGTTTACTGGTTGGTGGGTTTAATGCTTCCAAAAGTTTCTTCTTTTTCTGCGATAAATTACACATCTCGAACAAAGAAATATTGGCCTTGGTCTTCTTGATTTCTTCTATTATATTGTACCCCATCTCACAGTCCATTGAGTTTTTCTTCACACCTTCTACTTTTCTTTCAGTATCCTTTATGGGCTTACTAACAGTTGGAGTATTCTACCTCGTTATGACCAAATCAAGTATAAGTTGGGTCTAAGTGTTATTTTTTACTTTCCTCAAGTTTTCCTGAATTCTTTTGATCTTGGGAAGTGATGTGTTATATTAAATTATTGGACCCTTTATCCTGGTTGTGACATTTACATATGACAGTTGTATCTCTTCATTAGGTTCTTCTTCTTTTAAACCCAGCATAGGTGCACAATCCCACAAGACCATGGTAGTCTCTTTAGGTATCTCTTCTGATTTGTGAATATTTTCTTCCTCATCCACAGGCTCGGTTAATTTAGAATCAAGTAACTTATTCATAACTAAAGTCATAGATTTAATCCACTGTGGGAAATATTTCTTAGAGTGAGGCTATTGATGGAAAGCGTAGAAGTTATCCATCCCAACCTCAGTGAGATTCATGATAGAAAAACTATGTGTAGGTGGTTGAGAGGAACCACTTTCGTCTTTTCTCTTATAATAGGGCTTGAATTGCTTCTTGGATTTTCTCTCCTTTTCCATATCAACAATTGTTGGAGCAGGATCCCGCAGCTACAGAAGAAGCTGCTAGTTTTGGCGGAAAGAGAGAAGTTTTGGCGGAAAAAGGACAGGGCGGAGCTACGATGCCGTAGCACGTTTCCAGCTGGAGAGCAGAGCCGAAAACCATGACTTTTGGGATAGAAAGGTCAAGAAGGCAATGGTACCTGAGCGGCCGAGAGAAGAAAGCTCAACCACTGCATTGAAGGCAGCGGCGGAAGACAGGAGGGCTCAGCGACCCTCATAAAGAAGAAGGAGCAACGAGGCTCAAGCATTGAAGACGAAGGACGAAACGAGAAGCGGTGCATAGTACCCATGGTCAGTGCCGGGAAGCATGGAAGACTGCAGAGAGCTGCGGTGTGACGGGAAGCGGCTACCTCAAGGACAAAGAGGACCGACTGTCACTATTAAGGGTATGGGTTTACTGTTGGGACAGGCCCACAGTGTTGTAATGGCACGACCTTCGGGCTGCCTATAAAAGCTTGCATTTTTGTATTCTAAAGGGTTGGTTGGTTAGCTAATCAATCAGTAGATAGTTGGTCAGTTGATAGTTCTTGTAGATTCAGGAATCAGTCAGACAGACTGCGTTGTAACGATCCAGACACATAGTCGTCTTTGAGTCATTTGAGTCTGTATGTAATCATTCACAGAGAGAACAGAGAGGGAAGGGATATAGAGAGAAAGGTAACATAGAGATAAGATCAGAGGTCTAGAAGAGACCTCGCGCTGCAATTGTAGTGCAACAGGCTGTGCTAACTTCCCTCAAGATATATAATAGAAGCACAGTTTGGTGGACGTAACTCCCATCCCGGGGGTGAACCACGTTAAATCTGCGTGTTATGTGTTGAATGGATGTGATTGTATTTGCTTATTGTTACTGGTTATTATGCATGTAATGATAGTGGCAGTAGATGAATGTATGTATTGTTTCGCTCATGATATTGCAAGAGGATAAAGATAAGTGAAGTATTGCAGTAGGTTGTTTAAGGACTCTTTCACGTCTGTCACTAATTACCAGTTACTCACAATAGACTTTTGAGAAGTAGAGTTTCGCACATCGGCACAATCAACGTTAAGAGCGCAAATTCATAGTGGTAAGATATCGCAGAGAGGCGATATCGCATCAGCAGAGGAGCTGAGATGCGTGATACTGCGAGCTGAGGGCTTAGCGTTGAGGAGAGGATGGGTGTTCCGCGGTGCGCAGAGATGTGGTAAGGATTGGAATATTGTGAGTAAGTGGAAGTTGTGCGACGTGAGAGGAAATCGTGCGACTTGCGTAGGGTTAAGCTTCGCGCGGATAGAAGTGCTGCGAGTAGAAGGGAACGTGCGAGGCGCCGAGCTAGTTGATCTAATGGCACGGGGGGACTAAGAGAAAATAAGTAGGATGCGCAGAACCTGGTCCAAGACACTTGAGTCTTGGCCAACCCATGAGATTCACTTCGGGTGAGACTTCAGATCGCTTCGCGGTCTGTTGCCGAAAGGGCCAGTGAGTTTTGGGTGTTGTTGATTAATTATAGTAAACCCGGGTCTGCCCATGCAATCAACAAATGGTTCCGTTGCCGGTTTAAACGACTGGGAGTCCATGTTCTATTGGCATCCTACGCGAGAAGAATTTCACCAGTGGCTGGATTCAGACTTAACGGAGTTCACCAAGAAAGAGAACAGAAGTCCGAGACTAAGCACAGAGGCCTGGCTAGAGAAGCACATCGCTTCAGACATACACGCTATATTTTTTGTAACCTACGGAAATGAGATTTTCGATTGGTTATCCAAGTTGACAGATAGCAACACCTTCAAGAAGAAAAGAAACATCGTCTGGACACCAGATTTGATTCAGACCGTACAGAACCTTGACAACCCGATTACGAGAGCAGTGGACTTCTGGCTCACCAGTGTGCTAGAAGGCTACGTTACAGAGTTTGCAGTTGACCAAAGAAAGAGCTTCAGTGCAGCCGAACGATACTTCTTCAAAGGATATCGCGGTAAGTACCTAAGATCTCTAAACTTGTCCCTTAAGATGTTGCTATATGAAAAAGGAACAATGGATCTAGTCTCAGACGAATAAGTAAAGCTAGTAATGTCACAAGAGTTTGAAAGTGATTTTGATTACATTAGACGAACACGGAGTGGAAAGAAGTATAAAGTAGCAATTAGTCCTCCTACATTTGAAGACAGTTCACCCAGTATTAGACAGCAGAGCCCTAGCACCACTGAAGAACCAGAGGGGGGTATCCCTTACCACCCCTATACTCCACAGAAGTAGACAGGGACTCAGAATAATACCGTAGGTACTCCATCTAGTAGTTCACAGTCAGTACCTACTCCCGTCACAACACCTTCACCTACACCGCTGAGTGGTAGTACTCCAGTCAGTCAGAACCCACCACAGAGAAATAGAATGGGAGACGACATGAAGTTACCTATTTTTAAAGGTACCGGAGCAGAAGACCCGGAACAACACTGGTTCCTATGCGAAGCCATGTGGACCATTAAAACAATCAACGATGATAACCTTAAACTTGTACAGTTGGTTACCACGCTCAGAGATAGAGCCTTGACATGGTACATAAAGTATACTACATTACCCAAGACGCTTGCCCAGGTCAAGAACGCCATGATTAAAGAGTTCAAGAAACCTAAATCTGAGTCTCAGTGCATTACAGAGCTTAAGGATATTAAACAACTACCATCAGAGTCAGTCTGGGACTTTGACCAGAAATTCAAAGCTCTTATAGACCAAGTAGGTTTTGACTTTGCACCAGAGCAGCATAAAGAATGGTTTATCGCAGCGCTTCTCCCTCATATCAGAATGCCACTAATGCAACAGAAACTCACTACTCAAGATGAAGCGCTGGAGATGGCAATGAAACTCAAAGCTTCACCTCTAGCAGAAACCAGTACAGGGATGACAACTCTACAGACCCAGTTGGCCAACCTCACCTTACAGATACACGAACTTAAAAAAGGGAAAGAGGCTATGCAAGACATATGGTGCATAAAGTGCAGAGAACAGGGCCACAGTAAAGACAACTGTCCAGTCTTTGCAGAATATTTAGCGTCAAGGGCTCCTAACCCCTTACCACGAGCACGAGGGCCATGGTGTGAAATATGTAGAACTCAAGGACATCCACCTCAGCAATGCCCTTTGCTTCAAAAGTATGTCCAGACACCTAAAAATCTCTATTTTATTTTTTGTAAATCCGTCGGGCATGATCCACAAGATTGCCGAGCTTATGATCTCCTGTCAGAAAGAACACAGGATGTGTACAGAGTCCAAACAGACGCACAGGGTCCAGCAACAGGAACACAGCCGGATTAGCCGTATGGAGGCCAGGGAGGAGGATTCAGAGGACGAGGCCGAGGAGGAGGCTTCGCAAGAAAAGGAGGTTTTGGTCAAGGTCGTGGACCAGTCACTTGTTATAATTGTGGAATTGTCGGACACTATGCTAGGGACTGCCAGAATGCCACTACTACTTGTAATTACTGCAAATCTTACGAGCATACCATAGAAGAGTGTCCCATCTTGATAGCTAAGATCAGAGATCCTAAGCCAGTTGCACACCATAATATCCAGCTCATTGCTGCTAAACCTAAGGAACCAGAACCAACAATTAACATTGTGACACGGAGCGGTGCTTCCACCAGTGGCACATCGCAGGAGACCGGACAAAACACAAGTCAGGAGTGGGTGCGCAGAGCTCCTACTAAAGCAACTGCACTCAACCTAAAAAATAATAAGGAGACCTTTCACGAAGCTAAGGCTTCCTTTGAGGAACCTACACTAGCAGGACCGCAGGTACCGCCGTCTAGGGGCGTACCGCAGCAAGTACCTTGTAGCAATAACCCTGAGCAGGCACAGCAGGCTACCACATCCGGAAGAGGTGATGAGGATGAATCGATAGGAAGTATACAAGACTTCCTGCACAGCTGCTTGAAAATCCTGAGAAATGATAAAGCTGTTGGTGAGCTACAGCGTATGATAGACCAGTGTCAGCAACCCTCTCTCTCGGACAGTGCACACCGCTCTGTCCATAATATTACAAGACATGCAAGGACAGGAAGAGAGATGAAATTCACAGCCCAGATTGGTGACTTCGAAATGGATGAGGTTGTCTTAGACCTAGGATCAGAGGTGAACGTTCTAACCAAGCAGACAGGGGAACAGATGGGCAGTCCTCAGTTAGCCCTATCACCTATCCACCTGAGACTAGCTAATCAGCAGTGAGTATCACCATTGGGTCGATTATCGCAGGTGCCAGTTGATATTGACGGATTTTGTACTTTCGTGGACTTTGAGGTTATAGAAATCATTGGTGAAAGTCGACCATATCCAGCACTACTGAGTATTGATTGGGCAATTGGCAGCAAAGCTATCATTGACCTAAAGAAAAGACAAATGACCTTTGAGGATGCGCGGATCCGGGTCATCGCACCGCTGGATCCTTACCAAGGACCTAGATATATCGAACCTATCCGAGCAGAGGACGAGGCACATAATATGGAGAGTCTCTACCAGATGACAGCAAACCAGAATGACTATATCAATCCCACTGCAGAGGGGCACATTAGTTGGCAATGCGACGGTTCATGCGCATCGGATTCGGATGTTGGTCTAGAAAACTGGCAGAACAGACTCTACGAAGTATCATCGTGCAGATGTGCGTTTATAAGTAAGTCACTGTGATGGATTGGTGCCGAGATCACTGAGACTCCATCATATCATGGTTTGACAGACATCCAAGATTTTCTCGAACAATTTGAGCAACAAACTCCCCCTGAACAGAGGATCGCAGCTATGGACCTTGCAGTTAGAGCCACACCTGCAAGATGGTGGTATGCGCATAAAGAAAACATCGCATCATGGGATAACATCAAAAGACTGATGGCAATCAGATTTTCTGACGACAGAAGGTATGCTCAATGCAAATACACAGGAGAAACTGACCCCAGGGTACACATTCAGATATGTGAACAGAACTGGTCGGATATTCCAGAGGATGAATGGGTCCACAGATTCATTCACACATTGGACACAATTCCAAGGAATTGGTATACAGAGACTGAGCTGCGCAAGGGAACAACCACATGGTCGCTTATGACAGATAGCTTCCTACTCACATT
>LPNX010998543.1:275248-314781 GCA_001517045.1 Pseudotsuga menziesii | reverse complement strand
TACTACAGAAATTTCATCAAGGGCTACGCAAAGATTACAGCGCCGATGGAGAAACTGCTAAAAAAGGATGTAAAATTCCTATGGAACAAGGAATGCCAGAAGAGCCTAAACATACTTAAGGAGAAGATGGTTATAGCACCCATCCTAGTATTTCCAGATTGGACTAATCCTTTCCATGTACATGTGGATGCATCCGGCGTCGCATTAGGAGTCGTCTTAACCCAGCCAGGAGAAGGGGATCTTGACCATCCCATCGCATATTCCAGCAGAAAGTTATCAACAGCAGAAAAGAACTACACCACAACAGAAAGGGAGGGTCTAGCTATGGTATATGCGCTGCAGAAGTTCCAGCACTATCTATTGGGTGCCTTGTTTAAAATGTTTACTGATCATTTCGCATTAAACTACCTAGTCAATAAAACAGTGTTAGGGGGGAGAATCTGTAGATGGTTACTCCTCTTCCAGGAGTATGATTTTGAAATCATTGTGAAACCAGGAAGACTAAATGCAGGACCCGATCACCTGTC
The DNA here is from genome assembly GCA_001517045.1 of Pseudotsuga menziesii. Taxonomy (NCBI): domain Eukaryota; kingdom Viridiplantae; phylum Streptophyta; class Pinopsida; order Pinales; family Pinaceae; genus Pseudotsuga; species Pseudotsuga menziesii. The sequence continues at coordinate 314,254 of LPNX010998543.1, read as the reverse complement.
ACAGCTAGACTCAGGAGAAGAGCCCAGTAACCTAGAAGACAATCTGCCAGATGCGTCGTTGTTTTCCATACAGATTGCAGATGAGTACTACGCTGACATTATTCAATTCCTCACCACAAGAGTAGCACCTGATGACTTTACTAAACAGAAAAAGAAGCAGTTGGTTGTTAAGGCAGCAGACTTCACCCTCATTGCAGGATGGCTATACAAGTTAGGTCCGGATGAAGTCCTGCGCAGATGCGTGATGCCACATGAGAAAGACACTATTATCAAAGAGGCTCATTCAGGAACCGCAGGAGGACATTATGCAGGAAAACCGACTGCGCAGAAAATCCTAGACACAGGCCTGTGGTGGCCTACACTGCATAAAGACACAAAGGACTTCTGCAGATGCTGCGATATCTGCCAAAGGGTAGGAAAACCCTCGCGCCGCGATGAAATGCCGCTGCGACCGCAGGTCACACTGCGCGCATTCGACAAATGGGCTATCGATTTTGTGGGACCAATCAACCCACCCAGAAAGCGCACAGGTGCGAGATACATCATCACTGGAACAGAGTACCTTACCAGATGGGCAGAAGCCAAGGCAGTAAGAAATTGTGATGCCGCTACAGCTGCCCAGTTCCTTTTTGAAAACGTCATCAGCAGGTTTGGATGCCCAGTAATTTTGATGAGTGATCAAGGCACACACTTCTTGAACAGCACTATTGAGGCATTGACAGAAGAATTCCAGATTCAGCACTATAAGAGCACTCCCTACCACCCACAAGCTAATGGAACGGTGGAGGCCTTCAATAAGATTTTAGAAAATGCTCTTACAAAGATCTGCAATAACCAAAGGAATGACTGGGACCTCAGAGTTAATGCTGTGCTGTGGGCATACAGAACCACATGCAAGAAACTTACGGGACACACACCTTTCAGCTTGGTATATGGACAGGAGGCTGTTATGCCTATGGAGTATATTCTTCCTAGCTTAAAAGTCACTCAGATTACAGGGATGACTGATATAGCCACGGTAGAGGAACGGTTAACACAGCTGCTTACCTTGGAAGAAGACAGGTTTATCGCCGGATTCCATCAGACAGTGCAGAAAGCACAGGAAAAAGCCTGGCATGATAGACACATTAAGAATAAGACTTTCCAGATCGGAGACCTAGTGCTCCTATATGACAGCAAATTTTTGAAGTTTCCAAGGAAGTTCAAAACACATTGGCTAGGGCCATATCAGATACAGCAAGTCACAGAAGGAGGTGATGTTCAACTCAGTCAGTTGAACGGGGAGCTTCTTCCTACATGGATTAATGGCAGTAGGCTTAAGCTCTACAGTGACAACCTTCCCCCCTCTCCATCCTAGCATGAACAGTGTACAGAGGTGCAGATGCCCAGTGTAGTTGAAAGGAGGCATCGCACCAGGAACTAGTCTACATCGGCAAACAACCTAGTCAGGAGGAATCGCCCCAGCGCGATTCAAAAAAAAAAAAAAAAAAATTGACACCGTTTGGTTGCGCAGGTGACAAGGGGGTTACATCGCAGCAATGTGACGTGTCACCATGCCACGTATCTAGTTTGGCATCTAACAGTGGACCGTCAAGTCACGGTCTGACAGACAGTTAAGGAGGAAATGACCGGTATCCCTTACCATAGATTGGGCGGCAGGCCTCATTAAGTTTCTAGATTTGGAAAAATCTTTGACAAGACCGGCACCTGAGCACGCACAATTCGAGTAGCACGTGAGCAGATTTCCGCATTTATTGAGGATCGGAATGGCGGGCATGGTCTCATCCAGGTAATAATTAAGGCCGACGGGTTTTACCGGGATGACCGCCCCATCCAGGACCATTGACTCGTCATAAATATAGGAATTGCCCTGGTACGAGAGTCACATTTGCAAACATCCGAGAGCCATATAGAGCAGTCCTGAGTATCCCCTGTGAAGTATTAGCCAATCCAGTTACAAAGTACAGTGACTTCCAGAGTTCGAAGCCACTGCACGCCCAGAATATTGAGCCAAGCGGAGTCTGACTAAAAACGAACCTCGAGAAGGCATGTTGAGATGTTTTGACCCCGGTCCTGGTGACCGTAGATCCGCCATGATGACGTCGCCCAGGGTTGTGAAACTAAGTACAGCACAAGTTAGACAGTCACTAGGGATGAAGAGTCAAGCGCCAGAAGTAGAAGTTGTCACTAAAGTCTCCTCTAAGAAGAAGAAGAATGCCAAGCTGACCACTGAAGATAAGAAACCAGAGCAGAAGACTGATGAGAAGAAATCTCCCGCTACAAGGAAGGTAAAAATCAGAAAAAGAAAGCAACGGGAGAAGGTCGTTGACCCATCTGATCAGCTAACTGAAGAAAAAAAGATCCCTAAGGTAAAGAAACAACATATGGTGGTCATAGATCAGAGGCAGCGTGCATGCTTGGAGAGGGGTGCTGAGCAAGAAAAGGCAAAACACAACCTTGAGGATCGAAGGCAGCCTATGGACCTGGACCACTTCGAAGAAAAGAGAAGTGGAAGAAGACTGCAAACCCAACGGAGGGGAGACTTCCAGAACAAGGACAAAGGCTTGTCCTCGGAGCGGAGTTCATGGGTTGCTTCTTCTCCGTCCACAAGGCTCTAGATGGAAGAAAAGGTTTGAGGAGGCTGGAAGATACAGATTTTCCTTGTGATAAAAGTTCTAACCGACATAATGAGGAAAGGACATCTGTGGAACACTTCTCAAACATTAGAGCGCTCATAAAGAAGAAAGAGCGAAGAAAGAGACACCGTGACTAAGGGAAGAAGCATAAGAAAGCCCACCAAGCTACGTTACCGAAACTCCAGAAAGAGCGTGCTGAGGTAATGAAGAACGAAGTTGCAGAACTTCGGGATAAGTTGCAGAAGACTTCGCAGGAGGCGAAGGAGAAGCTACAACAGGAGACACCTGCTGGTAGTGGCTTGGGGCGAGCCACAAGTAAGTGTTAGGGGACTGTTGGAGCAGGATCCCGCAGCTACAGAAGAAGCTGCTAGTTTTGGCGGAAAGAGAGAAGTTTTGGCAGAAAAAGGACAGGGTGGAGCTATGATGCCGTAGCACGTTTCCAGCTGGAGAGCAGAGCCGAAAACCATGACTTTTGGGATAGAAAGGTCAAGAAGGCAACGGTACCTGAGTGGCCGAGAGAAGAAAGCTCAACCACTGCATTGAAGGTAGCGGCGGAAGACAGGAGGGCTCAGCGACCCTCATAAAGAAGAAGGAGCAACGAGGCTCAAGCATTGAAGATGAAGGACGGAACGAGAAGCGGTGCATAGTACCCATGGTCAGTGCCGGGAAGCATGGAAGACTGCAGAGAGCTGCGGTGTGACGGGAAGCGGCTACCTCAAGGACAGAGAGGACCGACTGTCACTATTAAGGGTATGGGTTTACTGTTGGGACAGGCCCACAGTGTTGTAATGGCACGACCTTCGGGCTTCCTATAAAAGCTTGCATTTTTGTATTGTAAAGGGTCGGTTGGTTAGCTAATCAATCAGTAGATAGTTGTCAGTTGATAGTTCTTGTAGATTCAGGAATCAGTCAGACAGACTGCGTTGTAACGATCCAGACACATAGTCGTCTATGAGTCATTTGAGTCTGTATGTAATCATTCGCAGAGAGAACAGAGAGGGAAGGGATATAGAGAGAAAGGTAACATAGAGATAAGATCAGAGGTCTAGAAGAGACCTTGCGCTGCAATTGTAGTGCAACAGGCTGTGCTAACTTCCCTCAAGATATATAATAGAAGCACAATTTGGTGGACGTAACTCCCATCCCGGGGGTGAACCACGTTAAATCTGCGTGTTATGTGTTGAATGGATGTGATTGTATTTGCTTATTGTTACTGGTTATTATGCATGTAATGATAGTGGTAGTAGATGAATGTATGTATTGTTTCGCTCATGATATTGCAAGAGGATAAAGATAAGTGAAGTATTGTAGTAGTTTGTTTAAGGACTCTTTCACGTCTGTCACTAATTACCAGTTACTCACAATAGACTTCTGAGAAGTAGAGTTTCGCACATCGGCACAATCAACGTTAAGAGCGCAAAGTCGTAGTGGTAAGATATCGCAGAGAGGCGATATCGCATCGGCAGAGGAGCTGAGATGCGTGATACTGCGAGCTGAGGGCTTAGCGTTGAGGAGAGGATGGGTGTTCCACGGTGCGCAGAGATGTGGTAAGGATTGGAATATTGTGAGTAAGTGGAAGTTGTGCGACGTGAGAGGAAATAGTGCGACTTGCGCAGGGTTAAGCTTCGTGCGGATAGAAGTGCTGCGAGTAGAAGGGAACGTGCGAGGCGCCAAGCTAGTTGATCTAGTGGCGCGGGGGGACTAAGAGAAAATAATTAGGATGCGCAGAACCTGGTCCAAGACACTTGAGTCTTGGCCAACCCATGAGATTCACTTCGGGTGAGACTTCAGATCGCTTCGCGGTCTGTTGCCGAAAGGGCCAGTGAGTTTTGGGTGTTGTTGATTAATTATAGTAAACCCGGGTCTGCCCATGCAATCAACAACAATATTATTGGACAAATTCTGGACCATCTTGACTACTCCTTCCAATTCATTTTATCGTTCATCCTTGGGTCTGGTCAATAACACAGGCTTCTTATTACTGAAGGTCTTTGTTTCTGGTTCCATCGGATACTTGTTTATGCTTTCTAGCTCAGCCTCTATCTTCTCATTCTCTTCATATGTTCCATCCAAAGTGGCTTTAACTGATCTTTTAGCAAGCATGGCCATTTCAGGGCCAAGATCCAATGTGTAATATTCGATTAAAGTCTCTTCAACGGGTTTTATGGCTGCGTTGAAATTGTTTAAGTGATGATCAAACCTATGAGTAAAATACTGCACTTTTTCTTTCTTTTCCTTTTTTAGAGCCAATATTTCTTTCATCAAAGCAGCAGTAGTTCTTTGGCTACAGAATTTTTTTTTAAACATTCTTTCAAAAGTGTCCCAATATGTGATCGAATTGGCTTGTAAGCCAAAATACCATGATGTTGTTTTACCTTTAAGGGTATGAGGAAAAATCCTACAGATTACATCCTCATGTTCAATCATTAGTGCTTCCAAAACCAGGAAAAAACTCTATAGATGGTCATCCATAGATATGCCTTACCCTGGTTCAAATCTAGGAAAATACTTTTCATAATTCTGCGGCAAGCCATGCACTAGAGGGGCTAAGTTCAGTGGTGTTCTAGCCCTCCAAGCTGGTACAAGTGGATTAGGTTGATTTGCAATAGGATTTGAAGGTGCATTTTCGACCATGATCTTTTTAGGAGAATGAGGTGGAGATTGGAAAGGTGAACAAAACGGAGATTCTGGTCCCAACTGATTAAGAGGTTGAACAATTTCTTGCAAGGTTAAATATACCAACTCTTCAAAATCTTCGACTAACAATGAATCCTCTAGGTAAGGGGGTTCTTTCTTGTGAACTTGTCTTCTAGGAAGGGAAGGAATATTTGGAAATCCTCCCAGCTTCTTTCCATATGACCTTGGTATTCTTCTTGAATGATCAACTACTTTGTTAGAGATAGGATACAAATACTCTGTAATGTTTGAATCAGATTTAACTTTTCCTTCAGGACTAGGTCTCTTTGGAAAATTAGTTTGGAAACTGTCACCAGTAGAATGTTCTCGAGAAAACAAATTTCCTTTGCTATCCATGCACCGACAGCCTTCCATCTAGCACCAAAAATGTTGATGCCTAGAAAATCCCAGGTACCGACAACAGGGATTATCCCCAATAAACACTCCTAATTAGCTTGTTTATTGTTTGGTATGGGGAATTCGTCCGGTTTACGATCCGGCTACCGTAGAGTTCAGTAACGGTTTAAATCTATTTTATCGATTGCGTCCCGGTCCACCATTTATAAATTTTTTGTTATGTTTTATAAATGATATGCAAGTGCCTAAATTAAATGCAGCTGATCAAGAAGCAAAGGGTTCACAATGTGATGCATAGGTTCTTACCTCCCATCTTATCTCCTTTATTCCTAAATCATAGAAATAAAATAACAGCTAAGCTAAGCTAATCTAATTCTAACTAGCCTACCCCTAGGGAGCAAGATGATTATTTGTATGAGTAATGTCTTGTATTTCATGCACACCAAATTTTACAGATAGCTGATATAAATCAAAATACATGGAACACAACAGAAAGATTAACATAGAGATAGCTCATTGTTTATTTAAGAGTTCATTAGCCATTTGCTGCATAAGATTCAAAACAACGAAATGAAGTTATTCATGACTAAGTGTTGGAGCAAGGTCCCACAGCTACAGGAGAAGCTGCCATTTTGGCGGATAGATAGTTTTGGTGAAGATGAAGAGATAAGGTAAAGCTACGATGCCGTAGCCTGTTTCTAGCTACAGAGCAGAGCCAGAAACCGTGACTGTTGGGACAGAGAAGTCAAGGAAGATGACAGTACCTGAGCGACCGATAAGAGAGAGATCACCCACTACATTGAAGGCAGCGACAGAGACAGGAGGGCTCAGCTACCCTCATAAAGGAAAAGGAGTGACGAGGCCGAGGTATTGAAGACGAAGGACAGAAAAGAGGGAAGCAGCGCCGGTACCCATGGTCAGCGCTAGGAAGCATGGAAGACTGCAGGAAGCTGTGGTGAAGGGAAGCAGCGCCGATACCCATGGTCAGCGCTGGGAAGCATGGAAGACTGCAGGAAGCTGTGGTGAAGGGAAGCGGTGCCGGTACCCATGGTCAGCGTTGGGAAGAATGGAAGACTGCAGAGAGCAGTGGTGTGACAGAAAGCAGCTACTCCAAGTACAAATATTTCGACTGTCACTAGTTAGGGTTTTTGGGTTACTGTTGGGACATGCCCACAGTGTTGTAATGGTGAGAGCTTCGGGCCACCTATAATGGGATGTATTTTTTATTGTAAAAGGTTAGACAATAGGAGGTTGGTCAGATATATAGTTGTATTATAGAAGCCGAGCTCTGGTTCTATTATTAGCTGTAGCTATCTTACTAAAACCAGTAGCTGGCTCATCGAGCCTGTATGTAACAATCCATAGGGATTGATAGAGAGGGAAGAAGATATTGTAGAGAAGCAATATAGAGATAGAAAAGAGATCTAAGAGAGAAGGGCTCCAGGCTGTGTGCGTAGTTACCCAGAAGATCTCAAGCTGCATATGCGGTGCAGCAGAACTGTGTTTACTTCCTCTGAGTTATAATATAGAAACACAGTTCTGTGGACGTAGCTTCCATCCTGGAAGTGAACCACGTAAAACTTCAATGTTATGTGATTGATTCATGTGGTTGCGCTTATTTCTGTATCTGTCATTTATTTACATGAACTTTGCTTACAGTTGAATGTATGTATGTGTTATTTAGTTAGCAACATTAGAGGAGGATAAATATAAGTTGAAGTATTTAAGTATTCTGTATCAGAGTTTGTCTATGTTCCACCCAAGATACTTAAGAGTCGCAGTGTTAATTAGCCTTGTATGTTGAAGTCCTATGAGTTGGACACAAGTAACTCTAAGTACGCTGAGCCGCAGCGATAGGATATCGCAGGGAAGCGATATCGCACCATCAGAGGAGTTGTGGTGCGCTGCAATTAAGGATCTAGCGTAGGAGAGAGTTACGTGTTGCCTAGGACGAAGCGGTGCGATAAGGGCTAGAGCCGTCGCGAGGAAGAGGAAGCTGCGCATCGCGGAGAGAGAGATCTTGCGAGCTAAGAAGAGCTACAGGGCATGCACAGGATGCAATAGAACCTAGTCGAAGACACTTGAGTCTTTGGCCAACCCATTAGAATCACTTCAGGTGAGACTTCAGGCCGCTCTGCGGTCTGTCGCCGAAAGGGCCAGTGAGCTAGGGGTGTTGTTGGTACATTACAATAAACCTGGGTCTACCCATAGTAACCAACACTAATAAATAGTTTAGAGTTAGAACGATCTCACAAATTTGCATAGTCAGCCAACACAGAAATAGTTCTATCTAGACATCCACACAACATGCATTTGAAACTCAACAGCTCCTTCTCTAGCATAAAATTTTATCCTCTTTATTATAATCATAAATAGTTCCTCTTACAATAAGTATTCCACACTAGAAATCTATAAAATTCAGTTTCCTATTCGACTTCACCTACATTTATACATCTCAAAAAGACTCTTGGTTTTCCTACCCCTTGGTCTTTCTTTACATTCAATTACAAAATATTTGTCTGTTAGTGTATTCACTAATTAATATTTAATAAAAAAAATATTACAAATATAATTCCATGTGTCAAAAAGACAAAACACTTAAGCAGGCCCACTCAACTCAGAAATTAAATGCTTCCATGCCTTAGCATCTGAAGAAATTATCTCAAACTCGGCTGGCTCCAAGAATATGACCGTAAATTCATGTTTGGAAGCCTGAGCCCTTATGTGAGCCTTCCTTGCTGGGAGTAGTCGAAACTGATCCTATAAAAGGTATTTATTAACTGCAGATTGAGCAATCACATTTTTAATCACCCTTTCATCTAAGTTCTTTATCAACTGTATGCCAATATCATACTCTAGAAATCTAGCATGTAATCGCTGCAAATGTTCTTCATGAGGTGGAAGCTCATCCATCCTCCTCTTGGATGATGTTTGACATCTGTTATAGATGGTGAGTAGTATCTTATAAAACTCCTTGCATTTATCTATTGTCTTCTGGACTACCTCTATGAATGTTTCAGCAGCTCTATTGCTGAAACCTATCAGTTTATACTCAAGCTGCAATCTTTCTGTAGTTTTGACTGGTGTGTTCTTTGGAGGCTCCTTGGTTGTTTCCAACCATGCCAATCGTCCTTGAATGACTTCTACAACGTCTTGAGTTTTGTATTTAAACTCTGTAGCTATGGCTGAAATTTCCTGCAATCGATCTTCTACTTGTTTGGCTTTGAAAACTTCTTCCACGATCTGAACCTGCATATGATAGATCTTATTTTTGAGAAAAAGAGCATGCTTTGTTAGAGGTGTTATATCTGTTCTTTGTTCATTTTATACCTTCAACAACACCTCCAAAGAACTCTTCTGAGCTTCTAATCCCGCCACTTGGGCATCATATTATTATGCTCGTTGATCAGCTGTAGACTTCTCATTTTCCATCTCTACAATTCTGTTTTCCAGTTCCTCTTTCTCCCTGCTAAGGTTTATGTTTGACAGCTTCAAAGTATCCCGCTCTTATTCTAGAATTCGATACTCTTGTTGGATATTTTCATAGTCTAAAATAGTAGCTTCATACTTTCTCTTTGATTCTCTGCGGACTCTTTCTTCCTTCCTCAAGACTTCTTTCGTCTCTGACATTTTACCCTTAAACTGATCAAGGGTCTCTATGATCTTATCAATATTATGAGAGTTTTTATATGCATTTGAAATGCCCAGGGAGGCCAATTGCTTCAGATTATCTTCTACATTTTTCACTACTGTTATTTTTGTCACTATGGTGACCAGGGGTTGGTCTCTCATCCTTAGAGTATTCTCTGTTCTCCACATGGTTGACTTCTTTTTGGGATCGAATTGTATGTCTTCCAGGCATGCAACCTCATACTATTAAAATGGGGTGAATGGCACCAAATCCAACTCAACTAAAGGGAGATTCCCTTTGGTAAGTTTGTTGCTTGATGTGGATGGAGGGTTCTCCAGGTTATCTTGAGCAGGGCTCTATCCTTGATCTTCACCACCTACATCACCTTGACTTTCCTTGGTTTTTTCTTCTGTGAACCCTTCTTGATCTTGTACTTATTGTTTCGGATTCAAAGCTTCTTGAGTTATGGCCCTTTCCAGCTCAACAATCTTTTCTTGGATAACCTTCTCTTTCTTTCTCTTTTCTTCCTCTTTTTCTTTCCTGGTAGATTCTTCTTATTTTTCTTTCCTAGCAACTTCTTCTTATTTTTCTCGTTGCTTTTATTCATCTAAGAAATTTCTTGCACCTTCTGTCATTCTTCATGCAGTCTCTTCTTTCAATTTCCTGGAAACTTCCTCCTCCTGGCTCTTTGGTTCTAGATTGCTGCTTCCACTTCCTTTATCCCCAGCTACCAGGATTTTTGGTATCAATTTCTTGTTCAAGGTGGTCAAGCTGTAACCATTCCTATACACTTCTTCATCTTTTTCCACATAGTCTACATACTCAAAATTTACTTTGAGTACTTACTTATAGGCTGCAACCTTTCCTTAAGAATCATTCCGGTGAAAGTTCTTTTCACCAAAATGGAAAATTTCCATCTCTTTAACAAACTTAGGGGAATTCTTGACCTTGGTGAACTTGTAACTACCCACATAGAAGGGTAATGGTGGGAACACATCCTTCTTTAGATCGAACAAGTGGCTTCCAAATACATTCAGGAAAAATTGCCTAACATATTCTTTGTGAACTATATAATCTGTTGCATATTTTGGTAGCAATGAGGGTGCTTTCATTCCCCCATACATCCTCAAATACGTGCCTTCTTCTGAGAAGAATTAATCCCCATATTCTTTAATAGACTCCAAGGTTCCCTCAGATAAGCATGGACATTCTTCCAGAAAAATAAGCTTGTAGAAGGGCATCAAGAATTCTTCATAGATCATCTTAGAGTGATTATGATATTTGTGAGACCCCAACATCTGGTAACCATTATATATAGGGGCTTTCCCTCCCTTCCATGTACACTTTATCCCTTCAAATCAGTGGCAGTAAAGTATGCAATCCACTAAGAAGGAAGGCATATAAAATTCATACTTGCTAAGGTGCAAACCTTCTTGGGCCACTTTGATAGAGGTGGACAAATTTTTGGCTATTATGTCAGCCCAATTGAGTACTGTTCCTTTCATACTATATGGAGATCAATGAAATCAACCCAAACTTGTAAAACTTCCCATTTGCCATAAATATTGTTCAACAACAACACTATTAATTTGTATGAGGTCCTTATATGAGCTATCTCGTACTCCCTCGATTGCTTGTGTATAGAAGTCTTTCCCTCAACCATCATCATCTTAGTTGTGGCAGCATATTCGAGTTTCAAACTCTTCACCCAGTCTGTTTTCATGCTAATTTCCTTTTTGGGAAAGATGTATGCTGCTGATAAAAATGTGGGTGTGAAGGATGCAAATCCATTTTTCTCCACATCATTCATCAACATCCCTATTGTGTCTATCCTAGGAAGAATCCATCCAATGACTTCTGCACAAGGGAAAATTTATGGTCTAGTGGTCCCCTTGGTTATCCTGGATCTCAACACATTATCATACAAGGCTAGGTCTTCTAATTGTACTTTTGGAACTTTATTTTCTACCAACAAGTGATAAATATGACCCCATTTGAACTTGGGCTCAGCTCGAGTGACTACCTTTGTATTCTCATAAATTATCTCTACCCTTGGTACGGGTGTGGCTTCTACAACCTTTGCATCTAAGTCATAAGCGACAATCTTAGCTTTCTTTTTACCTTTCTTCGTCGTACTATCAGGTGCAAGTGTTGACTGCAAAAAACTAAAACAAGTTTTATCCCTTACATCATTGAACATACTTATGCATTTGAATGAGCTAGTAAAACAATCTGGATATGATATGCTAGGAAAACTGTCCAAAATAATCATCAGTGTTTTTGCATTACCCTGCTATCCTCGGTCATTAGGTCAAGACAAAATGATACAGGTTAGTGGGTCAAAGTTTGGCAATAGATATGCAATTTAACAACTGCAAGGATTTTCTACACTTCAATGCATAGACTTTAAAGGGTTCACGACCCAAAGGCAACACTCTTATGCTCAGGGCGACAAATCCCTAGCTTCAAATCTCTGGGCTCTACAACCCACAGTCGAAAGATAAAGTGCTAAAAACTATGGGGTTTTCCTAAGATGAGAAAACTATAAACCCTAAAGACGGCCAAAGGTGAGCATCCAATCTGCTCCATGCCGGTGAAAAGCTCTGGCATGTGGATAATCATCATAACCTAATCGACTGTGGAAAATAAATTCTCCTGATGAACTGGTGCGATTATGAGAGAAGGTAGGGAATCCCAAGAAAGTTTGAACCCTAAAGGATTCGACGAATTTTAAAATGAAATGGAAAACCCTCTTTCTTAAACCCACAACCAAGCCTACCCAACCTTTCTCGAGAGAACCACAAGTGACAGCTCAAAACTCATTTTTAACTCGTCAAACCAACACAAAAGAATGAAAAAAATACCTAGCAGAGGACAAGCTGGACACGCAGTCAGAGATATTTGGTAAGGACATGCCATGTAAGCTCCACAAGTGATCTCCACCAATCACATGAACTCTAAGAAGGGATAAATCGTAACAAAGCTTTCACACCCTCGTCGTAAAAAGGGATGGTAAAACATCGTTCCCCACGTATAAATAGAAAGGCGCTGGCGAAAGGCCTTTAAAAGTGGTAGGTAAAACCATTAAACTCACATGCGCATGGGCAAACATCGTTGGCACCAAACATGGTGCATCAACGGAAAATGATAAGTTAATCTGGAAACAGCCCTCACAATGGCAGCTCTAACGTCCCAATACAACCACTAAGTTCGGCTCAATATGCAGCGATATGCCCAACTTACATTGTGTCTCTAACAGTAAAAAGGTATCGGGTAACAATCAAGGAATGCTACCACCATAGCGGCTCAACAAAAAAAATCCTTTCGTCGAAGCAAGCTTGGTGAGATTTTGAAAATCCATGAAAACCACCTCCATCGTTGCGGTAGAGTGACAAAAACTCATCTAACGAAGCAGGTGCAGAAAATCGAAAGAAACTACGATCCTCAATACAATATCCCACCTGTTGTTGCGGCTAGAACCCAAGGGAACTTCTGATGTAGTGAACAGATAGATCGGATAATGCTTTAGGAAAAACCTCTGCTACAATGACTCAAGGAAAAGAATTTGCCCATCGTTACGGCCAGGCTCTCAACAAATTAAGTGAAAGGAAAAGATAGAGGTTAGCCGCCGTAGCGGTTCGAAAGCTGGCAACCATCCACCGTAGCGGGATCAAATTGATCGGAATCCTTTTTGATATCAAACCAAATACACATCCACCATAGCGGAAAAATGAAATCAGAAGGATATTCAATATTTAAATTAAAACTGCACCCGATGTTGCGACACAAAGTCGATAATCTTTTTGTCGTAGTGGCTCGTAAACCGAGAACCACCCGTTGTAGCGTGAATCAAAAAAATAGGAAGCCTTTTCGGTACACAAATAAAAAATCACCTGTTGTTGCAGCTTGAAACGTAAGAATCTGTCCATCGTTGCGGCTCAGAATCTGACAAAGCATCCACTATAGCAGGTCAGAAGCACATTTTCTGCCTTAGTAAAAATGAAATTCTTGAAACATTTCCATGATAGAAACAAACCATAAATTCTGGATTCTAAACTCAAATTTCCTAATAAGCAAAACTAATATTTTAAAGGGGGGTCCTAAAAATGTAAAAAAAATCGGGATAGTTGCAACAGCAACAAACTGATTTGCTTCATTTCAGGAAGCGAACTACTGAAAAATAGGCTTCAAATTCCCACCTTCATATCTCAAATGGTGATATTTTTGTGAAATATGAGAGAGGTTTTTGTAACTGACCATGTTCCTGACAAAACTGTGAGGACCCTGCAGCAAAAAAGTAATCAAAACACACGATATAGCAGCAGAACTCAAAATCACTTTTATATTAATCACAAGCCACTTCGAGGGGGCAACCTCCTTTGAGCAAGCACNATCAACAATTACTATGGGACGACTTACAAAGCATATGCGTCCAACAACAATATACTAACATAGTAAAGAGAAGGATTGACATGGGTTCCTAACAAAAACCTATGTCTTCATTTTCTCATATGTTCCTCCATATCCTTGGAATCGTATTTTGAAGTTGATGATTGAGACAGTAAACTGAAATTTTGGAAAATTGTCTTGTGAAGATGACTTAAATTCTCCCAAAATCTAATACCCGTGTAACAACTGAGAGAGGTTTTTGAATATTTTCTTGATGAATAAAATTCTCTCTCAGTTTCTGAAAATTCATCTTGATTTGGCAGAAACAACTCTTTGAACTTAATGACGAAAACAGTCATTTTCATTAAAAATATGCTCTACTGCTACAATTGATATCCGATACTTTGTTTGTTGTTATTGATGTTGAATCTGGAACACTTTTTGATGATGGTCTTTTGATTGTATAATATCCTTGAATGTTCTTTCAAGTTTATTTGTAAATTGGCTTTCGCAATCTGTCTTAATCTTAGAAATCCTTGAAATGTTTTGCCTGGTACTTTTAATGTATGTACTAAGTGTTATTGTCAGCAGTTCAAATGCACTTACTCATATTGTATTTGAATCCTTCCCAAATTCCTTCCTCAATCTAGAATCCTATTACTATTATCCCGTGAGTTAGGGCCTCTTCCAATAGACACTGTGTCTTCATCTAAATTACCCTTGCATAGATTAAATTTTGTCATGTTTTATGTCTATTAGCAGTGGAAATAAATAATACTTTTTGTGCAGCCCGTATCAAATTACAGGTTTCTACTATAAGTTGGAGGCTCTTCTTATAGGCTAAGGTCTTCAACCAATTTCCTTTACATGGATCAAATTAGATTAAAATTTAAAGTATATTTATTGTTTTCAGGTTCTTAAAAGAAACATGAAGTATTGTATTTTAATATAATGAAGTTTTGTTTATTTTATGGAACTCCTTGTCAAAATCCTATAAGAAATGGTCGTATTTATAGAAAATTTAGCGGAATTTGACATGCAATGGAGATGGCCTCTATTTTGATAATGGATGTTCCTTGAAATTGCAGATAAGCAGGCCGGAAGATTGGGAACAACTACCTGATCCTAGGAAGGTTTTTGTGTATTTCTTCGGTACAGATGAAATGTAAGTGACACCATATCATAAGTTTGTTTGAAATTCCTAAATAATGACGGTAGTTTTCATTTCCATTTATTTAGCTTTTTAAGTTTTTTGTTATGGAAACTGACAAGATAAGGGTTTTTTTTCCATTATTGCACATTGATCGAAGAATGGCAAAAAAATACAAAATATTATGCATAAGTAATTTTCTATTAGTTTTGTCGTAGTTGTTTACATACAAACAAGACACTGCATTTTTGTAATCTTGTTTGTTGTCAATTCCTTTTTAATGCTAATGATTCTGCACCATATTATGAGAATTATTGCCATAATGATTCTACACATTTAATCCATAATTATGTTAAACATTTAACCATTACACCCTTACAGAACTCATGTTCTTTCATCCTAGCACCTCTTTGAATCTTAGATAATTAATTTATCATTATGTTTCTTATACATTTTTAATTAATTAATTAATTAAACTTTGCGTGCATCTCACGCCCCTTCAAATCTCTGTTTTAAATAATGAAATCAAATAGCCTATCTTAAATATATCTTCCATGTCTTTTCTATCTAAACTAATTAACAATCGCGCCCTTTAATTTTTCCTTATGTGCCTTATTTCCTGTAGCGTTCACTTTTTTTCGTTTTTATTCCTGCAGCTCACCCTTTAATTATTTCAGCAAAATAACATTCTGTTTATTTTAACCAATTTAGCATGCCTATTTTCCACACGAGTGATCTCCAGAATAGAAGCTGACACCATGGATAGATGCACATATCAACAGGCTATAGCCTAACAGTCTCATATTAATTTTATCATTAACACCTAAGATATGGTGTGCATTTTCTTGAGTCAACTTAGGCAGATTTACCAGTGCTAAAATAGTGCAAAACCTGCCAGAAGGCACTTTTGGAAAATTAATAAATTCATCCTCAGATATCTTTTTGACAAGTTTATGATATGGTTAGGTGCACCAATAAAAAATATAGAGGACTGTACATTCATAGTAATTTAATCCATCAAATAGAAATTATAGTGGGCATTTTACAAAGGCCACTTAGGCAGTTTTAACAACCGATTTTACAATTAGACAATTTGTGCCATTTTCAAGGTGTATTTTTCATTTCACCAAAACCATGAAAACATGATACCGGACGATGTAGGACACATCATTGAAAACAACAAAACTTGTCTCACCCTCAAAACCTTCTTCATTTTCCTTAGGCGAGCATTCTACTGGAGTAATGCAAATATGGATAGGAGGCACTTTTGGCAGATTAATATTTTCTTCCTCAGAGACTCTTTGGTCAATATGATGGCATGGTTGTATGATACATATAAAAATACAGAGTTACAAACTCTCAAAATAATTTTATCATCATCCTACGAGATGTGGAGAGAATTTCCCTGAGGCCACTTAGGCAATTTTACACTTAGACAATTTTTGCTCTCTCTTAAACTAGGTCCAATTTTCAAAAAACACTTATTCGGCAGGTCCATAAATTCTCCCTCAAACACTTTCAGAACAATATTAATAAATGGTCAGGTATAAAAAAATACCAATATACAATACCCCCATGAGGTGCGGGCATTTTCTCTAACACACAATTTGTGGTAGGCATTTTCCCAAGGCCACCTAACCTAGTTTTGAAAGACCTAGAACTTTCTCCTCAGACCACCTGAGGTGATGAATTCAAATTGAGACCATGGTTGCATAACCACTAAAACAAGCTATAGCCTAGTACCATGGTGCGGACATTTTTCTCAAAACCTAAATTATGGTGAGCATTCTCTTATGGCTGCATGGACCAATTTTGACTAATTATTCCATACTTGGTCAATTTCCTGATTTTCACCATTTTGCCATATTTCTTCATAGTGATGTCATAAAGAAACAATGACTTCATCTTCATTCCACATCATCATCTATGTCATTCCATGTCATTATATTTTCCATATCATCATTCATTCCATGGCATCACTACCTTTGTCTTTCCTTTGACTTTCATTGAGTTCACTCTCCCATCATGTCCTTAGTTATTCATTTGTCATCACTAATCTCTATAGGATGTACGAAACATCACTTTTTCAAACACAACTTGTCTCACCCTCAAACTCTTCTTCATTTGCCTTATGCGGGTATTTTACTGCAGTAATGCAAATATGGTTGGGAGGCACTTTTGGCAGATTGAAATCTTCTTCCTCAAAGAATATTTGGTCAAGTTGATGACATGGTTGTATGATACATACAACAATATAGAGGTACAAACTCTCAAAATATTTTTATCATCATCCTATGAGTTGTGGAGGGCATTTCCCTTAGGCCACTTAGGCATTTTTACACAAACAATTTTTGCTCTCTTAAATTAGGTCCAATTTTCATAAAACACTTCTTTGGCAGGTCCATAACTTCTCCCTCGCACACTTTCAGAACAATATGAAGATATGGTCAGGTAGAAAAAAACACCCATCTACAAGACCCCCATGAGATGAGGGCATTTTCCCAAGGCCACCTGAGCCATTTTTCCAACACTTGGTCATTTTAGTAGCTTTGATGCAAACCCCTATTTTGGAAGACCTAGAACTTTCTCCTCAGAGATGATGAAGTCAAACTGAGACCATGGTTGGATAGCCACTATAACAAGTTGAAGCCTCGTACCATGGTCCATACATTTTTCTCAAAACCTGAATTATGGTGCAAGCATTTTTCTGTTTTTAATTTCTGTAGCTCACCCTTTTTTTTATTTTAGCAAAAGAACATTTTGTTGTTTCTTTAACCAATTTGGCAAACCTATTTTCCACACGTGTGATATCCAAAATAGAATATGACACCATGGATAGATGCACATATCAATAGGATACATCCTGAGAGTCTCATATTAATTTTATCATTAACACCTAAGATCTGGCATGCATTTTCCTGAACCAACTTAGGCAGATTTACCAGTACTAAAACAGTGCAAAACCTTCCAGAACGCAGTTTTGGAAAATTAATAACTTCATCCTCAGAGACATTTTTCACACATTTATGACATGGTTAGGTGTACCAATCAACAATATAGAGGAATGTACCTTTATAATAATTTAATCCATCAAATATAAATTATAGCGGGCATTTTACAGAGGCCACTTAGGCAGTTTTACCAGTAGATTTTACACTTGGACAATTTGTGCCATTTTCAAGGTGGATTTTTTGTTTCACTAAAACCATGAAAAATGGATACCAGAGGATGTATGTCACATCACTAAAAACAACACAAATTGTCTCACCCTCAAACTCTTTTTCATTTTCCTTAGCGGACATTTTACTAGAGTAGTGCAAATATGGTTGGCATGCACTTTTGGAAAATTGATATCTTCTTCCTCACAGACTCTTTGGTCAATATGATGACATGGTTGTATTATACATACAACAATATAGAGTTCCAAATCCTCAGAATATTTGTATCATCATCCTATGAGATGTGGAGGCCATTTCCTTGAGGCCACTTAGGTAGAATTTTACACTAAGACAATTTTTGCTCTCTTAAACTAGGTCCAATTTTCATAAAATACTTATTTGGAAGGTCCATAACTTCTCCCTCAAGCACTTTCAGAACAATCTAAATATATGGTAAGGTATAAAAAATACCAATCTACAAGACCCCCATGTAGTGCGGTCATTTTCTTCAACACACAATTTGTGGCAGGCATTTTCCTAAGGCCGCCTAAGCCATTTTTCTAACACTAAGTCATTTTTACTTGCTTTGATGCAAAACCCTCTTTTGGAAGACCTAGAACTTTCTCCTCAGAGGTGATGAAGTCAAACTGAGACCATGGTTGGATAGCCACTAAAACAAGCTGAAGCCTAGTACCATGGTGCGGGCATTTTTCTTAAAACTTGAATTATGGTGTGGGCATTTTTCTGTTTTTAATTCCTGTAGCTCACCTTTTTTTTTATTTCAGCAAAAGAGCATTCTGTTTTTCTTAACCAATTTCGCAGGCCTATTTCCCACACATGTGATCTCCAAAATATAAGTTGACACCATGGATAGATGGACATATCAATAGGATACATCCTGATAGTCTCATATTAATTTTATCATTAACACCTAAGATCTGGTGTGCATTTTCCTGAGCTAACTAAGGCAGATTTACTAGTACTGAAACAGTCCAAAACCTGCCAGAAGGCACTTTGGGAAAATTAATAACTTCATCCTCAGAGACCTTTTTGACAAGTTTATGACATGGTTAGGTGCACCAATCAACAATATAGAGGAATGTACCTTGATAATAATTTAATATATCAAATAGAAATTATAGGTGGCATTTGACAGAGTCCACTTAGGCAATTTTACCAGTATATTTTAGGCTTAGACAATTTGTGCCATTTTCAAGGTGGATTTCTCATTTCACCAAAACCATGAAAAAATGAACCCAGAGGATGTGGGGTACATCACTGAGCACAACACAATTTGTCTCACCCTAAACTCTTCTTCATTTTCCTTGAGCAAGCATTTTACAGTAGTAGAGCAAATATGGCTGGGAGACACTTTTGGAAAATTGATATCTTCTGCCTGAGAGACTCTTTAGTCAATCTGATGACATGGTTGTATTACACATACAACAATACGGAGTTCCAAAGTCTCAAAATATTTTTATAATCATCCTATGAGATGTGGATGGCATTTACCTGAGGCCACTTAGGCATTTTTTTCACTTAGAGAATTTTTGCCCTCTTAAACTATGTCCAATTTTCATAAAACACTTATTTGGCAGGTCCATAAATTCTACCAAAGGCTTTTTCAAAACAATCTGAAGATATGGTTAGGTAGAAAAAAGACTAATATACAAGACCCCCATGTGTTGTGGGCATTTTATTCAACACACAATTTGTGGCGGGTGTTTTCCCAAGGCCACCTTAGCTGGTTTTCCAACACTTTGTCATTTTTACTCGCTTTGATGCAAAACCGTGTTTTGGAAGACCTAGAACTTTCTCCTTAGAGGTGATGAAGTCAAACTGAGACCATGGTTGGATAGCCACTACAATAAGTAGAAGCCTAGTACCATGGTGCGGGCATTTTTCTCAAAACCTAAATTATGTTGCGGGCATTTTTCTATTTTTAATTCCTGTAGCTCACCCTTTTTTCTATTTCAACAAAAGAACATTCTGTTTTTTTACCAATTTGGCAGACCTATTTTTCACATGTGTGATCTCCAAAACAAAAGATGACACCATGGATAGATGCACATGTCAACAGGATACATCCTGACAGTCTCATATTAATTTTACCATTAACACCTACGATGTGGCGTGCATTTGCTTGAGCCAACTTAGGCAGATTTACAAATACTGAAACAATGCAAAACCTGCTAGAAGGTACTTTTGGAAAATTAATAACTTCATCCCCAGAGACCTTTTCGACAAATTTATGATATGGTTAGCTGCACCAATAAAAAATATAGTATAATGTACCTTAATAATAATTTAATACATCAAATAGAAATTATAACGGGCATTTTACAGAGGCCACTTAGGCAGTTTTACCAGCAGATTTTACACTTAGACAATTTGTGCCATTTTCAAGGTGGATATCTTATTTCACCAAAACTATCAAAAAAATGATACTATAGGATGTAGGATGCATCACTGAGCACAACACAACTTGTCTCACCCTCAAACTCTTCTTCATTTTCCTTAGGCAGGCATTTTACTGGAGTAGTGCAAATATGGCTAGGAGGCACTTTTGGAAAATTAATATCTTCTTCCTCAGATACTCTTTGGTTAATATGATGACATGGTTGTATTTTAAATACAACAATATAGATTTATAAACTCTCAAAATATTTTTATTATCATCCTATAAGATGTGGAGGGCATTTCCCTGAGGCCAGTTAGGCAGTTTTTCACTTAGACAGTTTTTGCTCTCTCTTAAACTAGGTCCAATTTTCATAAAACACTTATTTGGCAGGTCCATAACTTCTCCCTCAGGCACTTTCAAAATAATTTGAATATATGGTCAGGTTGAAAAAACAATAATATACCAGACCCCCATGTGGTGCGGGCATTTTCTTCAACACAGAATTTATGGCGGGCATTTTCCCAAGGTCACCTAAGCCAGTTTTCCAACACTTGGTCATTTTTACTTGCCTTGATGTAAAACCCTGTTTTGGAAGACCTAGAACTTTCTCCTCGGAGGTGATGAAGTCAAACTGATACCATGGTTGGATATCCACTATAACAAGTGGAAGCCTAGTACCATGGTGCGGGCATTTTTCTCAAAACCTAAATTATGGTGCGAGCATTTTTCTATTTTTTAATTCCTGTAGCTCACCCTTTTTTTTATTTCAGCAAAAGAACATTCTGTTTTTTTTAACCAATTTGGCAGACCTATTTTCCACACGTGTGATCTCCAGAACAGATGATGACACCATGGATAGATGAACATATCAATAGGCTACATTTTGACAATCTCATATTAATTTTATCATTAACACCTAATATGTAGCGTGAATTTTCCTGAGCCAACATAGGCAGATTTACTAGTACTGAAATAGTGAAAAACCTGCCAAAAGGCACTTTTGGAAAATTAATAACTTCATCCTCAGAGACCTTTTTGACAATTTTATGATATGGTTAGGTGCACCAATCAACAATATAGATTACTGTACCTTCATAATAATTTAATACATCAAATAGAAATTATAGCGGGCATTTTACAAAGACCACTTAGGAAGTTTTACCAGCAAACTTTACACTTGGACAATTTGTGCCATTTTCAAGGTGGATTTTTCATTTCACCAAAACCATGAAACAATGATACCAGAGGATGTAGGACACATCACTGAGCACAACACAACTTGTCTCACCCTCAAACTCTTCTTCCTTTTCCTTAGGCGGGCATTTTACTAGGGTAGTGCAAATATGGCTAGGAGGCACTTTTGGAAAATTGATATCTTCTTCCTCAGAGACTCTTTGGTCAATATGATGACATGGTTATATTATACATACAACAATATAGAGTTTCAAACTCTCAAAATATTTTTATCATCATCCTATGAGATGTGGAGGGCATTTCCCTAAGGCTACTTGGACAATTTTTTCTCTCTCTTAAACTAGGTCCAATTTTCATAAAACACTTATTTGGAAGGTCCGTAAATTCTCCCTCAAGCACTTTCAAAACAATATGAAAATATGGTAATGTATAAAAAACACCAATATACAAGACCCCCATGTGGTGCAGGAATTTTCTTCAACTCATAAGTTTTGGCGGGCGATTTCCCAAGGCCATCTGAGCCCGTTTTCCAACACTTGGTCATTTTTACTCGCTTTGATGAAAAACCTATTTTGGAAGACCTAGAAATTTCTCCTCAGAGGTGATGAATTCAAACTCATACAATTTTTGGATAGACACTATTACAAGTTATAGCCTGGTACCATGGTGAGGGAATTTTTTTCAAAACTTGAATTATGGCAGGCATTCTCTTAAGTCTACTTGGACCAATTTTGACTAATTATTCCATACTTGGTCGATTTCCTGGTTTTCACTATTTTTCCATATTTCTTCAGAGTGATGTCATAATGAAAAAATGAGTTCATCTTCATGTCGCATCATCATATATGTAATCCCATGTCATTATATTTTCCATATCATCATTCATTCCATGTCATCACTACCTTTGTCTTTCCTTTGACTTTCATTGAGTTCACTCTGCCATCATGTCCTTGGTTATTACTTTGTCATCCCGAGGACAAAGGAATGGTAGGAGAAACGTTTCTGTGTTAATATTGCCCCTTTCCCCAATTCTTAAAGGGTTCTAGCTCAATGGTAGAGCACTTGCTTTACAAGCAGGAGGTTGAAGGTTCGAATCCTTCGTGCCCTAATGATATTGCATTATTGATGTTTTAAATAAAATATATTTTATTAGGATTTATTATGGCTATGAGGGGGGTTCATAATCGCCCCCAAAGTTTTGTAAAGGTTTTTTTTTTTCGAAGGTGTGTGGGGGGGGTTAGTTCGAACCGCCTCCATAGGTACATACAAGGGGGGTTTAGGACCTTCCCCAAAGTTTTGTAATAAAGAGTTTTAAGGGGGTTTTTGAACATTCCCTGTAGGTACTTATGAGGGGGTTTTATAACTGCCCTTAAAAGTCACTTTTTTTTTCGGGCGGGGGTTAGAACCGCCCCCAAAATTCAAAAATTGAGTTTTGGAGGGGGGGGGGGGTTAGAACCGCCCCCAAAATTCAAAAATTGAGTTTTGGAGGGGGGGGGAGGTTAGAACCACCCAAAAAAGTCCAAAATTGAGTTTTGGTGGGGGAGGGGGGTTTAGAACCGCCCCCAAAAGTCCAAAATTGAGTTTTGGGGGGCAGGGGGTTTATAACCACCCCCATAAGTCATTTTTGGGGGCGGTTTTGGATTTGGAGGAAGTCTTTACAAAACCGCCCCTAATAGCACTAATGCTAAATTTTTTTACTTTTACAGGAAGATATGAACACCCTCCGTCCCCCCCTGCCCCCCCAAAACCACCCCTAAAGGTCACTTTTTCGGGGTGCCCCCATAATTCACTTTTAGGGGTGGTTTTTGGGGGGGTTCAGAACTGCCCCTAAAAGTCAAAATTGTTGTAGTGAAATATTGGTAGCCAATTTCTACTTACAAATACATGGTATTGATTACAATGAGACCTTTGCACCAGTGGAAAAGATGGACTCCATAAGGCTATCTCTAGCCATTGCAACTTCGAAGCAATGGGAAGTACATCACATGGATGTGAAGTGTGCTTTTCTAAATGGCGATCTTAATGAACAGATTTATATGCAGCAACCTGAAGGGTTTGTTTCTAATCCATATTTAGTGTCCAGGTTAAATAAATCATTGTATGGGCTCAAACAATCCCCTAGGGCTTGGTATGCCAAGATTGATGGCTTTCTACTGTCACTGAGTTTTGTTCGATGCAAGTCTAATCTAAATGTCTATTGGAAGTTGATTCATGGTTCTTTAATGATTATTGTTTTATATGTGGATGACCTACTAACTACAGGAATTTCAAAGAAAGAGATTGCCTCCTTTAAGGATGCAATGAACCATGCCTTTTCCATGACATATTTGGGATTGTTGAGCCAATTCTTGGGTCTCGAAATTGTTCAATCCCAACATGGAATCAAAGTTCATAAATTCAAGTATGCTTCATACTTTCTCATCAAGTTCAACATGAAAGATTGCAAGCCAAGAAAGACTCCATTCCTTTCAGTAGTTAAGATTGAGGAAGCATGTTTTTCTCCTATGGTAAATAATACACTCTATAGGAAGTTGATTGGGTGTTTGCTTTATCTTACACATATTTGACCTGACTTATCTTATGAAGTTAGTGTGGCTTTGAGATACATGGATCAGCCTCATGAGATCCATTGGAGAGCATCCAAGAGGATCCTAAACTTTGTTCAAGGAACAAGAACTCATGGGATCTTCTATAAAGCAAAATCTGACTTAGATTTAGTTGGATTTACTGACAGTGACTGGGCAAGTGACAACACAGATCGAAAGTATACTTTAGGATATGCGTTCATGCTTGCAGAAGGACCAATTATCTGGTCAAGTAAGAAGCATAGTGACATATCATTCTCATCTACAGAGGCAGAGTATAGAGGAGTTTTGAATATAACTACTCAATGTTTATGGTTGTAGGGGATACTTGGAGAATGTGGCTTCGAATCATAGTTTTCTACTGTCATATATTGTGAGAATCAAAGCACCATTTGAATATGCAATGATCCAGTTCAAAGACAGTGAACCAAGCACATTCAGATCCATATGCACTACATCAAGGAGCATGTGCATGATGGTACCATTGCTCTACAGTACTGCGCATATTCAAAGAAAGTAGCAGACATCTTCACCAAAGTTTTTTGTGAGAATACCTTCAGTAATCTAAAATCACTGCTGGGGATTACTAATCATGTGGTGAAGCATGATTGAGGACAATATTTCCAAAATTTTGTTTCATGTCCATGTTTAAGGGAGGATTTTTCCCACTGGGTTTTTGCCTCTTTCCTTGGTTGTGTGGACAAGAAGTATGTAAAGGGTGACTAATCCTTGTTGCTAGTCCCTATATTTTTCTAATATTTACTCATAAATTCAAGCTTAAGGGTGGTTGTTAGAATAATCAACCCATAGTTCCCATGTTTGACATTAATTAATCATTTTTGTCTTATTCCTAGATCCCTAGATTCCACACTATGCTAGTTCGCTTCCACATGCACCTAGAATTCAACACATGCTAAAACTGGGTCATGGAGTGCTTTGGAACCATCCTAGAAATAATTTTAGTAGGCCTTATTTTATTCCTAGTTCCTAAAAGCGCAGTTCTGCTTTTTCTAGAAGTTGCCTTGCTTTACATCAGTTTTAAGAAAAAAGGAAAATCTCGTCTAAGTGTAACTGCCTTGTTTTTTTCCCACATCATCCTCTTTCCTTTTCTCCAAAACGCATGAATGATTTTTATTTCCATCACTTATTAGATTTCTCACTTTATTTATCCAATTTGTGAGCATCTTCATATATTTGGAAAGAGCTTTATGCACATGTGGGGGATTTGACTAGTTTTAGTAAGCCTTCTTTTTCACCAATTCAAATAGCATCCTTCTGATTTTGAATCTCTCATGTAATTATATATTTGAGTAGTCTATTACTTCATATGGTTGGTTGATGTACACTTATTCAACACAGGATTGTGTTATGCTCCAATTTCAGTCTCCTTTGGTGGAAATTTTGCATGTTTGATTAGAAATTTTGTAAGTGTAATTGTTCTATCACTTGGGTTCAATTTCCACACAAATACATCAACATTAATTTGGTTTAAGGAGAGAATATACATTCCTGATGTTTCATATTTAAAGTTGTTAATTTTAAATGAGATGCACATACCTCCTTATGTAGGACACCGTGGGTGAGATAAGATGATAACATCCCTCAGAAAGCAATTATTTTGGCCTAGATTAAAGGTAGATTTTGTTGATTATCTATCTAAATGCTTAGAGTGTCAATAGGTGAAGGATGAATATCAACATCTAGCAGGTTTTTTACAACCTTTTCCCATTTCTGAATGGAAAAGGGAGGTAATATCCTTGGATTTCATCATAGGTTTTCCATTAACACAAAAACAACATGATTCAATTATGGTTGTAGTAGATAAGTTAAGCAAGTCTGCTCATTTTATTCTTGTGATATCAACTTACAAATCTATCAATATTGGAGAGATATTGCTGAAGGAAATATTCTGACTTCACGAAGTATTGAAGATTGTATTTTCTCACCAAGATGTTAAATTTACGTCAAACTTTTGGAAATAATTGTTGGCAGAGTTAGAAACCAAGATAAACTTCAACACTAGTTATCACTCTGAAACAAATGGACAAACAGAACGTACAAATCAAGTCATCGAAGATATGTTAAGAATGTATGTCATGGAAAAAACCACTAAGTGGGAGGACTATTTGCATCTAGTTGAAGTTCATACAATAATGGATATCATGCCTCAACAAAAATGATCCCATTCGAAATCCTGTATGGAAAAAGTGTACTACCCCTGTCAGGTGGGACAAACCCATGGATCATCTGATCGTAGGTCCTGAAATGTTACTAGACATGGAACAAACTATTCAAAAAGTACAAAAGAACTTGAAAGTGGCACATGATTTCTAAAAGAGATACATCGACTTAAAAAGAAAACATAAATGGTTTTCAGTCGGAGATCACATCTACCTCCGAGTCAAGCCCAAAAAGAGATCCCTCAATTTGGGATGTTGTGCCAAATAAGCACCACGTTTTGTGGACTCTTTCAAATATTGGAAAGGATTGGAACCGTGGCATATAAACTTTCCCTTCCAACATGCTTAAGAATTTATAATGTTTTTCATGTTTCCTTATTGAAGAAATATATACATGATTTAACTCACATCATTGACTAGAATGTGGTGCAAGTTGAAACAGAAGGCGAGTTTCAAGTGGAACCTTTATGCATTCTGGAGAGGAAAGAAACAATACTTCAGAACTGGGTCATCACTCGGGTTAAGGTGCAACGGAAGAACCTTATCGTAGAGGAGGCTACTTGGGAATTAGAATAATATTTGTGTAATAAGTACCTAGAATTATTTCCATAATCTAGGGAAGAAGAATAAGAACACTTTGGACAGTATTGCAATAAGGGGTTGAGGGTGTAACATCCCCCAACAAATAAACATTATTTGTAATATTTTGAATTTGTTATTTTCAATGAGATTGGCTAGATCTGGAATCTGCCAATAGGTCGTTTTAGTACATATGTAATTGAAAACAATATAATTTTAATAAAAACATGAATGATGGGGGGAAACCATGTTAAATTAGGATACTATGCATGCAAGAGTGGGGGATGAGGAAGAGAAAACTTAGGGAGGTTACACCAGGTGTCAACATGCCATTATGACGCTATACATGCCATGGAAATCATGGGATTTTATGGGCTGTGTAAATTCCACGAGGAATTGGTCGTTGGCTAGAAAAAGACCTAGGAAAAAAAATCTATTAAGGAATCATATGTGGGAGGCAGGATGTTTCTTAGTATGCAAGGAAAGGATTGAACTCTTGTTGTGTGAGAAATTTTTGTTAGGAAAGCTAGAATAAATACTTGTTATGTGAGAACTCTGTGTTAGGAAAGTGATTTCTCACTAGAGAACTGTACCTGAGGTTGGCTATCACCGCTCTTAGCATGCATAGTATAGCTAGGGGGTGATTGAGGACAGAGAAAAAATGTTCCTAATCTACGTTTGGGTGGAATGTGATTTTTCCTTCTTCATTTGGATCACCATACAATCGGGTTCCTTCAATGTTTAAATGTTTTGCAAACCATTAATCTCATGGTGTATATACCTGTATTTATTTATGTGTAATGTCAATGGTATGGAAATGATAAGAACCATATTTTTGGTTCTAAAAGAAAATAGATTTCTTATATGAATTCTAGATTATAATTTTCTTTATTTCCAAGATCTATATGTTCTTAGGGAATGGTAACTGGGCCACCGTTTATCGGTGACACTGTGGGTTTCAATATTGTGTATATTAGAGGGTTGTTTGTTAAAAAAATTGCTGCTGGCTGAGCCATATTTTAGGCCTATGTTTATTGAATATTTGTGTTCATTCTGCGTGTGCAAGATTTCCTGGTTATACAATTTATCCTCTAACACTTGTATAGATGCAACAAAGTCCTTTAGGTAGTTCATGAGTTGTACTATGTAAGAATAATTTTCCCGACTTAAAATGGTCCTCCCTTGCGCCTTATTTATTTTTGAACTTATAGATCGGATATTGAATATCTGAGTAACACCGTCAAAGAATGACTGCCCCTTGTTTTTCCAAGAAAATTACAAGTAAAAACTCCTAAGTAATTCCATGTAGAAGATGACCCACGAAGGCTTAGAATTTGTAAACAATTTAAGTATTTTCCACAATCCACAATGTAGACTGGAAATTTGTAAAGAATTCAATTAATTTTCCCAATACGAAATCCGTATTATAGAAGTGGGGTTGTGGAGGTAAAATTTGAAAAGAATTTAAGTACTTTCCGCAATCCGCATTGCAAAAGAGGAATTGTGGAAGGGAAACTTGTAAAGGATTTAAGTACTTTCCGCAATCCAAAATCCACAGTTCGGAAGTGGAATTGCAAAAGGAAAATTTGTAAAGGATTTAAGTACTTCCCACAATCTGCAATTCGTATTGCGGAAGAGAAATTTGTAAAGGATTTAAGTGCTTTCTGCAATCCATAATCCGCATTGCAGAAGTAGAATTGTGGAAGGGAAATATGTATATTTCAAAGGCACTTACCACAATACGTCATCCACAATATGCATTGTGGAAGGGGATTTGCAGCGGGACCCTTGCAAAAATTCCTTTGTGGAATACTTGTTGTGAAAAATTGATAAACTTAATATTTTGGAATCTGAATATATAAAGGATTTAGGATAAATCTTTAAGGCTCTTTTTTTCAATGTTTTCCTTTGTATTTTTTGGTGTTTAAGGTATCACCTATAATTCGAAGAACCATAAAGCAATTTTTGTAATAAGCACGAAGTCCTTGCTTAATATATTATAGAGAATGGATAAAATGATCTATGACTTATGACATGTTTTATCTGGTATCAATTTTTTTTGTTTATGCATTTTTCAAGTGGTTATATGGGTGTGTGACAATCCACCCAATGGTCCGATGGGTGGTGGGCCTCAGGATGGTGGACCTCCAGGTGGTGAGACTCAATATGGTGGACCTCCAGATTATGGGCCTCTAGGTGGTAGGCCTCCAAGCAATGGGCCTCTAGACGGTGGATGTCTAGATGGAGGACCTCTAGGTGGGCCTCCTGATGGAGAACCTCCAGGTGGGCCCCCATATGGGGGACCTTTGGGTGGCGTACCACTAGGTGGTTCTCTGTATGGTGGAAAAAATGATTTCACAAATGGCCTCCTATATGTGGTGACATTCTCAGAACTGGGTTTCCCTCATGGGGTATTAGTGTTACCAGGATAAGGGATTTTGACAAAAAAAATTCCTGAGGAAATAGTTTGATAATTCTTATTAAACATTGTCAGTGTATTTCTTGGGTATGTGTACCCCAATGTAGGTTCATTAGACATGGTTTGGACCCATGATGATTGTCTCAGTCCGGCGAAAGGAATAACCAAATTTGTGGTCATGGATGGTGTGTTAACTATCGACTACCCTAAAGAAATACTCTTCTTAATATTTAAACTAGTTCATATGGTCATAGAAACAACTTGTTATGGGGGTTTTCCCCCAGTCATAGTATTTTTAGAAGAACTAGGAAGAAATAGGAGAGTTTGAAATAGTAGGATAGAGATAGAAGGTTGTCCTAGATCGTATGAAACCATAATATGAATCGGTATTCTGGACACAACAACAACATGAGACTTAACAAGGGCATGGTATTCAAGAGTGTATATTTTTGAATGACTAGGAAAAGGAGAGAGACTTATCCTCCTTGTGTTATCCCCCTGTGCACAAAATGGAGGCCATCTCACGTATGGGTCTAAAATACTCATTATTTGATAATTATAATCATGGATTTGGTGGGGGCAGCATAAGGAAAAGCAATGGTGTTGTATTAAAAAATTATTTGTCCCAAGGAAGTATCCCAAAATGTGGTAGTTGGACCAAATTCGGATGCCATGGGGTCATCTGATGGCTCAGAAAACACCCAATCTCATGTACCAGAATGGTCTTCAGTAGGGAAGTGAAAGGTTGAATCACATGAAAAAGGAAATTTTACTAGTACCGGGGTAAAGGTAGATAGATTCTCAAAGGAAGAATACTCTTCCCCTAGATCAGTGATCGAAATACCCTCTACATATGGATCAGTTGGGATAGGTTGGTCCATGGTTACCTCCAATATTTCTTCTATAGTAGGAGGAAATTCAGTTGGTAAACCATACATCTTACGAGATATCCTCATAGGTGGTTGAAACAGAATGTTGGCTAAGAATTTTTACTCTAAATGTATTATAGTAAAAACGATCACACACAAACAATTCTACGCAAGCTAAGGTCACACGAAAACTTAATTTATAAGTGGGGCTAAAAAATCCAGATAATCACTAGGAGTGTCAAGTGGTGACAACTCATGATCTACCATAAGGTCCAATAGTAAAATGAAACAAGGAGTATTGGAACCATACCCTTTCCTGAATACCCAACTACCTGGACAACACGTGCGTAGTAGCTCCTTGGTTGTTGTTCTTGGTGTTTTGCTTCAACAAGACTACCAAAAGGATTTTCTCAGTTAGTATAGTTTACTAGAAGGGTCTCTAGATATACACTAAGTATGTGGGAGCTAAAATCCGTGTTAGTGTTTTCTGATGCACAACCATTCAAAAGGGGCCTTCCGATATACTATCAAGCACGCGAAGAAATTTTGGATATACCTCGAGGATACATGAAAAATCATTTGATATACTGATTGGTACGTGGAAGAACCACACAATCTCGGGGATGCATTGTATTCAAATAATGGAAGATCCTATGTTTATAGACATCGAAACATGTCTTCTAACCTATCACTCAAATTATTAAGAATTTTAATCAAAAATACTGTTCAATTTTGTCTTGATGGTTAGTGAATGTTTGTGGAGTGTGAATTAATTGAAAGATTAAATTATCTAAATGTAATGAAATTATTCTCTTCAATGAATCCTATCTAGAGAAAAGGAGATCTTTTTCCCTTCAAATAATGAATGAAAACACCATGCAATTTAAAAACTCATTCTTCAAGCTTTGAAAAATTTTAGACACGCAAAACCTCTCAATGCTAAACTAAAAAGATCTCTAACGTAACAAGGAAAAGTTTCTTAATGCCTAAATTCCTATCCTTTTCTTAATCCAAACTCAAAAGAAACACTTCTAATCTATATGATCAATCAGATTCAAAACACCTAATGAAATTAAAGGGAACAAATCTAACTTTTTCTTTTGTTTTTTTATGCACTTTTGGAAAAAGAAACACAAAGAACAAAAATCACTCTAAAAAAGTGTAAAAAATAGTAACATTTTTCCTTTTTTGTGGATCTGGAAAGAGCTTTAAGATATCTAAATGAAAACTATAAACCCAAGACCAAACTTGTTGGTCACTATGGGCAGACCTGGGTTTACTATAATTGTACCAACAACACCCCTAGTTCACTGGCCCTTTCGGCGACAGACCGCAAAGCAGCCTAAAGTCTCACCCGAAGTGACTCTAATGGGTTGGCCAAAGACTCAAGTGTCTTAGACCAGGTTCTACGGCATCCTACTTGCAACTCGCAGCTCTCTAGCCGCGAGATCTCTCTTTCTTCATCTCGCAGTATCTTATATTCGCGATGACTCTAGCCTTATCACATCGCCACGCTCCAGGCAACACATAACTTCCTCCTATGCTAGTCCCTTACCCTACGGTCTCATGCACCACAGCTTCTCTATCGGTGCGATATTGCCTCCCTGTGATATCCTACCGCGGCATCTCAGCGCACTTAGCGTTACTTATGTCTGGCTTACATGACTCAATATACAATGCTATTCACCACTGCGACTATTAACTGTATTGAATGAAACACCCACAACTCTTTTCTATATTACTTAAAGACTTCACTTATAATTATCCTTCTACAATGTTGGAAACTCTATGGAAACATACATACTTGTATTATAAGCAAAGTTCATATATGTAATAACAGATAACGATAAACAAATACAATCACATGCATTCATCACATAACACGCAGGTTTTACGTGGTTCACTCCCAGGATGGAAGCTACGTCCACAGAACTGTGTTTCTCTATTATAACTTGGGGGAAGTATACACAGTTTTGCTGCACCGCATATGCAGCTCAAGATATTCTGGGTAACTCCGCACACAACCTGGAGCCCTTCTCTCCTAGATCTCTTTTCTATCTCTATATTGCCTCTCTTACAATATACTCTTCCCTCTCTGTCAATCCCTGCGGATTGTTACATACAGACTCAATGACTCTCAGACAGACTAAGTGTCTGGATCTTTACAAAATGGTCTGACTAGCTTAACTAGCTGGATGGCTTAAGATGCTCAAAAATGCCAAAAATGCCAACCAAGCCAACCCTTTACAATACAAAATACATCCCTTTATAGGTGGCCTGAAGGTCTCGCCATTACAACACTGTGGTCCTGTCCCAACAGTAACCCAAAAACCTAACTAGTGACAGTCAGCATAACTGTACTTGGAGTAGCCGCTTTCCATCACACCACAGCTCTCTGCAGTCTTCCATGCTTTCCAACATTGATCATGGGTACTATGCACCACTTCTCTTCACCATAGCTCCTCTATAGTCTTCCATGCTTCCCAGTGCTGACCATGGGTATCGGCACTACTTCCCTTCTTTCTGCTTCTGTCCTTCGTCTTCAATACCTCGGCCTCATCGCTCCTTTTCCTTTATGAGGGTAGCTGAACCCTCTTGTCTCCGCCGCTGACTTCAATGCAGTGGGTGAGCTCTCTCTTCTTGGCCGCTCAGGTACTGTCATCTTCCTTGACTTCTCTGTCCCAATAGTCACGGTTTTCGGCTCTGATCTGTAGCTAGAAACATGCTACAGTGTCGTACCTTTACTTCTTATATCTCTGCTAAAACTGTCTATCCACCAAAAT
Source organism: Pseudotsuga menziesii (assembly GCA_001517045.1). Taxonomy (NCBI): domain Eukaryota; kingdom Viridiplantae; phylum Streptophyta; class Pinopsida; order Pinales; family Pinaceae; genus Pseudotsuga; species Pseudotsuga menziesii. The sequence goes on along the minus strand of LPNX010998543.1, from coordinate 281,247 downwards.
AGCAACTTCTTCTGTAGCTACGAGACCCTGCTCCAATAGTCCCCTAACACTTACTTGTGGCTCATCCCCGAGCCACTACCAGCGGGCTTCTCCTGCCGTAGCTTCTCTTTGGCTTCCTACGAAGTCCATTGCAGCTTGTCCCGAAGTCCTGCGACTTCATTCTGCATCGCTTCAAAACGCTCTTGTGCCGAGTCAAGCAAAGCTTGACTAATACTGGAGTCTTCTGTTGCATCAATATCATTTTTGGTTGCAGTGAACTCCGTAAATTTCTGCTCAATCGTAAGGTTGAAGCCGGTCATTGATTTGTATTTCCTGTGCTCACAACCGCTGCGCTTCCTGCTGCAAACGGTTCATCTCTGTTGTCTTTCTCATCTTCTGAAGAGCTGCTAAGCTCTTAATTTCTTCTTTCATTACTGCCGCAGTATTCTCTATCTGCTAAATACTTTGCTAGATTTCTACTTTCTCAGGCGGCTGATCCAAGTCCGACCATGTGTTCGTTGCCTCAGTTAGCATTGTCAATGCATCATCTATGCAAGCTTTCATTTGTGCAGAAGTGACTATTTTGGAGGCATTGTTGGAGCAGGGTCCCACAGCTACAGAAGAAGCTGCTATTTTGGCGGATAGATAGCTTTAGCGAAGATATAAGAGGTAAAGCTACGATGTTGTAGCATGTTTCTAGCTACAGATCAGAGCCGAAAACTATGACTATTGAGATAGAGAAGTCAAGGAAGACGACAGTACCTGAGCGACCGAGAAGAGAGAGCTCACCCACTACATTGAAGGCAGCGGCGGAGACAATAGGGTTCAGCTACCCTCATAAAGGAAAAGGAGCAACGAGGCCGAGGTATTGAAGACGAAGGATAGAAGTAGGAAGAAGGGAAGCAGTGCCGGTACCCATGGTCAGCGTTGGGAAGCATGGAAGACTACAGAGGAGCTGTGGTGAAGAGAAGCGGTGCATAGTACCCATGATCAGTGTCGAGAAGCATGGAATACTGCAAAGAGCTGTGGTGTGACGGAAAGTGGCTACTCCAAGTACAGTTATGTCGAATGTCACTAGTTAGGGTTTTGGGTTACTGTTGGGACAGGCCCACAGTGTTGTAATGGCGAGACCTTCGGGCCGCCTATAAAGGGATGTATTTTGTATTGTAAAGGGTTGGCTTGGTTGGCATTTTAGGCATTTTTGAGCATCTTAAGCCATCCATCTAGTTAAGCTAGTTAGACCATTTTGTAAAGATCCAGACACTTAGTCTGTCTGAGACTCATTGATTCTGTATGTAACAATCTGCAGGGATTGACAGAGAGGGAAGAGTATATTGTAAGAGAGGCAATATAGAGATAGAAAAGAGATCTAGGAGAGAAGGGCTATAGGCTGTGTGCGGAGTTACCCAGAAGATCTCGAGCTGCATATGCGGTGCAGCAAAACTGTGTATACTTCCCCCAAGTTATAATAGAGAAACACAGTTCTGTGGATGTAGCTTCCATCCTGGGAGTGAACCACGTAAAACCTATGTGTTATGTGATGAATGCATGTGATTGTATTTGTTTATTGTTATCTGTTAGTATGTATATGAACTTTGCTTACAGTACAAGTATGTATGTTTCCATAGATTTTCCAGCATTGTAGAAGGATAATTATAAGTGAAGTCTTTAAGTAATCTGGATAAGAATTGTGGGTGTTTCATTCCATACAGTTAGTAGTCGCAGTGGTGAACAGCCTTGTATATTGAGTCCTGTAAGTCGGACACAAGTAATGCTGAGTGCACTGAGATGCCACAGTAGGATATCGCAGGGAGGTGATATCGCACCAACATAGAAGCTATGGTGCGTGAGACCACAGGGTAAGGGTCTAGCGTAGGAGGAAGTTACGTGTTTCCCGGAGCGCAGCGATGTGATAAGGCTAGAGTCATCACAAATAGAAGAGACTGCGCAACGAAGAAAGAGAGATCTCACGGCTAGAGAGCTACGAGTTGCAAGTAGGATGCCGCAAAACCTGGTCCAAGACTCTTGAGTCTTTGGCCAACCCATTAGAGTCACTTCGGGTGAGACTTCAGGCCGCTCTACAGTCTGTCGCCAAAAGGGCCAGTGAACTAGAGGTGTTTTTGGTACAATTATAGTAAACCCAGGTCTACCCATAGCGACCAACAAAACTTCTAAACACAAAATCATTCACTCTAAAGCCTTTACTAATACTTGTTTTTAAGATTTTGACTCAAAAATCAGCTAGGCTATATCCACACTGTAAGTTCTAAGAACTACAAGGTAGAAAAAAAGACAAACACAAACCAAAAAAACATAAAAATTTACAAAAGAGTAACTATGGAGTTGGAGATGGCGTACCTTGGCACCTTGTAGGGTAGAACTAGGGAATGCCCTAAGGTCTTACACTCTTTTCTTTCTTCCGAATAGCATCAATGAGGCTCCTTGACTCTAGGAAGGATGCATCAAGGACATATCAACTCTCTGTCAAAAGATCCCAGTTTTGTCAACGGATTTGGAGAACCAAAAGAAGCAAATAACCTCTAAGATAAGAAATTGTAAATCAGACTGGAATTTGTTGAGTGCAGACACTGATGTGAGAAGGAAAATGGAATTGAAATATCCTAATTTTTGCATAGTAAAAACTTTAGCACAGTACAAACTAAGGTTTGAGTGAAAATATCCCAAAAATGGCTAATTCAAAACTGGCATTTTCCCTCTGATAGAGCAGATTAGCTTGGCTAGTTGCTCCAATGTGTCGAAATAATGCATCCAATCTCACTAACACGGTCTGCTTAATCAAAAGGGTTTTTTTTCACAAGGCAGGGTTTCAGTGAAACTTGTCTTAGTGTGCTGAAATAGTCAGAGGGAACTCAAGAGTTGTCTTTGAAATGATCAAAAGCGTGCGAAAATATTAGCGAAGGAGGAGTTTGGAGAAACTCATCTCAACCCACTGACTTCGCCAGAGGGAACTCCAAAAATCTTGCTGGCATGGTCGTAGGTGCTGAAGCGAGTAAAAGGGACAAGAGCACCGATAGAATCGGTGGAGCATGGAAAAGGGGCAGCAAAATGGTCAAAGGTCCTTGAGTCAAAGAAAACATGTCGAGGTTGCCAATACACATCAACACAACTCTCAAAGTGTTGCTGATATGCCACATGCCTCCACTAGATCGGAGGAAAATTAACGAGGATGATACACATCGATGCAACTCTTAAAGGGTTGTCGACACAATCATGTGTCCTAGATCAAATTTTGTCGATATTGTTGCACTAACGAATTTTGCATGTTCCTAAGTTTCGCTCATGTTCAATCGGTGGAAGGCGTGAAATGAGTCGCTTTCATCAAGCTTTCCTTCACAATTTGTTTTATGAGCATGGAAAATCTTCCAAATCATAGTTTGTAAGGATTTGGAATTATTTGGGTTTGATTCCCATGATTGCAATTGATGTTGATGCCTATGTTTCAATATTCCTCTTAGGGGAAACTAATACTATAAATGTGACCTCAAATGGAGGAGAAAGGATTCGACATCCATTTTGGAAGCCTGTGTTCTTGGTTTTGTGGATCTAAGCTTTTCTTGGAAGTAATTAATGTAGAAGTATTTTTTGAGTGTTTGAGATTCATCATAGTCTTCAATGTTCAGTCTTTGTTTTCTTGTATGCTCCATTTCAATGTATGTGTGAAGTTTTGTTAATACGTTTCTAGTTGTATGCAAGGAATTCATTCTATGTTAAGCACTCCTTTCATCAGAAAATGTATTTGTTATGTGTTGATGATAAATTTCATGGAATTCATCTTCTGTTAGGTGCTCCATCTCAGTTATCAGCCTTTATTGTCTCTTCTTCTAAAGGTTTCTTTGTAGATTCATCCAGAGTTAAGGTGCTTCTTCTTTCACTGGGATTATTCTCATTTCCCCCTGCCATCTCTTAAAATTATTTGACTGGATGTAAATGCTTAGGTTTCCCGAGATTGCGAAGGATAATCACCTATCATTATTGTTGTAAGGCATTGAATGTTTTAGGATTCGAATCCATTTCCTAATGTGCTTTCTTTTTTTCTGTCTTACACCCTTTGAAATACAAACAACTTATTCTCATCATAAGTCTAGCCTTCTGTGTGCTTATTGCCAGACATATGTGTATGTGAATGATATTTGTGACACTTAGAGATCCCTCTCTGGATGTATAGGCTAGAATACAGCCTAAATATTGGTTTGAAATGGTTACCCCAGTGATTTCCTGCCCACAACCATAGGAAAATTACAAGGATATAACACCTTGGCGCCATTACAGGGGACTAATCACTATTATCTCCTCGAGGAAACAACATGGTTCTAGTTCTACGACTTGGTTGAGCTACCGATATTGGAAACACATTGGTTATGCATGCTATGGTGACTCCACTCAGGGATTTTTAAGGTGACTTCACTCAAATTGGTTTGGAAGGTAACTCCATTAGGGATCTGTTGTGCCCCTACCCAACAGCCTTTTAAAAAATATTATCTCATCAAATAAAATTATATTTTATTTTTGATGAAATGTTTGAGTTTCATATAACAAAACTAAAGAATTGACAGTTACTGAAATGGTGACCTTCCAGCAGCTACTGAAACATGAAATTCAATGTTTTTAAAAGAAACCTTTGCGAACTATGGATTAGTTAACAAAATCACTACTTTGAAATTATTATTTCAAAGTGAATTTGCATTAAAAATCAAGGGATAAGTGTTAATAATTTCTTATAAACTAATTTTTGAAATCTTATCCGAATATTTATAATTTGATTTTCATTATGTGATTATGTTATCATAAATATTAATAAGGTTTAAGGTTGGGCGTCTGATCAAAGTTCATTTGAATTATATTTTCAAGGCTTTTTGTTCAATCTAAGAATTACGCATAACATAACGTTATTATTTCATCTTGATCTTTATGATGGTCCTCATATGTTATTTTTATTATTGCATGTAAAGGTCAAAGATAATGCTATGGGTTATGGGATTTGTTTTTCATATTTTAAAGGAAAAAAACAGCCTTATAATGAAGAAGTTACATATTTGAAACAGAACGGCGATTGGGGTTTGAATTATTTTAACCTAAGTCTGTCACGACATGAAATTGCAATATCAAAATGCTTCATTCCGAGTTCAAAGCAGATCATTCCATTTGTCACAAAAGATGAATATCATCAAGACTTTGACGTGCGATAACTGAAAGGAAAATTTTAATTCTTGATTTGTTTTACCTTCCGAACAACCTCACATTTAGCATAACGTAATAATGATTTTTATAAATAAACTTGATGCATTTTTATGATTGGTTTAAAGGGGTCGATTGATGCGTAAATGTTTATCCTTTCATATTTTCTTTTGTGAACAGGTAGCAAGAGAAGCCAACTCAGCGGTTTCCATAAAATATGATATTTACTCTGCGATTTCAAGTTGAAAATGAATTCTTCATAAGCTAGGTTATTTACCAAAGCAGTGAATATGAAACACATAGTCGCTTCTGATTTTGTTGCTTGAAAAAGAGTTGCCAGAACGTAAAAGAATATGAAATCAGTTGAAGAAGATTTGGTGCCTGAGACCATGGATTTGAACAAATTTCATGAAAACGATAGAAAGGGAGATTATTTCTATTTTCTGAATTCTATTCTTTTATTATTTTTACAAGTCTTTTCTCTTTTTATGTGAGCGATTGGATTATTTTTATAAAATAAGGAGCATATATTTATGATATCTTTCGAAGTTCAGGTTTACGCATGATCTCATGCCATATATTATGCAATACTGATTCTTTGGTTTTGATTTAGTTTGCTGTGATGATAATCTCTAATAAAATCAGGAGCAACAGTTTAATTTCCATAGAAATTGCCGGACGTAAAATTTCATTTTTTAGTCAATTATTAAAATCGCGTTCTCAACTGACAGGCGATTTTGCGAGCCATATTGTGAGCAAATGGAGGCGGATCTTAAAAATCTGGCACATGGGTTTTCTTCAGAACAGACCCATTTAGTTTTGTT
>LPNX010998543.1:241050-267375 GCA_001517045.1 Pseudotsuga menziesii | reverse complement strand
TTCTTTCCAGGAATTTGCCAGTGCAAATATTAAATTGGATTTTCTTATGATCTCTGTCTATTTAAACCTGGGAAATTTGATTGAAGGGAGGAGCTCTGTTTTGAAGAATTATTTCTTTAAGAAGATCTTCATGCCTGATTGCTGAAAGAATAGGGAGTGATCAAAAGTGACAGGAGAGGCTGGAGCTGAGAGATTTTTCTTTCAGATCTGATTGTTGCTGTCAGGATAATTTTGGGATGGATCAACAGCAGTGAAGAATTTATTTTTCATTGTTTGAAGAACAGACCAAGAGCTGGAGCTGAGGGGTCGATAATTAATGAAAGGGCACCACAAGACTAGTTTGATTTGTTTGCTACTTCAGATAACTACTTGTCTGCAGCCACGACATTGTTAACTGGTGATATTATCAATATATGTGTTCAGTTTTTATACTTGGCATATGTTTGTGATGTCCATTTGTCTTGTGATGTCTTTTTACTTTAGTCATGTTTGCTGAAATTCTTTAAAGAATTTTACAGATATGTTTCTATTATATGATTATCGATATTGCATGTTTTCAATTTCTGCTGATATGTCATGTTATATGGTTAATGATCTAATCATTGTTTATATAATGTGTAGTGATTATTGCATGATTTTGGTTAACGTTTAAATTTCTTTGAATGTAATCAAGTGTATTCATGCAGTATTTTATTAGCATAAATTGATTACAGGTTAAATTTTTATTGCTCCTTATTGGAATAGAAATGTTTAGAACAGATTAACAGTTGTTTCTTGTAAATTATTTTATAATACAGCCATTGAATCAGATATTTATATCCATATTACATTCAGGTTATTTTCTGATTCATGTAATTAATGTATAGTTGTGAATAGTGCAAATTTGTAATACATTTTACATGTTAATATTTGATTAACTTTTAATTATAAGTTAAGTGAATGGAATAGATTTAGTTTATAAGTTAATTTAATTATATTACTAATTTATTAGTAAGCAGATTAACTAGTTAATTTGTACATTCATTAACTAGTTTAATTTGTACATTTGTAGGTATTTATTAGATTTAATTAACCAAAGTAATAGCTTTAGTTTTTAGACTTAGTTTAGTTAGACTTTCAGGCTAACAGAGCCTTTAAACCTGTTGGGAACGACTATCCCAAACAGCTTGGACCCTGTTTTAAGGATCCCGGTCTGGGTCGTTTTCCCCCGTTGTGGGCTTCGTCAAATACGCCCGTCAACAGGATCCTTTCGACTCCACTCAGCGCAGGATTTTACAAGGAGACTCCACTCAAAATGATTTACAAGGAGACTCCACTAAGAATAATGGCTGCCATAAATACCAATACAAGGAGCAATCCTGATGCTGAACATTTTTCTGAAATTTTTTATCTAGAGACACTGATTCATAAACCCGAGAAGATGCAAAGGTCAGTTATCCCTCAGTTAGACAGAATGTTTTCTTTACCTATCGAAGTTGTTGTTTATATTAATGATATATCTGAGCATTGTAATGAAAATTTTGAAATAATTTTCCCTAGAATTAAGTCCGAGTCCAGCCTCTCCGAAGTAGCTTTAGACCCCTCTGCATTCGAGTTCTCCCACACTCCCTATCTATCTGATATCTCGGAGCCTCTATGCAGGGATATTCAAACCTTGTCAGATAGAGATCACCCTTAATTTTCCTCTAAGTCGGACTCATTAGACTCCACTGCCACAACATAGTCTACTGCCATATCTTTATTTCCCACCACTTTAGAGATTAATAATCTTTCGTCATCTAGTTTCACAACCCCTCACAACTATGGAGTTCCTCACAACATAGTGATTTCGTCTATCACACCGGCTTCAATCCCTCTTGGAAACCTTGTTATAACCACAGGAATGGCTAGTTCACCCCTATACTTCTACCTGCTTCTCTTCCTAACCTTCCCCAGGGATACTCACAAAGAATCAAACAATTTAATGTGGAGAGGGGGTATTCAGTTGAGGAACACTTGGGATGGTTTTCATACTAGACAGACCTGGAGCAAGTAGACCATGATGATGTTAAAGTCAGACTATTTTCCAAAAGTCTTGTTGGAGAAGTGAGAAAATGGTTCAAAAATATTCTAGATAACTCCATTATGATAGTATCAATCTTTTGAATATTCTTTCAAAGACAAATGGGAAGACAAGAAAAACCCCAAGCAATATTTGTCCCAATACCATTCCATGGGGAGGAGGGAGTGTGATTCTATCCAAGAATTTTTTGACAGATTTATGAAGACATATAATGCCATCCCTTCCCAGTTCAAACCTCCCCCTGGTTCTACCCAACTCCAATATGTTGAAGCCTTTTATAGTGAATTTACCTTGTTACTGAGTGAAAGAATATCAACCTCCCTAGACGATATGATGAAATATGGCATAGAGGTAGAGGTCAACTTGACTGCTTATAGAAAGAAGAAGAGGGATGAGGGAGAATGGAGGAGAGAAGAGGGAGAAAAAAGGAGGGATAAAGAGCCCAAACAAACTTCTTCCTCTAACTCACAGGATGTCAGGATTGAGATGATGATGAATTCCATGGAAAAGTTGATGGAGAGACTTACTTTGGACAATAGACCACTCCCAAGGGAAAATCTTGAGCAGCAAAATAGAAACCAGAATGTTAGAAGACCCCTTGTTCTCCAAAACAGGTAGAGGGAGCAGAGAAACACTCCTGATCAACATGTCAGGCCCCCATTTTAGGAGAATTATATGGAGCGAGATTATGGAAATGAAGCTGAGAATGAAATTCACCAGTTGGAAACTGAATTATCCTCTGCCTTTTTTACCGAAGAAGAGCATGATAACTCCTGTCATGAAGCAGAGGAGATGCATGCTGAGGAAACATAGGATTTTAAAATGAGGTATCAACTTGTTGTCATGGATCTGCAGAGGTAGATTTGTTTAATGAACATAAATGTTCCTTTTATGAGGAATAAAGATGCAGCAAACAAACCCTCTACAAGCAAACTGAAGAAATATCTACCCCATAAGGATGCCTCCAACAATGTAACAAATCCCAAAGGGAAAAAAAGAAGGAAGATAATCCAAGGAACTCAGATAAGGGATAAACCTCTTTCAATTTAGAGGCCAGAATTGCAAAAATCAAGATACCTGTCCCTCTAACTGAATTGTTAAGGAATCATTACTATAAGTCCCAAATCATGGTTGTGTTGAATCCTCCGTGAGAAATCTTTGCCATATCAGATTCCCTAAATCTTCAATATGATAGTCCCACCATCCTATTTGGACCTTGTTATCACCCAGAATTACACCCAAGGTTGTGGAGAGTAAATCTTGAGGTAACAATAGAACCAATTTAGGAAAATAGATCTTCCTTCTACCTTTTCTAGAGAGGGATCTCTCACAGATTTATATCATGGCCATAATTAAAGATAAAATAAATTCAGATTTATAAATGGTTGAAAAAGAGAAAGCACAAAAGGGCTATGAAGTCACAAATTATAGATGGATTACAGAACAATTTGTAGGTGAAGATACACAGAGGCAAGGTAGCACTCAGTTATAGTCAAATAGTTGTTTTTCCGGTGATAAAGAGAGAACATGAACAATCCATCAACATGGAGCATCTACAAGATGAATTCTGCATCAATTTTGGAGAGAAAACTTTGGCGAATACCTACAAAAAATAGTCAGAGCATATAGGATGAATTCTGAGCTATTATACACTTATTCCAAACATGAAGAAGACATAATGGAAAGATTAACAAGAACACATGCATAGAGGAAATAAAGTAACAGACTGTAATCTACGAATCACACAGGAATATCTACAACAACAACAAACATTCGGCTCTATCATTTTATTATAAGTAGATTAAATTTACATAGCTAATAAAAATATAATATTCAACAACTTCTTTCTTCATTTTTGGCTAATAAAAATATTTCTTTAGGTTTTTTATAAACTTCTGATATCCCAAGTGTCATGCATAAGGATTATTGTGTAATTCTCTGAAAATTATTTGTTTTATGTTAGACTAATTTGGTACAAAAATTCGGTTTTTGAAATGGATAAATCCTTCTGTATCAATATGGTACATGCTATCCTCATTATCAACCTTTCTATTTTTACATCTTTCTATTAATTCTTTATACTAATCATCACTATTAGACATTGTTTTCAACATATTTTTAAATTTTGATTCATATTCACTAACTAATACAAAATGCATCCCATGTTATTATCAGCTTAGTGCATCTGCTACAATATTTTTATTCCCTTTTATGTGTCTAATTTCAAAACCATACTCACTCATGAATGCAATCCATCTGGCCTGGCAGGCATTCAATGTTTTCTAATCAAACGGGTATTTTAACCCAATATTATCAGTTAGAAACAGAAATTTCTTTCCTACCAAATATTATCTCCAAATTTTAAGAGCGTGAATAATAGATTCCAACTCCATATCATGCACTACATAATTTTTTTCATGGTCTTTTAACATTCTTGAGGGAAGTTAGCACAGTCTATCGCACCGCCTATGCAACACGAGATCTCTTCTAGACCTCTGGTCTACTTCTATTTCTATATTGCCTTTCTTACAATATATCCTTCCCTCTCTGTCGATCTCTGCGGATAGTTACATACAGACTCTAATGACTCACAGACAAGCTAGGTGTCTGGATCGTTACAACACTATCTGTCTTACTGACCCCTGAATCTACTTCGAAAATATTCAACTAACCAACTAAGGAATCAACCTCTGAACCAACCCTTTACAATACAAAATACAAGCTTTTATAGGCAGCCCGAAGGTCGTGCCATTACAACATTGTGGGCCTGTCCTAACAGTAAACCCATACCCTAATTAGTGACAGTCGGTCCTCTCTGTCCTTGAGGTAGCCGCTTCCCGTCACACCGCAACTTTCTGCAGTCTTCCATGCTTCCCGGCACTGATCATGGGTACTATGCACCACTTCACTCTCTGTCCTTTGTCTTCAATGCTTGAGCCTCGTTGCTCCTTCTCCTTTATGAGGGTCGCTGAGCCCTCCTATCTTCCGCCGCTGCCTTCAATGCAGTGGTTGAGCTTTCTTCTCTCGGCCGCTCAGGTACCGTTGCCTTATAGACTTTTCTATCTCAAAAGTCAATGTTTCCGGCTCTGCTCTACAGCTGGAAACGTGCTACAGCGTCGTAGCCTTGCCTTCTCTTCCTTCCACCAAAACTTTACCTTTCCTCTAAACTAGCAGCTTCCTCTGTAGCTGCGGGACCCTACTCCAATAGTCCCCTAACACTCACTTGTGGCTCGTCCCCGAGCCACTACCAGCAGGTGTTTCCTGTTGTAGCTTCTCCTTCGCCTCCTGCGAAGTTTTCTGCAACTTACCCCGAAGTTCTGCAACTTCATTCTTCATTACCTCGGCACGCTCTTTCTGGAGTTTCGGTAACTTAGTTCGTTGGGCTCTCTTATCCCTTCTGCACATAGTGACGGTTTCGCCGTCTTTGCCGGTTCTCCTTTGAGAACGCTCTAGTGTTTAGAAGTGCACTACAGATATCCTTTCCTTTTTATCTAGGTTAGAACTTTTATCACAAGGAAAATCTGTATCTTCCAGCCTTCTCAAACATTTCATTCAGACTAGAGCCTGGTATATGGGGGGAATGCAAACCATGAATTCCATTCCGAGAACAAGCCTTTGTCCTCGTTCTGGAAGTCTCCCCTCTGCTGGGTTTGCATTCCTCGTCCACTTCTCTTCTCTTCGAAGTGGTCCAGGTCCATATGCTTCCTTGGATCCTCAGGGTTCTGTTTTGCCTTTTCTTGCTCAGCAACCCTCTCCAAGCATGCACGCTGCCTCTGATCTATGACAACCATATGTTGTTTCTTTACCTTAGGAATCTTTTGTTCTTCGCTTAGCTGATCAGATAGGTCAGCGATTTTCTCCCGTTGCTTTCTTTTTCTGATTTTTACTTTCTTTCTGACGTGAGATTTCTTCTCACCATTCTTCTGCTCTGCTTTCTTATCTTCAGTGGTCGGCTCGTCTTTCTTCTTCTCTTGGGTAGAGCTTTTGATGACACCTTCGACATCCCGTACTGGACTCTTCATCCAGGGGGGCTTTCTGACTTGCGGTGTTTCTAATTTCACAACCTTGGGTGGTGTCGTCATGGCAACCACACAGTCAGTACGTTCTGTCCGAATTTGCTTCTAAAGGTTCGTCCTCGGGCAGAACCCACTTGGCTGAATCTACTGAGCATGCAATGGCTTCTAGCTCTGGGAGTCACTGTACTCTGTAACTGGATTGGCTAAAAATGCACAGGGGATACTCAGGACTGCTATGTATGGTTCTCGGTTGTTTGCAAATGTGACTCTTGTACCTGGGTAGTTCCTATATTTATGACGAGTCAACACTCCCGGATGGAACGGTCCTCCCGGTAAAACCCGTCGGACTTAATTATTGCTTGGACGAGACCATGCCCACCATTCTGATCCTCAATCAATGTAGAAATATGCTCACGTGCTGCTCGAATTATGTGTGCTCAGGTGCCGGTCTTGTCAAAGATTTTTCCAAATCTAGAAACTTAATGAGGCCTGCCGCCAAATCTATGGTAAGGGATACCGGTCATTTCCTCACTAACTGCCTGTCAGACCGTGACTTGACGGTCCACTGTCAGTTTCAAAACTGGACACGTGGCACGGTGAAACATCGCATTGCTGCAATGCAATCTCCGTGTCACCTGCGCAACCAAACAACGTCAAAATAATATATATATATATATTATCTGAATCACGCTGGTGCGATTCCTCCTGACTAGACTCTCTGCCGGTGTAGACTAGTTCCCGGTGTGATGCCTCCTTTCAACTACACTGGGCATCTGCACCTCTATAAACTATTCATGCTAGGACGGAGAGGTGGGGAGGCTGTCACTATAGAGCTTAAGCCTACTGCCATTCATCCATGTGGGAAGAAGCGCCCCGTTCAACTGGGTGAGTTGAACAGCACCTCCTTCTGTGACTTGCTGTATCGGATATGGCCCCAGCCAATGTGTTTTGAACTTCCCTGGAAACTTAATGAATTTGCTGTCATACAGGAGCACTAGGTCTCCGATCTGGAAATTCTTATTCTTAATGTGTCGATCATGCCAGGCTTTTTCTCGTGCTTTCTGCACTGTCTGATGGAATCTAGCGATAAATCTGTCTTCTTCCAAGGTAAGCAACTATGCTAACCGTTCCTCCACTGTGGCTATATCAGTCATTCCGGTAATCTGAGCGACTCTTAAACTAGGAAGAATATACTCCATAGGCATAACAGCCTCCTGTCCATATACCAAGCCGAAAGGTGTGTGTCCCGTAAGTTTCTTGCATGTGGTTCTGTATGCCCATAGTACAGCGTTAACTCTGAGATCCCAGTCATTCCTTTGGTTATTGCAGATCTTCGTAAGAGCATTTTCTAAAATATTATTGAAGGCCTCGACCATACCATTAGCCTGTGGATGGTAGGGAGTGCTCTTATAGTGCTGAATCTGGAATTCTTCTGTCAATGCCTCAATAGTGCTATTCAAGAAGTGTGTGCCTTGATCACTCATCAAAATTACTGGGCATCCGAATCTACTGATGATATTTTCAAACAGGAACTGTGCAGCTGTAGCAGCATCGCAATTTCTTACTGCCTTGGCCTCTGCCCATCTGGTGAGGTACTCTGTTCCAGTGATAATATATCTCGCACCCATGTGCTTTCCCGGTGGGTTGATAGGACCCACAAAATCTATTGCCCATTTTTCAAATGTGCGCAGCATGACCTGCGGCCGCAGCGGCATTTCATCGTGTTGTGAGGGTTTTCCTACCCTCTGGCAGATATCGCAGCATCTACAGAAGTCCTGGGTGTCTTTATGCAGTGTAGCCCACCATAATCCTACCTCCAGGATTTTCTGCGCAGTCGGCTTTCCAGCGAAATGACCTCCTGCGGTTCCTGAATGTGCCTCTCTAATAATAACGTCTTTTTCATGTGGCATTACACATCTGCGTAGAAATTCGTCCGGGCCTAATTTGTATAGGCATCCTGCAATGAGGGTAAAGTCTGTTGCCTTTACAACCAACTGTTTCCTTTGCTTCTTAGTAAACTCATCAGGTGCTACTCCTGTAGTGAGGAATTGAATAATGTCAGTATTGTAGTCATCTGCAATCTGTATCGAGAATAACTGTGCATCGGGCAGATTGTCTTCAAGGTTACTTGGTTCTTCTCCTGAGTCTATCCATGATAGATGATCAGGTCCAGCATTCAGTCTTCCTGGTTTCACAATGATTTCAAAATCATACTCCTGGAAGAGGAGTAACCATCTACATATTATCCCCCCTAACACTGTTTTATTGACTAAGTACTTCAATGCAGAGTGGTCAGTAAGAATCTTGAACGAGGCTCCCAATAGATAGTGTCTGAACTTCTGTAGTGCATACACCATAGCTAAACCTTCTCTCTCTGTAGTGGTGTAGTTTTTTTCTGCTGTCGATAGCTTTCTGCTGGAATATTCAATGGGATGGTCAAGATCCCCTTCTCCTGGCTATGTTAAGACGACTCCTAGTGCGATGCCTGATGCATCCACGTGCACATGGAATGGCTTAGTCCAGTCTGGAAATACTAGGATGGGTGCTGTAACCATCTTCTGTTTAAGTATGTCTAGACTCTGCTGGCATTCCTCATTCCATAGGAATTTTACATCTTTCTTTAGCAATTTCTCCATTGGTGCTGTAATCTTTGCGTATCCCTTAATGAACTTTCTGTAGTACCCGGTATGACCAAGTACTGTCCTCAGTTGCTTGACTGAGCTCAGTGCTAGAAGGTTCACAATGATGGCGATCTTCGCGAGATCTACCATCAAGCCTTGTCTACACACAATGTGACCCAACAAAATACCAAATGGTGCACAAAATATACATTTTTTTAAGTTTAGGGAAATCTGGTATTGCCTACATTTCTCTAGCATCAATCTGAGATCTCCTATGTGCTTATCGAGTAGCCCAAATACAGTCCAATCATCAAAATATACTTCTAAGAATTTATGAATGTATTCTTTAAATACAGCAACTACTACTCTAGAAAATATAGCTGGTGCATTCTTAAGACCAAAGGGCATTACCGTATACTAGAACGAGCCCCATTCTGTTGCAAAGGTGGTCTTAGAGCGATCTTCTGGATGTATTCTGATCTGGTGGTAGCCTGAAAATCCATCAGTGAAGGAGTAGACCTCCTGTCCTCCCACATTGTCTAATACTTCATCAGTGAACGGTGTTGGAAACGGATCATGAAGGGATGCATCGTTGAGTTTTCGCAGATCAACACAGATTCTAATGTCTCCTTTTGTTTTCTTCTCCTGCACTACCATAGGGCTAACCCATTCGCTTTCCTCTATTGGCTCAATGATACCTGCTGCTATCATTTTATCGATTTCATCCTTAACTTTTTCTTTGTAGCGCGGATTCAATCTATATGGGCGCTGTTTAACTGGTCTGGAATCCTCCTTCAATGGTATTCTCATCACTCCCAGGTCTCCTACTATTCCCTTCATCTCCGTGAATTTGGTGGGAAATAGGTCCTGATAGTCGTGTAACAAATCTGCGATCTGTCCGGCTGTTTCATCATTCCAATAGTCTCCAATAGAGGCAAACTTAGGTTCTTCGTCTGTGCCAATATTAACCTTTTTAATCTTAACGGGTTCAGTTATTGTTGGAATCTCTAGCTGTGGTCCTTCGACATCACGAGTCCCTTCTGACTCAGGAATGTTAGTATTGCGGGGATCCTCGTCTGCCTCCTCTGGTTCTGATGCAAAATTATAGCATTCCAACGCCTCTTCGAGCTGGCTGGTCCACTCAGGTTGGACTAGTACTGAGATAGTGCGATCCTCGAAAATCTTTGTCTTGATTATGTCTAGGGCCTAGGCAACACTTGGATGTTCTGACTCAAATGAAAAGGTGAGCAGGAAACTGTCTGTCATAAGTGACCATGTAGTTGTTCCTTTGCGTAATTCAGTTTCTGTGTACCAGTTCCTTGGGACTGTATCCAATGTGTGGATGAATTGGTGAGTCCACTCGTCCTCGGGGACGTTCGACCAACTCTGTTCACATGCCTGAATGTGTGTCCTGGGATCAGTCTCTCCTCTGTACTTGTGTTGGGTATATTCTCTATCGTCAGAAAATATGATTGCCATGAGTCTTTTAATATCATCCCATGAAGCAATATTTTCTTTGTGTGCATACCACCATCTTGCAGGTGTGGCTCGAACTGCAAGGTCCATAGCTGGGATCCTCTGTTCATAAGAAATATGGTGCTCAAACTGCTCAAGGAAGTCTTGGATATCTGTCAGTCCATGATAGTATGGAATCTCATTAATTTCTGCGCCAATCCATCATAGTGACTTACTTATAAACGCACATCTGCACACTGAGACTTCGTAAAGTCTATTCTGCCAGTTCTCTAAATCGACGTCAGAATCCGATGCGCATGAACTGTCGCATTGCCAACTAATATGCCCTTCTGCGGTGGGATTTATATAGTCGTTCTGGTTTGCAGTCACCTGGTAGAGATTATCGATGTTATATGCCTCCTCTTCTGCTCTGATAGGTTCGACATATCTAGGACCCTGGAGAGGATCCAATGGTGCAATGACTCGGATCTGTGCATCCTCGAAGGTCATCTGTCTTCTCTTTAGGTCGATGACAGCCTTGCTACCGATCGCCCAATCAATACTTAATAGTGCTGGATAAGGTCGACTGTCACCTATGATTTCTATAACCTTGAAGTCCGCAAAAGTGCGAACTCTGTCAATATCAACTGGCACCTGCGGTAGTCGACCCAGTGGTGACACCCGCTGCTGATTAGCTAATCTTAGGTGGATGGGTGATAGGGCTAACTGAGGACTACCCATCTGTTCCCATGTCTGCTTAGTTAGAACATTGACCTCTGATCCTAGATCTAATACAACCTCATCCATTTCAAACTCACCAATCTGCGCTGTGAATTTCATTTCTCTCCCTGTCCTTGTATGTCTCGTAATCTTATGGACAACGCGGTGTGCACTACCTGAGAGAGATGGTTGCTGACACTGATCTATCATGCGCTATAGCTCACCAACAGCTTTGTCATTTCTCAGGAGTTTCATGTAGCTGTGCAAGAAGGATTGTACACTCCCTGTCGATTCCTCCTCGTCGCATCTTCCCGATGTGGTAGCCTGCTGTTCCTGCTCAGGGCTCTCGTCACAAGAGGTTTGCTATGGTACGCCTCTAAATGGCAGTACCTGAGATCCTGATGGGGTTGGTTCATCAAAGGAAGCCTTGGCTTCATGAAATGTTTCTTTATTCTTCTGTAAGTCTAATGATGTTGTTTTACTAGGAGCTCTGCGTACCCACCCCTGACTTGTGTTTTTTCCGTTCTCTTGCGGTGTTCTATTGGTGGAAGCACCGCTTCGAGTCACAATGTTAACGTTTGGTTCTGGTTCCTTCGGTTCAGCAGCAATAAGCTGGATGTTCTGGTGTGCTGCTGGCTTAGGGTCTTTCATCTTAGCGATCAGGATAGGGCACTCTTCGATGGTATGGTCATAAGATTTGCAGTAGTTACAAGTAGTAGTAGTGTTCTGACAGTCCCTAGCATAGTGTCCTACAGTTCCACAATTATAACAAGTGACTGGTCCACGACCTTGGCCAAATCCCCCTCCTCGGCCAAAGCCTTCTCCTCGTGCGAAGCCTCCACCACGGCCTCCTCCTCTGAATCCTCCTCCACGGCCTCCATAAGTCTGATCCGGTGGTGGTCCTGCTGCTGGACCCTGTGTGTCTACTTGGACTCTGTACACATCATGTTGTCTTTCTGACATGAGATCATAAGCTCGGCAGTCCTGTTGATCATGCCCGACGGATTTACAGAAAATACAATATAGGTTCTTAGGTGTTTGTACATACTTCTAAAGCAAAGGGCATTGCTGAGGTGGATGTCCATGTGCTTTACATATTTCACACCATGGCCCTTGCGTTCGTGGTAAGGGGCTAGGGGCCCCTGATGCTAAATAGTCTGCAAAGACTGGACAGTTGTCTTTACTATGGCCATGTGCTCTACACTTTATGCACCATATGTCTTGCATAACCTCTTTTCCTTTTTTAAGTTCGTGTATCTGTAACGTGAGGTTGGCCAACTGGTTCTGTAGGGTTGCCATGCCTGTGGTAGTCTCTGCTAGAGGTGAAGCCTCTAGTTTCATTGCCATCTCCAGCGCTTCATCTTGAGTAGTGAGTTTCTGTTGCATTAGTGGCATTCTGATATGAGGGAGCAGTGCTACAATAAACCATTCCTTATGCTGCTCTGGTGCAAAATCAAAGCTTACTTGGTCTATGAGGGCTTTGAACTTCTGGTCAAAGTCCCATACTGACTCTGATGGAAGCTGCTTAATATCCTTAAGCTCTGTAATACACTGAGACTCAGACTTAGGTTTCTTAAACTCTTTGATCATGGCGTTCTTGACCTGGGCGAGCGTCTTGGGTAATGTAGTATACTTGATGTACCATGTCAAGGCTCTATCTCTGAGTGTGGTGACAAACTGTACAAGTTTAAGGTTATCATCGTTGATTGTTTTAATGGTCCACATGGCTTCACATAGGAACCAATGCTGTTCTGGGTCTTCTGCTCCTGTACCTTTAAAAATAGGCAGCTTCATGTCATCTCCCATTCTATTCCTCTGTGGTGGATTCTGACTGACTGGGGTACTACCACTTAGCGGTGTAGGTGAGGTTGTCATAGCGGGAGTAGGTACTGTCTGTGAACTACTGGATGGTGTACCTACGGGGTTATTCTGAGTTCCGGTCTGTTTCTGCGGAGTATAAGGGTGGTAAGGTATACCCTCCTCGGATTCTTCTGTGGTGCTAGGAATCTGTTGCCGAATACTGTCTGAACTGTTCTCGAATATTGGAGATCTGTGGTCTACCTTATACTTCTTTCCGCTACGTGTTATTCCAATGTCGTCTAAATCACTTTCAAATTCTTGTGACATTACTATATTTACTTATTCATCTGAGACTAAATCCATTCTTCCTTTTTCATATAGCAGCATATTAAGGGACAAGTTTAGAGATCTTAGGTACTTACCACGATATCCTTTGAAGAAGTATCGTTCGGCTTCGTTGAAGCTCTTTCTCTGATCGACTGCAAATTCTGTAACAAAGCCGTTCAGCACGCTGGTAAGCCAAAAGTCCACTGCTCTTGTGATCAGATTGTCAAGGTTCTGCACAGTCTGAATCAGCTCCGGTGTCTAGACAATGTTTCTTTTCTTCTTGAATGTGTTGCTAGCTGTCAACTTGGATAACCAGTCGAAAAGCTTGTTTCTGTAGGTT
Organism: Pseudotsuga menziesii; assembly: GCA_001517045.1. NCBI lineage: Eukaryota > Viridiplantae > Streptophyta > Pinopsida > Pinales > Pinaceae > Pseudotsuga > Pseudotsuga menziesii. Next base: position 254,034 of record LPNX010998543.1, on the reverse strand, counting down.
TCAAAAAATATAGCGTGTATGTCTGAAGCGATATGCTTTACTAGCCAGTCTTCTGTGCTCAGTTTAGGGCTTCGGTTTTCTTTCTTGGAAAACTCCCTTAAATCTGAATCCAGCCACTGGTGGAATTCTTCCCTGGTAGGATGCCAATAGAACATAGACTCCCAGTTGTTTAAACCGGCAACGGAACCATTTGTTGATTGCATGGGCAGACCCGGGTTTACTATAATCAACCAACAACACCCCTAACTCACTGGCCCTTTCGGCGACAGACCGCAAGGCGGCCTGAAGTCTCACCCGAAGTGAATCTAATGGGTTGGCCAAGACTCAAGTGTCTTGGACCAGGGTCTGTGGCAGTCCTACTGGTGTCACGCAGCTCTTCGGGCTGCGCGATCTCCGGCTGGGTTGGTGCGTCGTGCAGCTCTTCTCACCGCAGGGTCTCTACCCTTGCGCGCGTCGCGCGGGTTCTTCCCTCGTCGCACAACTTCTACTTACTCACAATATCTCCCTCCTTATTGCACCGCGGGACAAACAACCCCTTATCAACGCTAGACCCTCAGCTCACAGTATCGCGCACTGCAGCTCCTCTGCCGGTGCGATATCGCCTCTCTGCGATATCCTACCTCCACGACTTGCGCTCTAACGTTGGCTGTGTCGACGGGCGAAGCTCAACCTCCAGGAAGTTATATTATGATTAAACAGTCATTTAGAAACAACGTAAGGGATTCTTTATGCAACTTACTGAAATACTTCACTTACTTAGATCCTCAGGTATTACTGTGAGCTGAGCAATACATACATTCATTTACTGCAACTAATATCATATGCATAATAACCAGTAACAGTAAGCAAATACAATCACATTCATGCAACATTTAACACGCAGATCTAACGTGGTTCACCCCCTCAGGAAGGGAGTTACGTCCACCAAACTGTGCTTCTATATATATCTTGAGGGAAGTTAGCACAGTCTGTCGCACCGCCTATGCAGCGCGAGATCTCTTCTAGACCTCTGGTCTACTTCTATTTCTATATTGCCTTTCTTACAATATATCCTTCCCTCTCTGTCGATCTCTACAGATAGTTACATACAGACTCTAATGACTCACAGACAAGCTAGGTTTCTGGATCGTTACAACACTGTCTGTCTTACTGACCCCTGAATCTACTTCGAAAATATTCAACTAACCAACTAAGGAATCAACCTCTGAACCAACCCTTTACAATACAAAATACAAGCTTTTATAGGCAGCCCGAAGGTCGTGCCATTACAACACTATGGGCCTGTCCCAACAGTAAACCCATACCCTAAATAGTGACAGTCGGTCCTCTCTGTCCTTGAGGTAGCCGCTTCCCGTCACACCGCAGCTTTCTGCAGTATTCCATGCTTCCCGACACTGATCATGGGTACTATGCACCGCTTCACTCTCTGTCCTTTGTCTTCAATGCTTGAGCCTCATTGCTCCTTCTCCTTTATGAGGGTCGTTGAGCCCTCCTATCTTCCGCCGCTGCCTTCAATGCAGTGGTTGAGCTTTCTTCTCTCGGCCGCTCAGGTACCGTTGCCTTATAGACTTTTCTATCTCAAAATTCAATGTTTCGAGCTCTGCTCTACAGCTGGAGTCGCGCTACAGCGTCGTAGCCTTGCCTTCTCTTCCTTCCGCCAAAACTTTACCTTTCCGCTAAACTAGCAACTTCCTTTGTAGCTACGGGACCCTACTCCAATAAACTTCAGTAAGTGTTAACCCAAAAAACCACCCAACTTGATCCATATTGCATACACCACATGAATACATCCATTTCCTAACCCTTATTGACCCTCCCATCCTTGTCTAACCTATGCTTTCCCCTCAAAGGCCCAAAAGACATCAAAAAGGACTTTAAAACCCATAAAAGAGCCAAAATAGCTCACAAAGGGGGCTAAAGTCCTAAAAACAGAGCTAGAATCCTAAAAGAGCCTAAAAATACCAAAGGGAGCTAAGAAAGAGGTGAAAAGGGCTTAAAACCCTAACCAAGGGCTAAAACCCCTAAAAACAAAAAAAAACTATAAATAAGAGGGTGGGCGTCATTCTCAACACATGTCCATTTCTTCCTACCATTATTATGCCCACGTGAGTACCTTGAGAAACTATCATTCTCAAGCCACTCGCTACCTTCACCTCATCTCCTCCATTAGCTAAACCTATTGTGTGTTAAGCCTTGCTCCACACCATCCAACCTTGTGGAGAGGCAAATTCTTGAGCCAGGGCATGGTGGCCCCATTTCAAATCCAACTAGAAGGTATATGCTCCCATTTCTTATGTTATTTTATTTTGTAGGTTGTTTAGATGTGTATGCAGTGATTTCTAACCACTTTTTTTGTTGCAGGTTTTTCTCTGTTTGCGTCTAACAATTTGTTGTAGGTATTTCTCCATTCGCAAACTATATCCTTTTATCCTATAGACGGAAGGTAGGTGCTTCTACACGTAGCCAGGGCTTTAAACCTACTATAGTTTGGCGACTCCATTGGGTCGATCCCACAGGATCCCTAGGGTTTAATAGTTTTTGTAGATTTTTGAATATTTTATTAGTATTTTTGGTTCAATTTCTCTTCCATTTTTGTTGCTAGTCAATCCCTCTTGAGGACGACCCGAGCCTATTCGGCCACAGTACGAGTTACTGTTGGCCGTTCTCGGTTTTGTTTTTAATTTCTACAATTTAGATGCTTAGTCGCCTATTTCAGGCCAAAAGGAGTGACCCCTCTCCTATTTTAGGCCTAAAGAGGCAACCCCCTTGCCAGATTGGCCTCGACATGAATGACCTACCTCTATAGGCTCAATCGCCTATTTTGGGCGAAAAGGAGCGATCGGGTCACCTACTCAGGCCTGAAAAGAGTGACCCAGTCGCCTATTTAGGCCCAAAAAGAGCGGCATACGAAAAAAAAATATGCTTGTTTTATTAACTATTTAAATGTCAATATGCTTACTATGTTGTTAATTCCATACCAGTTTAGCTTCAGTATTTCATAGTTAAATACATTGAGAATTAACCTCCTTGTTTAGCCCTTCCTCCTCTAGTCAGTCATCACCCTCCAGGGTCTTCTGAGATAAGACGGAGGGTTGAACAAGTGTAGTAATAGGCACCTATCATTGATATTGCTCTAATCCATTAAAAACAAGTGTCTTGGAAGCTAGAGGGGGTGGAGACCGTAGGGGGTCTCACGATGTTCATGTCCTCCTTGTAGAGAAACCTTGCACTTGAGGAGTGACCTATGGATCTGCGGGTGGGCTTGTTCCCAATTTGATGAGAGCTCAACACTCTTTCTTGGACTAAGAGTGATACAAAACAAGGCAGTCACACTTCTGGTTAGTATTTTACAAGTTTGTGGTGCATTTCAGTTCTATTTATTTTACTGATTCATATGCTACATGTTGTGTTGAAACTTCATAATCTGTACAGAAATTTGAGTACCACTTGATTATCACATGATTAAGGAATAATAAAATAAATAGAACTCAATACAAAGTACACACATAACCATATCAAATAATTCAACCAAACTCGGTTCATGACCTCGAGCAATCCTCTAAAAGTAACAAATATACTTTAATTCACAATTTTGCAGTTTGAGAACATAAGTCCTTGATTTCCTTAAACATGGGAAGTGCTTGGGATATTCCCTAAAACTCATTGTGAGGAGTACCACAGGAACCCCAAAGTAGCTGGCCAACAAGAGGAATTGACAAGCAAAACGGGAAACGACCCCTACCGATTGACTAGAACGCCTATGAGGAAAAAGTCAAGCGTTGTCTTCTTGAAGTATTGGTGTCTGAGTGGTCACCTATAAGCCACTAGGAAACCATTTAAACTGAGGTCCAATATTCATTATCGGTCACTATCAAATAGAAACCATTGATCCACCATGCTCTTCCTCACACCTAAGAGGAGATCCACCTCAGTTCGCGTCTTTAGACCGTCACCATCGAGACCACTCCAAAAAACCCTCCTCACCATTAAAAGGCCATAAAACCTCTAATTATGACTCGGATTCCTACCTATCCAAGCCACATTTACACACCACATCATCTAGCCCCATGGCTAGCGTAAATCTTGACCCCTTATTTGGAGGGACGGTTGGCAGCGGACCCACATCCATGCCTCACATTTCAACCACAATTGCAGCTAGCGACCCTAGAACTGCTAAAAAAACCATGGTGAATCCATAACCCATTAGCGATGGCCCCATACCAACCCCTGTCATTACCATCGTACCGCCATTCATACCTAGGGGCAGTGGCCCTTCCACAACTGTCTCGAATATCCCCATTGTGGGAAGTCAACTTCAAGTTCCCCCAGTCACATAGAGACATCACATTCCTGCGAAACTAGGCGTCGTCGCCACTCCCTCCCTCACCAACCTTGGGTCTAACCTCTTATTCATGGTTTGTCATAACTTAGCTAATTTGGCTAGGTTAACTAATGACCCAATCAACCACCAACCCCATTGGCCTCCTATGCCAACCAAGCTCCCCTCAGACATTCCAAATTTTGAAAGGAAGGCTGGTGAGTGCCCTCAAAATCACATCATGTTCTTTCATCTATGGTGCTCTTCGAACGGCATCATGGATGACTCAATCAGACTTAGGTTGTTCCAGCACACCCGCACCAACATCGCAGCCAAATGGTACATAGAGCTACCACAAGCATCCTACCTAACCTTCAATTCATTGGATTTCATGTTCCTGTAGTATTTATAACTCCCCGTCAGATACGATTAAGGGGTGGATATATTGTTATCTTGCCGCCAGAATATTGGTGTTAACACTTCATTTGCAACAGTTGATTTATGGGCTTGACAGAGTTCGAAAAGGGTCCTATTCATTTGAAAATTATGTGAGCACCCTTTAGATTATGAGAGGCACATTTTCCATGTTTTGAGGCTGTCAAATAATGAAGAGAGCTCAATCTATAGTGGTATATTCCTCCGGAGGTGAAGACTTGCAGCAGCATAGACGGTAGAGAAAGGTGTCATAAACCAATGATCTAGGAGCACAAGGAAGAAGAGCGATGATAGAGCGTGGTTTTGGCCAAAAGACAAGAGATAATGGTCAAAGTTTGGCATTCGTAGAGTATGTTAAAATGGGCAAACAATGAAGGGCCAAGATCAAGGCGAAGCTCGATCGAAGGCCTGAAACAGTTTCGCTGAGCAAACATGCTCGATAGAAGGAAATTTCCCAAATCATGAAATAGTGTTGGAGTAGGGTCCCGCAGCTATAGAGGAAGCTGCTAGTTTAGCGGAAAGGTAAAGTTTTGGCGGAAGGAAGAGAAGGCAAGGCTACGACGTTGTAGCGCGTTTCCAGCTGTAGAGCAGAGCCGGAAACATTGACTTTTGAGATAGAAAAGTCTATAAGGCAACGGTACCTGAGCAGCCAAGAGAAGAAAGCTCAACCACTGCATTGAAGGCAGCGGCGGAAGATAGGAGGGCTCAGCGACCCTCATAAAGGAAAAGGAGCAACGAGGCTCAAGCATTGAAGACAAAGGACAGAGAGTGAAGCGGTGCATAGTACCCATGATCAGTGTCGAGAAGCATGGAAGACTGCAGAAAGCTGCGGTGTGACGGGAAGCGTCTACCTCAAGGATAGAGAGGACCGACTGTCACTAATTAGGGTATGGGTTTACTGTTGGGACAGGCCCATAGTGTTGTAATGGCACGACCTTCAGGCTGCCTATAAAAGCTTGTATTTTGTATTGTAAAGGGTTGGTTCAGAGGTTGATTCCTTAGTTGGTTAGTTGAATATTTTTGAAGTAGATTCAGGGGTCAGTAAGACAGACAGTGTTGTAACAATCCAGACACCTAGCTTGTCTATGAGTCATTAGAGTCTGTATGTAACTATCCGCAGAGATCGACAGAGAGGGAAGGATATATTGTAAGCACATTGTAAGAAAGGAAATATAGAGATAGAAGTAGACCAGAGGTCTAGAAGAGATCTCGCGCTGCATAGGCGGTGCGACAGACTGTGCTAACTTCCCTCAAGATATATAATAGAAGCACAGTTTGGTGGACGTAACTCCCTTCCTGAGGGGGTGAACCACGTTAGATCTGCGTGTTAAATGTTGCATGAATGTGATTGTATTTGCTTACTGTTACTGGTTATTATGCGTATGATATTAGTTGCAGTAAATGAATGTATCTATTGCTCAGCTCACAGTAATACCTGAGGATCTAAGTAAGTGAAGTATTTCAGTAAGTTGCATAAAGACTCCCTTACGTTGTTTCTAAATGACTGTTTAATCATAATATAACTTCCTGGAGGTTGAGCTCCGCCCGTCGACACAGCCAACGTTAGAGCGCAAGTCGTGGAGGTAGGATATCGCACCGGCAGAGGAGCTGCGGTGCGCAGTACTGCGAGCTGAGGGTCTAGCGTTGAGAAGGGGTTGTTTGTCCCGCGGTGCGCATCGATGCGATAAGGAGGGAGATATTGTGAGTAAGTAGAAGTTGAGCGACGAGGGAAGAACCTGCGCGACGCGCGCAAGGGTAGAGACGCTGCAGTGAGAAGAGCTGCACGACGGAGAGATTGCACGACGCACCAACCCAGCCGGAGATCGCGCAGCCCGAAGAGTTGCGCGACACCAGTAGGACTGCCACAGAACCTGGTCCAAGACACTTGAGTCTTGGCCAACCCATTAGATTCACTTCGGGTGAGACTTCAGGCCGCTTTGCGGTCTGTCACCGAAAGGGCCAGTGAGTTAGGGGTGTTGTTGGTTGATTATAGTAAACCCGGGTCTGCCCATGCAATCAACACAGGTTAAAGGGGCAGAATTATCTGAAGTCAGGGATGAAAGCAGAAGCAAATATATGGCCCCACTTGATTTCGCAAGCTAGAATTGTGTGGATAAAGTCACGATTCCAAATCATGAAAAGTGGTACTGGCTACAAATATCAATGGTCACGACAAAGAAGGGAATAGATCTATGGTCAAGATTCTTTTTCTCGATCTGAACTAGCATGGACAACATCAAGATATCGATTCACGAAGAGGTGGTAGGACCCACTCAAATCGACGGTTGCATGGGAAGGCCAATCTCAATCAACGGGTAAGAACACACCACGATCTAAAGCTGCTCATTGTATCAAGAGAAGAGAAGTTGGCGGCAGAAGTAATGAAAGATGGACGGGCGACATGAAAGGTTCCCCAAATCGAAGGGCTGAGGAAGCCTCAAGGCTGTAAGTGTCGCATCCAATATGGAGATGACAGTGGAGGGGATGTTCATATGCGTAATATGCCTCTCAACAGATCGATCGATTCCCCCTAACGCCATTTGTGATAAACCTAAGGCAAAGGTCGCGTCCAATAACACTAACTTCCCCGACTCATAGGTTTGGTACGTGGTACATGTAGAAAAAGCAGTAGGGAAGTAGGGGGTTCAGGTTTCTGAGGTGACGAACTTAGCATCTACACAAAGCAAAGAGAGACCGTGAACTGAATATGCTCGGTGCCACCATAGCAATGAGCGAAGAGGCAGAAAGGTATTTCTGAAATGGTCCAAGTTGGCAACTGACCATCAGCAGGAAACATAGGGATCACTTTCACGTTACCAGGATAAATAAAACTCTGCGCTATCAATCCACATTACCACGCGATACAGCTCCATAATGTTTATAAATATTTGTAAATCGTGGCAATAGTTCCACTCTCTAGACTGTTAATGATTTGATTGTGACTGAAAACAATTTTTAGGTTTGTTTCAGAGAGTAATCTCAGCACTTAAATAGTATAAATACACTTTCAATAGAGGCAGATAGGGTTTGGTTGAGAAACATTCAAGGGATGAGGCTCTCCATTGTAATTAGTCTCTGGTTTATGTGTTATGGTAAATTTGTAGAGGAAGGATTGTCTTTCAAGGTAGAGATTCCTGTGTCGTTTCTTCTTTCAATATGTAATCTCTTTACGTGAAATGTTCATCATGTTTTCATTCTAGTTTGTTAATTTATTTCATGTTTGAAATGAGTGTATAACAGTTTGGAATTCATACATGCTATGCTCTGTATTTTGTTTCAGATATTCATTTAATTTTTATTCTAAAGTTACGTAGAATTCATCTTGTTGGTACTCTGCGTTATGGACCGTTCCCTCTCATCTACTAAGCACCCGCTAAATATCTCCTAATTGCAATATTGACAGCTATCTTGCCTCTGTTTGTAAATTTATGTCATTCTTTACCACCTGCAATCTGTTCCCTACCTAGACCTTCGACTCCATTGCCCAATTGTTCCTTACTCTAGTAGTCCCACCTACATCTTTCATTAATGGACCTACCCCATTCTGGAGTCTAGCCTCCTGACTGCTCTTGATCGAATATCCTACATGAAGTAAACCTGAAAACAAGTGACAGATCCCTCTCTAACTACGCAGGTCCAGAGGCGTGGTTTAAAGTGGTTCTTCTGTTACTTTGGAGCAGGCCTTCTACAACCTTTGGCTCAATTCCAGTACTAACAAACTAGCACCATTGTCGGGGACAAGATTGATGATCATCCCTGGGAAGAACGACAAAGATTCAAAGGATAAAGGTTTCTGTGGGAAAAAAGAGATTCTTATATGTGAAAAAGGTTGTATTATTTTCCCTGGTGACTCCACTAAAAGATTCTAGAAGGTGACTCCACTGGGGAGACTGGTGGTCAGAAAGACAGATAGGGGGAGAGGTCTCAAATCCTCCCTAGATTTGAACAAAGGGTTTAGATCTGAATATTGATGGTGAACAATGGTCAGACATCAAGAAGGTCATGTCTCTTTTCACCTGACGACTCCATCTGCGAAGAATCCATTCTTCATAATGTTCTATGGCAACTCCACTATCAAACGGGGTTGCAAATTTTGAGGAGCCGATTCAGTTTCTCCACCATCATGATGACTTCTCGGGCTGCAAGGTCTGCTCCTATGAATCTTGCTGCCAATCCTGGTTATCCCAAAAAAATACCTCTGGTAAATTGGCAAACATATATTCCAAGATTCAATGATGAAAAGGGTGATGATGCTGCCATTCATTTATTTAGATTTCATAAGCATATACATAAGCTGGGAGTGGGATCGCAAGAATATTCTTTAATGAAACTATTCATGTTTAATTTAGAAGGATACGCAAGGTCTTGGTATGAGGGATTGCCAGTAGGGATTTTATCCTCCCTTAAAGACTTTCATACAATATTTCATGAACATTTCAAAATTCATTATACTTCTTTGTTGTTACTTCAATATTGTTGCACACACGATAGAGAGTTCATTGAAAATGTGAAAGATGAGTGTGGTGATGATCAGTATTTGGATGAAAAGGTTTTAGAGATCTTACATGAATATTCAAATCGAAAAGAAAGACAAACCAATTGCCATGATATTCAATAAATTTCCCAGCTGTTAGTACTGTCTTCCTTGACTGAAGTTGACATAGACCAAAGCTCAGATTCAACTAGTTACATCTCTCTTCCTGAAATTGACGATGATTTGCAGCATTTCTTGCCATTCTCTGTGTGACCAAGAGAAAGGTTGGGACTGTCCATCAAATCCTTCCTCATATTATTCAACTTCCAAATTTTTTTTACAAAAATAGGCCTCCCCTTCCCAATCATAAAATTCATTTTCGCAACAGCAATCTCTTGAAAGTTACAATGCTTGTGTGATTGATTACACAGAAGATGATAATTCTAGAAAATCGCAGTCTTGTAGTCCCTCCACATGTTCATTTTCTGAAAATGCAAGTAAAGATAAATCAGATTTTGAAATAGTGGTTGAAGGAATACCTATGGATGTGGATCAAATTCAAATATCACCTAAAGATTTACATGAATATATAAAGCCCTCTTTGCTTGTAGAATATGATCAACCCAGTGATTTGAAAGGAAATGGTTGTAGTAATTTGTTTTCTGAATATTGCAATCTGCTCAACAGTGGGTCCGTTGGTGGAAACTTTAAAAGGGATTTTGGTGTACCTGTGTATGATGAGTATGAGGAGGCTATACCTGAAGAGCCCATTATAGAACCAAGGTTTGCTAATGGAGAAAATCAAGCTGCAATGCAAAGTCAAAAGGTTGAGACAGGAAAGGATGATAAATGTCTTGAAAGTGATAGCCTAACCCTGTGTTATTACTCTTTTGAATCAATACGGCACATGATTAAAGACTCCAAGTAGAAACAGAAGTTAGAGGAGATGGTGCATTCCAGAAACCTATATGGAAAAGAAGATGATAAAGAGGAATAGTCATGCAACCCCTCTCCGACTATTGATACGTTGGGAGTTTGTGATCAGATGTTGAGTTACAAACAAGGAGACGAAAATCCTCAAATAAATACATTTTTCAATTTTATTCCTTCAGGAATGTCACCCCATGAAGGAGGAAGGTGCTTTCTTGGTCATGTCGAAGAAAAAAAGGACATCTATGCTAAGGCACATGAAGAAGGTGAAGTTCTAGTTGTAGGAATTTTGAGTGAAAAGGTGAATGTTTCACTGGAGAATGATTTTGTGGTCCCTCCTCTACGATCTTTCAAGTATCAGCCTAATAGCTCACCAGAGGAAGGAAGTTCTTGACAACTTTCTCGTGAACAGATGACAGAAGATGTTGGAGGTTGCTTTGTTTTCTATGACCCCGTAGTAGAGTACATGGAAAGATTGGGTTATGGTAATGACTGGTCACATCTCTACTATAAAGATCAATTTATTTGTTATATATAGCCTTCTTCCATTTTGTATTTCATTCATGTTCATCAAGCACGAAAAGAGAACAAAACTATTAGGCAAGCTACTTGATTGCTTTCATTGGAAGTCTGATTTCACTTAATTGGACTTAAGCACTAAGTTAGGAAGAGTAGCTAGGAAAAAATAAGCTCAAAAATCATCGATCATTTCCTTCATTATTGTTTTAGTTTGTTTTCATTTTTAGTTGTAAGAATAGGTTTGCAGTCACAACTGTTCTCAGTTTCAGAATATGGTGAAGAGCATGGTTTGCAGAGTGACATAAAGTCGCTAAAGCAGTAGCTTAGAGCATAATGGAGGCTTCGAAGGAAAGATTGGGGATGACCCAATGGATTTGGAACTTGGTCTATAGGAGTTCTTTCCTAGCTCGCTGGGAGGATAGCATCCCTCATGGAGCGAGCTGTTAGCAATCCGTTTGCAACCGTCGATTTATGGGCCTGACAAAGTTCAAAAAATGTCCTGTTCATTTGAAAATTATGTGAGCACCCTTAAGATTATCAGAGGCACATTTTCCATGTTTTGAGGTTGTCAGATAATGAAGAGAGCTCAATCTATGGTGGTAGATTCCTCCGGAAATGAAGATTGCAGCAGCGAAAACGGTAGAGAAAGGCATCGTAAACCAATGATCTGGGAGCACAAGGAAGAAGAGCGACGATAGAGCGTGGTTTTGGCCAAAAGACACAAGAGAATGGTCAAAGTTTGGCATTCGTAGAGTCTATTAAAATGGGCAAACAATGAAGGGCCAAGATCAAGGCGAAGCCTGATCGACGGCCCAAAACAGTTTCACTGAGCAAACATGCTCGATAGAAGGAATTTCCCAAATCATGAAACAGGTTAAAGGGGTGGAAGTAACTGAAGATGGGGATGAAAGCAGAAGCAGATCTATGGACCCACTTGATTTTGCAAGCCATACTTGTGCAAATAAAGTCACTATTCCAAATCACGAAAAGTGGTACTGGCTGCAAATATCAACGGTCACGACAAAGAAGGGAATAGATCTATGGTCGAGATTATTTTTCGCGATCTGAACTAGTGCAGACAAGGTTAGGATACTGATTCATGAAGAGGTAGTAGGACCCACTCAGATCAATGGTTGCATGGCAAGGCCAATCTCAATCAATAGGTAAGAACATGCCACGATCTAAAGTTGCTCGTTGTATCAAGGAGAAGTTGGTGGCAGAAGTAATGAAACATGGACGAGGGACATGAAAGGTTCCCCAAATCAGAGGGCTGAGGAAGTATCAAGGCTGTAAGTGTCACATTGAGTACAGAGGTGACAGTGGAGGGGATGTTCATATGCATAATATTCCTATCGATAGATTGGCCGATTTCCCCCAACGCCATTTGTGATAAACCTAAGGCAAAGGTCACGTCCAATAACACTAACTTCCCTGGCTCACATGTTTGGCACGTGGTACGTGTAGAAAAAGAAGTAGGGAAGCAGGGGGTTCAGGTTTCTGAGGTGACGAACTTGGCATCTACACAAAGTAAAGAGATGCCATGAACTGAATCCGCTTGGTGCCACCATAGCAATGAGCAAAGAGGCAGAAAGGTATGTCTGAAATGGTTCGAGTCGGTAACTAACCATTAGCAGGAAACATAGGGATTGCTTTCACGCTACCAGGATAGAGAAAACATTGCGCTGTCATTCCACATTACCATGCGATATAGCTCCATAATTTTTATAAATATTTTTAAATCATGGCGATAGTTCCACTCTTTAGACTGTTAACGATTTGATTATAACTTAAAAAAGTTTTTAGGTTTGTTTCAAAGAGTAATCTCAGCACTTAAATAGTATAAATACACTCCCAATAGAGGGAGATAGGGGTTGGTTGGGAAACTTTCAAGAGCTGAGGCTCTCCATTGTAATTAGTCTTTCGTTTCTGTGTTATGAATAAATTTGCAGAGGAAGGATTGTCTTTCAAGGCAGAGAATCCCGTGTCGTTGCTTCTTTAAATATGTAATCTCTTTACGTGAAATGTTCATCCTGTTTTCATTCCAAGTTGTTAATTTCTTTCATGTCTGAAATGAGTTTATAACAGATTGGAATTCATACATGCTATGCTTCGTCTATTGTTTCCGATATTCATTTAAGTTTTCTTCTAAAGTTACGTAGAATTCATCTTGTTGGTGCTCTGCATGATGTATCGTTCCCTCTCATCTACTAATCACCTACTAAATATCTCCTGATTGCAATATCGACGGATATCTTGCCTCTGTTTGTAAATTTATGTCATTCTTTACCACCTGCAATATGTTCCCTAC